>OU744722.1:34000145-34600145 GCA_916613615.1 Steromphala cineraria | reverse complement strand
TTCAACAAATTCTATATTTTTCTTTATGGAGGGGAACATCAGGATGTAGACTAAAGGCCAAATACTGATATATAGTGATATTGATAACGGTCAGTTTTCTGTAAACATTTGAATAAGACCTCCCTTTTCCCTATATATTAAACCTATGTCTAAATCTCATCCATTCGTCGACCACTTTGTAACTTCTGTATTTTATTTAATTTTGAACAAATTCTATATTTTTCTTTATGGAGGGGTACATCAGGATGTAGACTAAAGGCCAAGTACTGATATATAGTGATATTGATAACGGTCAGTTTTCTGTAAAGATTTGAATAAGACCTCCCTTTTCCCTATATGAGCAATGTCTAAATCTCATCCATTCGTCGACCACTTTTTAACTTCTGTATTTTATCTAATTTTCAACAAATTCTATATCTTTCTTTATGGAGGGGTACATCAGGATGTAGACTTAAGGCCAGATAGTTATATTTGGTGATATTGATTACGGTTAGTTGTCTGTAAAGATTTGAATAAGACCTCCTTTCCCCTTATATAGGCAATGTCTAAATATCATCCATTCGTCGACCACTTTGTACCATCTGTATCTTATTAAATTTTCAACATAATCTATAGTTTTCTTTGTGGAGGCATAAAAATGTATAAATGGGTAATATTGAGTAATGGTTCGTTGTCTATAAGCCTAATGATTTAAAGGAGACGCCGTCTTTACCCCTGAATAACCAACGTCTCAATCTCATCCACACATTGACCACTGTATGTAAATGACACCACTTGTTTACATTTTAAATCCATTGTTTATCTGAAAAAAAAAGATTTTATATTTGTGTGTTACTTTCCGTTAGAAGGTTGCTGCAAGCTATAGACATACTCTAACTGCTTATGTTGAGTATATCTTCTTGAAACTATGATAATGCAGCACTCCCGTTCGTATTTCGCCAGCGCTCGCGATAGTTTTAGCTTCTGAACGCATGTTTTGGGATTTCTATTTATAGAAGTCGCTATGCAATAATACGCAAGGTCGTACCAGTCGATAAAAACGAGGAAAATAGGTGGTCGCCATGTGAATGGAATATAGACGTTACCACACAAAACTTGTGGAAATTCCGTCATTTGACCTCTTTCCACCGGAAGTCTAAATACGCCACAGTAGAGTCAAGGGACATAACTCTGTTAGATCGCTCCAATCGTGACAACACGTAAACAATGACGTGGAGATGGTGTTAGTCATCTGTCAAACCAAGACACGTGGAGTATATGCTATCATGCGACTGACGTATCGCTTTTCTATGTATAAATAGCCACAAACGGGAAAATGTGTATCAGAATCTCCCGCCATCCGATGAACAAAGTTGGTTTAGCTTTTCTGAAGATTGAAAATATTGGTCAAAATATTATTTTCAAATATGATGGTCGCACATTTACCATGTGTTACTGAGAATACTGTGACATCTCAACCACAACAAGAAAAGTGGGTCAGCGAATGTCAAGATGAAATTATTCTTGACACTGAAATAAGCAATGTGTTGAATTCTGTAAAGGATTTACTGCAGAAGTACAAAATGTACAGCAAAGCTTCAGACTCAAGTGTTGTTTCTGGAGGGTTACAGCAGTACCTTATAAGGAAACTTAAACAGAAGAATTCCAACCCAGACCAATCAACACTTAACAGACTTCAGGCGATCTACCTCAAGGAAACTTCGTCTGTGATGATGCTTCCTGATGAAGTATACAGAAATCAAACTGAAAATGTGACACCAAGATTTAATTACCTACCAGTAAGTTATTCCAGACTCCTCTTTTAGTTTTTGTCTCATAATTCAACGCTTTGACTGTTCTCGAACCCATCATAAACAAAGCCAATCTTCCCATATATTATTGTAAAGGGTATGGAAATAGTCAGGTCTATTAATGTCATAGCTTATTTATGAGCTTTTATAGCAGTGTTTAAAATATAACCCTTCCGCCAGTCCTTGACTGGCTACTTTTTGCCAGGACTTGTTCCTTTTTGGTCAGGACTGGTAACATTTCAATTTTTTCTTTATTTTCCCCTTAGGAATTGACCAATTAATTTTCAGGACAGGCTAGGTTTTAAATCTTTTTTATACACTGGCTTTAGTATTCATTATTTTATCAAATTAATAAAAAAGTATTTATTTTTATTTTGAATCAATAAAATAAGAAAGACTATTTCTGTTATGTCATATAAGGGGATTGCTTATCAATGGTTTTACGACTAAACCTTATATTTTTACCACCTTGGAAGAAACCTAAATTGTTTGATTAGCAGTAACAGTTTGATTTGAAAATAATTTGAATTTTACTCAACCTTTGTATTGTCTCCAAAACAATCACAGATTCTTTATCTTATAAAATATCAAATAATTTGTTCCTCAGGTGAACCTCAAGCTACACATCTTCTCGTACCTATCAGCGGCGGAACTCAGCCAGGCAAGTAGGGTGTGTAGAGACTGGTACCAACTCCTGTCTGACGATTTACTTTGGCAACACAGACTCAAGATGGACTGTCTGAAGTGGGATGTCATATCACACACAACCAACCCCAAACTATACCAGGAAGTGCAGTCAGAACTCACAGAAAAAGAAATGTAAGGAAAATATTTAAAAAAAGGAAAATTGATTTGTATACAGTGGCGGATCAAGGCGGAGGGGTTGGTTTGAAACCCCTTCCATTTTTTCAGTAGAAGATTACTTCATCCGCCACTGGTATTATTCTATGGTATCATGTAGTCACAAAAGTGTGCATCACAAAGGCAAAGAAAACCGGAGTGATTATCTCTCTTTGAAGTACACTTAGAAGTAATATTGCTTATTTGAAATAAATATTTGAATTCAAGACCTGAAAATGTTTGAGGCTGTAGAAAATAGGTTCTTGCTTTTTTTTCTATATTTAATTTTTGATTAAAGTACACTTTATTCTTTAACAAAAATTCTATAAATATTTCTTTGATTTCTCAAACTTACAGATACTTCAAGTGTTCCCCGAAAGTACAGGAGAGTTTGAGACTCCAAACTTCAACATTCCATCATGTCTCTCAGATGCTCAAATCTTTCCTGCCGAAGAAGGCGCCAAAAGTAGCCATGTTTGGTCCAGGTCTTGAGAGTCAAACAAGTGGAATTATCAGAAAGATGCTTTATGAGGATAATCAAACATTCCAGAGGGTCGCCATGTTCCCCGGACAATTTGAAGGTATGCATGTCTATCCAAATTGGTGATCAAAATATGCCAACAAGTAATGATAAATTCCCTTAGTGAGTGTAAGATCACAAAATCTGGTGTTTCATATAATTTGAGATGAATGGACAGATTAATATTCGAAATTGTTTATCATTCATAGATATTCCTTGAGATTTGTATTAAAATCTTAGTAACATTCTATAATTTACTTATATTCTTCAAGGTATGGGAGCAGGCATGACCTTGAAACTCCAGTCAGGAAACAACTTCCACCTCACGGTGATGTACACCGCTACGAAGAGAGAGCGGGAAGCGAACCAGAACCGCGACCGCCTGGCGACCAATAAACTACTCAACAAACAGGCCCAGGGGGACGGGGAGGAGGTTTATGAGCTACAGCAGTCTATAAAGGATCTCTGTCACACACTCGATGCTTTCATCTTCGTCGTAGATGCTTCACTCTCACTCGAAGCAGGTGAGAATTGAGCTAGCTAGCTTTGAAATGAGCGCTTTTTAAATAAAGTTCCAACTTGTGGAGTAAAGGCTGGATAAGTTAACAATTTGCATAAGTTATATCTCTTTTTAAGTCCTGGCAAAAATTCTATGTTGGATGCTAGTAAGTTAAACTGTTGGATAGGTAAATACTCCCGTTCAATTTTACTTAACAAGTTGCGTCTGTATTTTATTCTGTTGATAGTTTAAGAAGGAGAGTAATAGACTTGTTAGCTAGTCCCAAAAAAATGTACAGGCACACAATGAAATTAGACTTTGACTTCTTTTATTCAGTGGCATCTTCCTACGCAAAGCCTAAAATGCCATTTTCTGAATAGTCAATGTTATGCCTTGCTGTAGACACTTGAATTTTCTGTGCTAATATCAGCGCCCCTACAGGCTATTGTTAGCAACCTCCAGTTACTTTCTGATTGGACTATTGCTTTCTGTAATGATTGCTAGAGAGCAAGCAAAGAAAACTCAAGAGTCCGCAACGATGCATAAAACTGACAATTTCGAAAACTGGTGTTTTAAGCTTTGTGTAGGAAGATGATTCAGTGGCTTATCCAGGAGTTTTTAAAGTGTAATGTTCATCCTGAGGGTCAAACTTCAAAACAAAAAAAACGATTTCAAAATAGGAGGTTCCCTACCCCTAACTGTTTATCTGTCCTTGCTGTTTAATGAGGAGTTTTAAAAGTTACCAACAATGTGAATTTATTCTTTTAATTTGTAAAATATTCTACAAAAAATTATACAAATCGCCTTGACTTGTTTTCAGTGCAGAGCAGCAAGAGGGAACTGTTTGCGATGGTTAGCGAGAGATGGTCTGCACCTCACGTTCCTGTCCTCGTCCTCTCATGTATCCCACAATCCTCCTCTCAACGACTTCCTGCCATCAACATTGTTGAAGCGCTAAATCTCGCCGATCTGAACAGACCATGGCTGGTAAGAGAAAGCTTCATAAATGTTTTCTTCTTCATTGAACAAGGTCTATAAAAGTTGAATGAAAATCTTTAAAGTTTATCTGAACTACTTCCTAGTGAATTACTCAAATGATTAGATTTGATATTACCGGTAAACTTCAATGACTGAAAGTGTTCACACCTTATATGGTATTATGTGTACTTCCTGGCGAAAAATTTAACTAACAAGAATGGGTCATGCATGTTCTTATCCATCTTCCTACGCAGAGCCTAAAAGGCCAGTTTCCAAACTGTCATTTTATGCCTTGCTGCATAATCTTGAATTTTCTGTGCTTGTTCTCTAGTCTGTAGGGGCACTATAGCAGCACAGAAAAGTAAAGTCTCTGCAGCAAGGCATAAAATGACAGTTTGGAAACTGGCCTTTTAGGCTCTGCGTAGGAAGATGGTTCTTATCTAATGGGCACTGCTTTATCATATTTAGAATAAAAAGTGGAAGTTTATTTTAAACGAATAAAACTTTGCAAAATAATAATTTAATTGCTGTAAGTGATTTACTTAATTCATGCAATTTATACATTCATGACATAAAATGACTCGCACCTCATTCGTTGTATGTTTTCTGGCATAAATGGTGGTTTCAAATCTGTTAAGCAATGAAGAGTTACCTTATCAATTATGAAATTATATTTCATTAAAAATCTTCAAAGCTATGCACAAATTGTAAATCCTTTAGAATGACAGTCTATAACAGAAAACCTATAACCCAGAAACTTTTTTTTTAAATTGTTTATTCGATTTATCAAAGTTTTACCCTTTTTAGGCTAGATTTATCTATGCACCCCCATTAACATTATCTAATATTCTCAATATGAAAGCTTATCATTATTTATATATTAATTTTCAAATATTTTGATTTCCAGGTGCGTAATGCAGTGGTTGAACAGCTGGAGGGAGTTTCTAAAGGAATTCAGTGGATTGTTGACCAATCTCAATACAGATGAAATTACTGATATTGTTGTCATTAACTGTTAAAAGTGAAAAGTTTTAAGAGATTATTTGTTATTAAATTCAATGTTACATTTCCATACAGGGTCTGGTTGTTTGACACTAAAGTGCTGCATTTTATCTGGAAAATATAAGAAGAATAAAAATGTAATGTTATGACCATATTGTTCAATATTGTTGTTTTATAACCAATTCCCCTCAATTTTATTTCTAAATGAGGGACACTTCTAAACAAAATCATGTTTTGATAAAAGTTTTTGATGTTTGTATTTAAAAAAATAAATGTATGAAAAATAATAATATTTCTAAAAAATTTCTTCAAGGAATTTATTGTACAATATTCATGTTATATATGTCCTTTACATTTGCATCCTTTGCTTTATACATGTATGCTATGAGCATAATAACAATTTGTTATTTCTTGAAAGTTGCATTTATTTGAATGGTATTGATGTTATGAGTATATTTTTAATAAACAACATTCCAATCTTGACAAAGTTTTGTTCTTAATGACCTGAGAAATTGCACAAACTACCACTTTTGATTCAACAGGGATCAATATTGATATATCTTCATGAAATTCAAAACAGTCTGATGAAAATTGACTGTGTTCCAAGGAATGAGAAAATGACATATCATCTCTTCAATACAAACTTGACCCCGTAGGGAGTTACCTCTGCACAACAGTCTGAGAACAGCCCATTAAGTCTCATGTTATGCCATTGGTTTCACTACCCAATCACAAGGCCTCTAGCAAATGCTTTAAGGTACCAGAGTTTTCCAGGATTCATCCTCAGTAATTATTTTTTTTAAAAAGGGGGGAGTTGTAAGCCTGAACCCTTGTAACATCTACCGGTACATCTGAATATATTAAAACAATTGGAATAATCATTTGACAACAATTAAATTGGCTTTTCTTTGCATAATTATTTGTTTTCTCAGAATTTTTGAATATCAGGACATTTATTCGTTTGCTCTGTATTATCATAATATACAAATATTTATGTATATACATACTGGTCGACAATTTATTTTTAAATGCAACTGTTTGACATAATAATAAAACGACAAAATAAATGTTAAGTTTTATTTTGATACAATGTCCATGACCAATTTATCATTTAAGATATATCAACATCAATAAACAAACAGAATAGAATAATATATTTAAAACATGTTTGTATCGTAAAC
Source organism: Steromphala cineraria (assembly GCA_916613615.1). Classification (NCBI taxonomy): domain Eukaryota; kingdom Metazoa; phylum Mollusca; class Gastropoda; order Trochida; family Trochidae; genus Steromphala; species Steromphala cineraria. The sequence goes on along the minus strand of OU744722.1, from coordinate 34,593,335 downwards.
AGACAGAAAGGTTTGGTATTGAAATTTTTTATGTTGCGTTTTGTCGTCACTGTTCCCGGAAGGAGTGATGAGTTCGCCAAAACACATGAAAACGTCCATAAAATCCGGAAAAGTCTGTAAAATATGGACTCCTCTCTCAAAGGCATTGTTTGTAAATAAACCTGATTTGTGAAGTGTCATTTAAGACTGCCGTTCATAGTGAATTAGATCGCTATGTCTTATACAGAAATCCCAGAAAACTACTTTTTTAATACTTTTAAACTCGATTAAATATAACTGGGGGAATAAGAATTAATGAATGCTCCCTTCCCTATCTTCCCAAAATAGGTTTGTCTGCCAAAGAAAATCAGGATAGCCGAAGATGGTGCAGTTAATATTCCAATGTAAGTGTCGTCAACTTCAAAGGGAAATTATTCCTGCATTGTATGTATGATCCAAACATTTGAATTATTAGTTAAGAAAGACAACAAATGAAAGGTGGAATTGCTTCTGTAGACTGTAAGATAGGCAAAGTGCACTGCCATGTGCATCATATCTCGCATGAGTAAACATTGTCAGAACTTCGCTGTTGCTGACTCACTATTGATTCATATCCTGTTGGGATCGAGGAATTTACTTATTTGATTAATGCATATCAAGATATTGCATTGTTATCTGCGTTTATTGACAATGCTCTGGAGATTTTATGGAACTGAAATTCAATGGAAATCTTTTGTTATGAAAAATGCTTATACCATAGGCCTATCATAGTTATTAGTTGATTTAACATGACTGTTTAAATTCAGATTTAACTTCAAGTTTGGAATCTTAGACACATTAAGTGAGACAAAGCTATTTGTTTAAGTTGATGACTAGTTTATTATTGGATATAGCATAATATTATTAATATAGAAAGTATATTAACATTGATAAGCCTAATTAAGTAGTGAGATAAGTGAATCTCAAAACAGTTTCAGCATCAAACTATTTTATGTAGAAAAGGCCAAAAAAGAGTTACACTGAATACATTAAAGGGACATCCATTGTTTTATGATGACATTAAATTTGTCAAAATTTATATCAATTTCAGGTTGAGAGTGTTTTTCACAACAACAGCTCTTCAATAGTATGATGTTTTCAAATTCAAGTTGACCCCTGACATATGTAGCTTGACTACCCGTTAACATGGAGAATATGGAGGGAGGGAGCCTGATGGACCAGCAGCAAAACTTCAACTACAACATCAACCACCCATCTCTGTGTCTTCAACACACGGACATCTTTCTTCTAGTGGCCATTCGTACCATCTTTGCTCATTATGATCGTCGCATGGCCATCAGGGACACATGGGGAAGCAAACAGAAATACAAGAATTTTCACATACCCTTGGTGTTTATGTTTGGGGGAACTGATAACCCAAGCATACAAAAATCAATCGAACGAGAAAACAAATTGTATAAGGATATCATACAGGAGGATTTTCTTGACAGTGATGACAACTTGACTTTAAAAACTGCGATGATATACAAATGGGCAAGCAAGCATTGTCCCCATGCATCGTATGTGATGGTATCCAATGATAATGTTATGGTGGATCTGTTCAAGCTAGTTCCCTATCTCCAAGCTCAGAGTCTTTCCGCTGACAAACTTACAGTGTGCAATTACCAAAAGTGCTGCGAGTCACCTCCACAAAGTCGATTCCTAAAATCAAACTATTTCAAGTATTATGGCAAGTCCGAGGAAGTGTGTAGCAGTGATGCCTATCTTGCACCAATCGGTGTTGTGGATAAACTGTTTCAAGCGTCGCTGTCGACGCCACGATTTGGACCCGACCAAGCGTGGATGGGGGTTGTGGCGCATGAGGCAGGAATTCAACTTCAGAACACTGCTAGTGCCTTTGTAGGACTTGGAGACAAAACTTCAGTGCTGAAGAAATTCATGGGATCTGATTACATTTCCAGTCCGGCCATGATTGGCGTGATTGGGGAGGAGTTTCTGGGAAAAGAAGCAACGATCATGAGACATTTGTGGAGAATTATTCAGGAACATCATACGCGCATGCAGCTGTCGAGTGTTTATCATGCACAGTTTCCGCACTCGTCTGACTCTAGTGGCGTCCTCTTCCTTGCGGTGTCTCTCATGCTTGTAGACTTTGTTGTGGTAGTCGTCATCTTTCTGCTCATATTCTGTAAGAGGAAACACAAGAGGAAACTCATGTTGTAGTTTCACTTTGGTTCATCTCATTGAAGGACAGGAAAAAGCAAAATGTTTTGGAGATTTTTACTGTGAAATACATTTTTAGCATAATCTCACCTCAGACCTATAATCTCATGGAAATCAAAAATATTAATATTTTCTTGTCAATAGCTTCTACATTGAGACAATACTTTTAGGAGTTTTTTTTACTACCAGGTGGATGACAATGAAGATGTTATAAACGCAAAATTGGTTTTTTATGTATGTCACAGCTAAATGCTAATTGTGAGATATCATTTGTATAATATGTGTTCATCACTTAGCCGCATTTGTTGGTAAAAGGTTTGGGAAAGCTTAAGGCCTTAAATTGTATAGAATAGTTTACTCTAGAAGCATGAGAGAAGAAAAAACACAGATTCTTTATATAAATATAAAAAAAACTGGATGGTTAACAAGCTATCTTTTCCCTTCAGGACAGTCAAGCTAACAGCAATATTTACATTTTAATTTTGCAATAATACATGAAACATATTAGAGCTTAAGTGATGCATTTTCAGTAAAAGGTCCTTCAATATTGCTTTGTTTTGGAGTATTGATATACCCTGCCATAATAAATTTGGCAGTGGAAAAACAAATTAACTTTAATTTTGTCACTTCAAGATCATGAAGGATCATGTAGGTTGAATTTATAAATCTAGAAAATGAGTTTTGACACAAAAGATGTTAGTGATAAAGAAATAGTGTTATAACTAAATACTTCATTATCGTTGTTGAAAATATATCACACTTTCCCATTTGCTGTTAGACTTCGACTGCTGTATTTGTGTGCCTATGCTTATAATGTTGCCAAGCCTACCAAACAAAATACCTAACTGCTGAAAAACCTTGAAAAATTAAAGATTGAACAACATAGAGCAACATATACATTTGAGCAAACTTTGACGTGTACTGTGCATGACTTTTGTGTATTTGACCTGACGTTTGAAGATCTGTTTCAGGAAATTGTGATTTGCCTCTCGTACAAATTATTGCTTAAAATATCTTTGTCATTTTGTAAATACGATTGAACACAAAATGAGTGTAAATGTAAATGTGAAAAGCCTTATTTCCAAATTAAACAATAAAAAATGAATAAATGAGAAACAAAAAGCACTCACATTGATTCTGTTAACACTCCCAAATGTTACAGTCTAAGTAAACCTAGCCTCAATATTATTGCCTTACTCCGATATTTAGTCGAGCAAGATTCTGTAAAAGGTTGTGTCAGCCGACCTTTCGGCAACCTATAACCCTCACTTCAAACGTCAGGTGGCCGAATGGATTTATCCTATCATAAAGTGGCGACTATTGGAATTATTTGTTTGAATTTTAAAAATTTGAACGTTATGTGCCAATGCAGACTATTTCAACTTGGTAAGATGAGCCCTAATTGGTCAATTCAATAGGTAGGCTGATGAAACCAGTTACTACGTCTTGCTAGACTCAATATTGGAGCATAGCGGGGATTATTGAGGCTAGGTTTACTTAGACTGCCAAAGGTTAACACAGAGTCTGAATCTTCAATATGAGCTTTAGGTGGCTAAGGTGCTTGGTTAACATTTATGACAATATCTTTGCATCTTTTTATGTTATGTTGTCGAGGGAGTAATCATTATATTTATGTTGTGATTTCTAAGTTTAATGTGGACCTTTCAACATTTGTTGCAGTAGGGCATATTTGTGTGTTAGACCTTGTTGTAAAGTGTTTAGAATAGACTAATTCAAACTCAATGTTTATGCCATGTTTTAAAAATTATGACACTCAAGCAAAAGGGCATTTATTGTCAATATTGCATTTATACAATTTTGTATAAAATGTTTTTAATGCTTCTTGATAGTGCCAAATGAGAAATTTGAAATAAATGTAATCTCAGAAAATTTCAAAATGTCAAAAAGAAGATTTTTGGTTTTAACAAGAGATCAATTGTTATTTGCAAGTTCCTCCTTTCAAGTACAAATGAAAGACAGAGATTCTGTTTGCAGAAAATCTCATTTTAGGATATAGTTATATGTATTGCATAATCTTTCTTCATAATTACAGTTTACAATGATGAGATTAATTGTACAGTTATGGTTTCGATAATAATATTTTATACAAATGTTATAGATATTCAACCTATTTGATATTGTATTAAAATACTAAATATTTCTTAAATTTTTAAGGTCTTTGTCATAATAAACCATTGCATAAGGCGATTTAATTTGATATTAAATGTATAGAGGTCATCTTAACTTAGGTGAGAGCTTAGTTTTACCATATGTTTAGATTGCCGCATCAGCTTATTTGAACCCACAAAGCTCCTTCAATACCTTGATATCTATCTGGCCAAATAAAAGCAGTTTGTTTCAAACTTTTGCAAATTGGCCTCAGATATCAGAGAATTATGGTGTTCTGTGGTTTCAAATACACTTGCGTAGTAGAATGATTGTTAGATATACCCTTGCCTTTAGTAGACAAAGTACGATATCTATGCATTTTCTTGACTCCATGAAGTACTTTACCAATGTTATATACTGAATTGGCAATGTTTACACTCAATAAATATTTGTATTAAATTATGAGTTTGTTATGTGTTTTTGTGATTGTTAATGTTTGGTTGTCATAACACATTTGAGTAAGACAAGTTTACAAAACCATTTCTCTGCCTCTCCATAGAGTTATATAAACTACATGAAGCAGCAACATGTGCATCTTCCTCGGCAATAGCCTAAGAACACAGTTCTCGCACTGTCAGTTTTACGCCTTGAATTTTCTGTGCTTGCTCTCAAGCTTACTATGAGAGAAAGCAATGGTTCAATCAGAAAGTAACTGGAGGTTGCTTACAATCGCCTCTAGGGGCGCTGATATCAGCACAGAAAATTCAAGGGTCGGCAGCAAGTGTTAAGTGGTATACAAGCATCATGGTTCGCACGGACGTGGAAAGATACTTGAATTTTCTTTTGATACTGGAAAAGTACTTGAATTTACAATGCGTACAAAATGTCCTGAAAAAGTACTGGAATTTCGCTGTAATGTCCTTGAAATTTTCAAAAATGTACTGGAATTACTGTGACATAGAACACAATCTTAAACACGGAAGTATCGTCGTTCTGCTAACTGCGAAAATTGATAGAAACCAGTCTGGAAGCTTCCAATAATTCCCCAAAAATTGGTTATTTCCCTTCTCACATAAAAATTTATTCGGGGAATTCAGATGTCGTAATGCGGCAGTTGGAAAATAGCGGCATCAAAACCGAAAATTTTGTCACTTGACTTGAGAATATAAAACTAGCATGGCCCTGTTCCTTCCCAATCGAACACGTTTCGGGCAGCTATACGTGTAGCAAGCAACAGGACACCGTGACCAAAGACGCTGCCCGATCTTGAACGTGCTCATCATGACGAATTGCATCACATTCCACAAAGATACATGGGATACATAATTAGAAACATGTCACGACGTTCTCAAGACGCAAGAGGTGGCCACGCACGTTACTAAACATGATTTGAAAAAAACAAATTATCCTTTCACTACGTTTTAAAAATTGCAAGTGATAGGCCTCCCTTTGCTGGTATACTGCGATAATGTCAATGTTGACACACATTTCTTAATGATATGTTCAACAAAGATAGTAAATTGTTTTAGTGATGTCTTTTGTCAACAAAAGTTGTACATTATAATTTAACAACAATACATAATATATGAAGCAGCAGGATATGATGGTAGAACTTTTTGCAGTTCCCTTATATCGTAACGATATATATCTTGCTCATGAATGCCTTCAAACGTGCAATTTTACAGCTTGAAATGTTTTTCTCATAAGTATCTGAAAATCGATTTATCAAACAAAATACTAAAACATCTGCACAAAATAAACGTTGCTCTCGCAGAGAAATTCGTTCACTTCCTCGTGTAACAATTTTCAGACGTACACGTTTCTTCAGTGTGTAGCATCTTGTTGATGCTACCAAAGTGTGACAGATGAAATCCGCTTGAGACTGATAAACCAGTCTTCCATGGCTCGATTTCAGTAAGATAAGATCTGCAATGCTGAAATACGTTATGCAGACACCTTATTTTCACAAAATGTTAATGAAGCCATACCTTATGTATCCATTCTCGCGGAAAATCATCAGGAATATCTTATATACGAACGTAAAGTGTCCTCCAACTTCAGTTTAGCTGACGACATTCTTGGTTACCATCTAGGTTACAACTTTCCATGTGTTTAAACATATATTAATTACCCATAGGGTTTTAAATAAGTAGTAAAATATTTTCAATATGGGCACATGTGCACATATCACTTTTGCCTAGCAACGGTTGTTGTACCGTGACTTCACCTGTAATGACCCAAATGCTCAAATTTAACTACTGCTTGGATTTTACAAAAATAATATGTGACTTTCAATAACACATTTATTTGTCTCATTTGGCTTTTTTTTATGCCACCTCGTTTTTTAAAAAGAAACGACCCGAATGTTTGTCAAAAAGAAAAATATTACGTACAGTATTTAGTAATGTTCAAATCTTCATTACTTTGATAGCTGACCGTATTTTCTTTGATTCAGTTTGGTCATCATGCGGGTTTGTTAGTAACAAGGAAGAGCGACACCAGAGAAAGTTGTTGCTTTGGAATGGAAATTGATACATTTTGATCATATTGAGATCATCAAATGTCATACAGAATATGCAATATGATCTCGTTTGATTTTATCACTTCAAAAAGCAATTAATAAAGTAATCCAAAAATGAAGCTACATTAATAGCACATAACAGCTGTCACACATATATATATATACATTCCCAAGTCATAGGTAACATATACCGGTAACACTGTTTCAGTATACAATAGAGAGCCATTTAAAGGGACAGTCCTATCGGGGTATGTTTGTGGAAAGAAAAATCCAGAGTTCTCCCCTTCTTAATCTTAAATAGGATTAATACATGAATATTTCATACTTAATTTCATTTTATTAGTTAGGGGAACATTTTAGTTGTTCTAGATTTAACAATTTGACATAAAATATAATGCATTAATGCCTCCTTTTGAATTTCGTTTCCACACAAAAATACCCCGATAGGACTGCTCCTTGAAGCTATAGGTCCAGCAAGAAGTACAACAAGAATCTCTTAATATCTGGATGAGAAATTATATCTCTATAAAATTCAGATTTAGTCTTTTTGCGACTATGTGTTTAAAGGGGCAGTAGCACGATTTTAGGGAGAATATAAGGTGATATCAGATGAAAGATAAAGGTTCCAATTGAAAGACAATGCATTTAAACTAAATGGGGCAGTAATAATTCAAATATATAATGTACAATTTAGCCATGCGGTTCCTTTTTCTTACACAAAATGAATTTAAAGGTGTTCACAAAATATGGCCGCCAATGGATTTTAGATGAATGTTCATACTTTGTTCTCTGACTATGGAAGATTGGCTTGTGTGTGAGATTTTTGACACTATCAAAATAATACATTTAGCGTTAACGTACAATTATCAGTGAAATTTTTAAAATATAAAATTATTAAAAAAACGTTCTACTGCCCCTTTACGACAATGAATTACATTTTACTCTTTTATGCCCTTTGTATATAACGTCTAAAAATGTAAATAAATGCTCAATATGGAATGTCACATTGCTTGCCAACGACACAAGTAGCTGTGTCGAAACGTCGCCTAACATGAATAAAGAAGTTGTCATCCATATAATCCTCTTCCTTAAAGTATATGCCAATTTACTATAACAACGAAATTATTGATATTGCCTGATATTTCAGGGTTAACAACTTGGTTTATGAAAAGCTTCATTTTAGCTAACGGATGCTTTGAGAGGAGTGATATGAATTATTTGTACCCCGCCACAAAAAGCATGAAAAAAGCGTGCAGATTGAGCGTCTTGAAATGTACAATGTTTGTTACCGCAAACACATCGACGTTTCTTTTAGTCAACCAATATGTGAACAAAGTATAGCGAAAGCGCTTACGTAATTGTTCTTTCCCTTTTTATTTTCATATTATATGCGTTTTGTTTGGACATTCGATAAGATAAATTCGTTATACTATTCAGACGCGAGTTTTTTTGGGGATATATCAGCCTCGTCAGGGCTCGTGACGTATTTCCATTTAATAAGAGAATAATGAGCATTATAATATTTATTTTTAATACCTTTGTTACATAAAGGGCAACAACGAATATCCTTTTCGATGGATGTTTTTATTATTTTACAAACCATCTATGTAAATAATACGTTGTAATTATCGAAAAATATTTTCCGGTAGTAGTTACGTTTTATCGGAATCTGTAGTGTGTGACCTTCATATTGAATAAAGTTCTTCAACACAATTAGAGTCTTCATGTCATATGCTTTTTTAAAATATATCTTATATTATTATGAAATCAATTTTCTGTACATCTCATATAGATCGTTAAAGAAATTACATGATTTATGTAGAATTTCCCGTTAACTTACCAATTAAGATGAATTGGTTAACTTACCAAAAGAGCGAAATAATAAAATAACCTCCTATGTAGAATTTGACCATTTTGTAAACAGGAAGATTTGAATCAAACAAAGAAGAAATAACTGTATTTTTTCATCAATGTACGAATTTTCTGCTTTGTTTGTTTTGCATATTTTTACACAAAGAGAAAGAAACTACATTGAGAAACGTACTGTAGGAAGAGATCACTTCGGGGCTGGTTAAAGCTTAGACATATCAGTGGCGTAGGAACGGTTTGAGGGGTGGGGGGGCCCAAATTTTTTTTGTGAGAGCGGGGGTTGCCTTTCCAAAAAATATAAAAATGATTTATATGGATTCCTGTGTGGGGACCCAAATTTGGTTTAATGATATGTGAATTTTATGGATAAAAGATTATTTAAGTGTTGAATGATTGATGATTTAATGTTGAATGATTCATGGATTTATGATTTTAATGTTGAATGATTCATGGTTTTTAAGTGTTGAATGATTGATGGTTTTTTTAAGTGTTGAATGATTGATGTTTTTTTTAAAGTGTTGAATGATTGATGTTTTTTAAGTGTTGAATGATTGATTGTTTTTAGTGTTGAATGATTGATTGTTTAGTGTTGAATTATTGATTGTTTAGTGTTGAATTATTTACAATGATTGATGAATAATTGATTTATGATTGATAGGTTATTGATTGATGATTGGTGAATGATTGTTACGGGCCCGTTCGTTTAAGTGTTAAAAAAGATTGATAAATGATAATTTTTTAGTGTTGAATGGTTGATTATAGAAGATAATGATTGTTTTAGTGTTTGATAATTGGTAATTGTTTGATTGATCATGAATTGATAACGAATGATTGAAAATTGCTGATTAATGCTTGATGAATTAATGATTTATGACTCATAGTCGTAGATGGATGATTGATGGATTTCATGATGGAAGTAATTCATGGATGATTTATGACTCATAGAGTGATTAATGATAACTGATGATAATGATAATTTTGTTGTTGGTATCGATAATATAATAATAATTGACCTTATAACCTTGAAATAAATAGGAAGCATTCTCCAAATTCTGTAAGTTTATCTCCATCATTTCTTCTTGTTTTTCATTAACTCCTTTGGTCTCAGAAACTTAAATAAGCTCAAATGTCAAGTTTACTCTGTGAATAGGTCAAAAATGTTTTAATAGTTTAAATATTCATAACAGCTTTGATATACTCAGATATTTTCAGTCACGTGAAAAGATCATAATTACTATGAGTAAACGTTATAGGAATGCTTAAGGGGGAACTTTGTTACATAGTCGTTGTTCTCATCATATTAATGGTTTTGAGTTTTTTAATTTGGCCTAAATATCACACTTAAAAACGTGAATGATGAACGTGAAACAAAAAGCTAAAATGGTCAAATACGTATTCCAGGTAAGAATAGAAAAGTATAGCATTAACTCTGTACCTCATCTGGCTTTTTGCAGCTATTTTCTAGCCTTTAAAGGTTAAAGACAACAGGGTCACAATATCTTTGAAAATAATGTTTCTTGCAAAATGGAATTCACTTCAAAGGATCGCATTTTGTTCTGAAAATGGATATAATAAAGGTTTAAAGCTCCGAAGGGCATTGTCCTTATAAGGGGCAACAAATTCACCACAAATTCTAATCATATTTTTTAAAGTAGTCTGTATACAACAAATCAGTTTTTTATGCCTTTTAAATAATATGGAAATAAATTTAGATTTTAAGGGCGTGGCCCCGTTGAAAAGATCTCACTTATTCACATCAGCAGGTAGTTAAAACTTTTGCAAGATAAATTATCTATGAATGTGTAATTAAAAGGAAGAAAAAATAATTCCTTTAAAACGATAAAAAAAAACTAATTCATGGGGGTAATTCACGTGCATGTATGTTTCCAATTTTATGTTTCACATTATATCAGACATATTTAATACAGACAAACTGACAGGCACGCAGACAAACCGATACATTTTGTTATTTGCCATATAAAGTTCAAAGTCTCTTTCTTACAAAGATGAAACACACATCTTTCAATGATGTTTAAGATCAATGTGTTTTAGGAAAAGTGTTTAAAGTATTAAAGGGACATTCCTGCCCATATGTCCGTTTCAGTGGTGATGGGGTAGAACCTTCTGCTTTCCCTGACCCCTGAGCTGGGAAGGTTGGGGTAATATCTAAATATCCTCGCATTTTCGAGGTAAAAAAAATCTGAACCCTTTCCCATTTACAATTCTAATTACAGGGTAGATCCCTATAAAGGTTAAAATGTTGGGGAAAGGGATTCCCTTTTTCTCCCATCCCAATCCAAATCCCCTCGCTCTCCCTCTCCCACACCCCCTCCCCCCTTTTCTTTAAAAAAATTGTCAACCGAAAATCATACTGTTCAGGGAGGGGGGCCCGGCCCCCCCACTTTCAAAGGTGGGGGGGCCCGTTCGTCTCATTTTTCCTTCCCCCTAAAATACAGAGTTAAAGTGACTTTTTCTATCAAAAAAATTCTTGAAAGGTGGGGGGGGGGGGGGGGGGGGGGGGGGGCAGGGCCCCCCCAGGTTCGGAAGTGGGGGGGCCGGGCCCCCCTGTGCCCCCCCTGTTCCTACGCCTATGCATATGAATTGGAAGATGTGTTTTCAAAAGCTTTCAGTCCGTCGATTTGGATTGAGAGTGACCACCCCATGTGAACGTGTACGCCTCACACTGCTTGTAAGAGAGAAAGTGTACGCTTGTCAATGGCAGAGTGCTATGTCAGAGGCTATGTGTTCAACCCTTTTTTTCTAATTTGCTATCTTCAATCTGAAAATTGGGTAATTATACTTAATTCGGTAAAATTATAGACCTTACTAGATGCATAGGCCAATTAATGGCAATAAATATGGTTTTATAGCTGAACAGTTCAGTGATGATAGTTACCAGCGATGATAAATATTACTGTTGAAAAATGTTTGTTTACATAATGAAAACCCTATAGAAATAATTGCAAACTCACAGTTTAGGACATGATTTCCTAATCCTTTAAGAAGGCAATTGCCAAATTTCATTTAGAAGATAAATAGTTGCGTTTGTAAAATTTCCGGGATTCATTGTTATTCAACACCCGCAAATTTAGTTTAAAACCGACGGCGTTAGCCGGAGGTTTTAAACGCTTAAATTTGCGGGTGTTGAATAACAATGAATCCCGGAAATTTTACAAACGCAACTATTTATCGATATTGTAACATGACCGTTAGTTATAAGCATTTTAAGAGCGAACTCTATTTTTGCGTAGGGAACTCTGAGTTGAAAGGATCTAACGACTGATCCATTATTGTTATAGGTGTTCGCAGCTATAAAGAAGAAGGAATTCCCAGTGTTATAGACATTAAAATAGTGTTCTAATATTACAAACCAGTTGCACTCATAACGGTGAGATCATATAGTTTTCACTGTGAAATTAACGATAGAGAAAACAGTTATATAATTCATGAACCAACAGGAACAAACCCGACTGAACAAATATCTTAAACTCGCCCAGACCATTGTGACGGTGACGCGATCATTATGACGTCATAACCGTTGGCCTTTGTGACGTCGTGCCATGGAAACGGCATTCGAAAGAAACCGGCCGCATGGCTCAAGGCGGCAAATTAGGAGAAACTTAGCCAATTAAAAAAAGTTTGGTTACATAAAACTAAAGCAAATAGAAAAGGATTTTTGGCATCTACGGGAATGCGCAAGTTAGAAAATGACAGCAACAACGGTAAAATGTGAATCGGTCACGAATATTGGGAGAATCAGAACATTTTAATGTTGAGGTGGACCAAATAATGTATCCTTTCGCGGTGATTCGCCTCAGCCAATTTGCGGGTGTTCATTGCCATTTAACACTGGCAAATTCTTCAAATCAACCAATCAGAAACGAGTATTTACCGAAGTCATGTTACAATAAATTCTGTCGAATAGATGTGAAGTCATAATGTATGCAAGTACATCAACATAAAAAATTCTGCTTGTAAGAGCCAATGCATCCCGGTTACTTTACAAGCGTACACCAACAACATGTGAGATAGAGATAGTGCTGATGACAAATAGTTATATGCCAACATGATGAAAGTAACTTAGAAGATAAATAGTTGCGTTTGTAAAATTTCCGGGATTCATTGTTATTCAACACCCGCAAATTTAGTTTAAAACCGACGGCGTTAGCCGGAGGTTTTAAACGCTTAAATTTGCAGGTGTTGAATTAGAAGATAAATAGTTGCGTTTGTAAAATTTCCGGGATTCATTGTTATTCAACACCCGCAAATTTAGTTTAAAACCGACGGCGTTAGCCGGAGGTTTTAAACGCTTAAATTTGCGGGTGTTGAATAACAATGAATCCCGGAAATTTTACAAACGCAACTATTTATCGATATTGTAACATGACCGTTAGTTATAAGCATTTTAAGAGCGAACTCTATTTTTGCGTAGGGAACTCTGAGTTGAAAGGATCTAACGACTGATCCATTATTGTTATAGGTGTTCGCAGCTATAAAGAAGAAGGAATTCCCAGTGTTATAGACATTAAAATAGTGTTCTAATATTACAAACCAGTTGCACTCATAACGGTGAGATCATATAGTTTTCACTGTGAAATTAACGATAGAGAAAACAGTTATATAATTCATGAACCAACAGGAACAAACCCGACTGAACAAATATCTTAAACTCGCCCAGACCATTGTGACGGTGACGCGATCATTATGACGTCATAACCGTTGGCCTTTGTGACGTCGTGCCATGGAAACGGCATTCGAAAGAAACCGGCCGCATGGCTCAAGGCGGCAAATTAGGAGAAACTTAGCCAATTAAAAAAAGTTTGGTTACATAAAACTAAAGCAAATAGAAAAGGATTTTTGGCATCTACGGGAATGCGCAAGTTAGAAAATGACAGCAACAACGGTAAAATGTGAATCGGTCACGAATATTGGGAGAATCAGAACATTTTAATGTTGAGGTGGACCAAATAATGTATCCTTTCGCGGTGATTCGCCTCAGCCAATTTGCGGGTGTTCATTGCCATTTAACACTGGCAAATTCTTCAAATCAACCAATCAGAAACGAGTATTTACCGAAGTCATGTTACAATAAATTCTGTCGAATAGATGTGAAGTCATAATGTATGCAAGTACATCAACATAAAAAATTCTGCTTGTAAGAGCCAATGCATCCCGGTTACTTTACAAGCGTACACCAACAACATGTGAGATAGAGATAGTGCTGATGACAAATAGTTATATGCCAACATGATGAAAGTAACTTAGAAGATAAATAGTTGCGTTTGTAAAATTTCCGGGATTCATTGTTATTCAACACCCGCAAATTTAGTTTAAAACCGACGGCGTTAGCCGGAGGTTTTAAACGCTTAAATTTGCAGGTGTTGAATTAGAAGATAAATAGTTGCGTTTGTAAAATTTCCGGGATTCATTGTTATTCAACACCCGCAAATTTAGTTTAAAACCGACGGCGTTAGCCGGAGGTTTTAAACGCTTAAATTTGCGGGTGTTGAATAACAATGAATCCCGGAAATTTTACAAACGCAACTATTTATCGATATTGTAACATGACCGTTAGTTATAAGCATTTTAAGAGCGAACTCTATTTTTGCGTAGGGAACTCTGAGTTGAAAGGATCTAACGACTGATCCATTATTGTTATAGGTGTTCGCAGCTATAAAGAAGAAGGAATTCCCAGTGTTATAGACATTAAAATAGTGTTCTAATATTGCAAACCATTTGCACTCATAACGGTGAGATCATATAGTTTTCACTGTGAAATTTACGATAGAGAAAACAGTTATATAATTAATAAACCAACAGGAACAAACCCGACTGAACAAATATCTTAAACTCGCCCAGACCATTGTGACGGTGACGCGATCATTATGACGTCATAACCGTTGGCCTTTGTGACGTCGTGCCATGGGAACGGCATTCGAAAGAAACCGGCCGCATGGCTCAAGGCGGCAAATTAGGAGAAACTTAGCCAATTAAGAAAGTTTGGTTACATAAAACTAAAGCAAATAGAAAAGGATTTTTGGCATCTACGGGAATGCGCAAGTTAGAAAATGACAGCAACAACAGTAAAATGTGAATCGGTCACGAATATTGGGAGAATCAGAACATTTTAATGTTGAGGTGAACCAAATAATGTATCCTTTCGCGGTGATTCGCCTCAGCCAATTTGCGGGTGTTCATTGCCATTTAACACTGGCAAATTCTTCAAATCAACCAATCAGAAACGAGTATTTACCGAAGTCCATGTTACAATAAAACTTTGACAATGTATATATAAATGATTATTGTTACCATTCATGTTTATTTGATTGTAATATATATTCGTTTTTTTTAAAGAAAATAGTCCATAAATACCGAATTGTCGGAAAATCTTTTTTCTATCTTCTGTTTGTGCACACGACTAACTGATTCATGATACTACAAAGCCTATTTTTTACTTACAGTTATTTCCAACTTTTCACATTTCTTGAGATATTTGCAAAAAAAGGCTACACTGAAAACGTTAAAAAAAAATCACCCTTTCCATTGACAAGCGTACACTTCCGCTCTTACAAGCAGGCTGAGGCGTACACGTTCACACGGGGTGGTGCTGCTGGGATTCGAACTTGGTCCAGCTGAGACGCACTATCACGCTGAGCTATGAATTGGCTTTATGAGAATGACAATACCGAGACTCTGTCAACATTGCAAAGGCGACATGATTTATCAATTTCCTTGATCGATCTAGCAAAAGGTTATATTTGAAAGAAGTTTTGGTGTCGATTTCGATGACTTTTATAATTTCTGCATGAGATAAACAAATAATATTCATTAAATGGGAATAAACGGATTAATAACTCTGGGAATCTACAATGCTTGTATTTATTTTCTGTATTTATTCATATGAATAATATGTGTATGAAGGACAAATGTTATCACTAAAAAGCAAATGACAATCGTATCAATTGTCCCTTTCTTTTATTCTAAAATTCGATCAAGTCCAAACAAACTCATTACACCGCATAAATGGCCAATTTTAATTTACCTTGTGTTTTAAGAGTTTTGTATATAAAATCCTTTACAGAATTGAATACAGAGACTAAATGTCCGTCTATCTTGTAAGAATATAACAACCTTTCACATAATGATAATGAGGAAATATATATGGATGACAACTTCTTTATATGTTTCCTCATTATCATCATTCCAACTTCTAAAATGCCCCTTAAAGAAGCTTTCACAGAATGTTTTATATTAACTTCATTGTGGTCCGGTTGGTGATCCGGTTTTAATATTTTTATCACATTAAGCAGATATCCTAATTTTTTCGACATCTATATCAGTTTTATTTAATAGTGTATTTATTGAGAAAGACAAATATAAAGTTTTCTTATTTTTAAGATATCAAACAAGGTTTTATTTTATGTAAATGTATTATTGTTAAAATGCAATGAAGTCTCCCTTGAACGTCAGCTTGTAAATAAAGATGGCGACCGACTCGGATTTTCCTTTACACGAGAGTGTTTTTAATGACGATATACGACGTGTTTCTCAACTTATTAGAACATATGACCTCACACAGAAAGATATTCATGGTGAGTTCTGTTTTGGTTCATTTATTGCATCAATGTGAACGATTGTTAACACGAGACAGAGTTCATTTGAAAATAATTAATAACCCGGTTGTTGTTATCATTTGATGCCATCAATTCCACGAACACGTCGTTGACGATGTTGTTTTGCTGCCGTTGACACCATGTTTCATACAGTAATATATTTTGGTGAAATTCAACCGTGAAAACTAACTTCATTGTGTCTAATTGGATTTGGTAATTATTTTTGTTCCAAGAAAATGTCAGATGTTTACCAATTGCCTTTGATTGTGGGCCTATTTATTAACCCTTACGATGCGGGTATATATTTTTGCTCTACAAGCCCACGTGGCGGAATTGTTTTGTCCGGTGCCAGCCACCGTTATATCCTGATTGGCCGCTTCTTTATTTTTGTGCGCGGATATACATATGATACATGGAAATAAAGACAATTCTCTTCTCTATACGATGATGTAAAAATTATAAAATTATCTGTAGTAATGGTTCGTGAGATATAAATGCCGCAAGGTGGGTACCCTCAATCATTTTGAGGTAAAAAATAAAATTTGCGGCACTTGTCGCAACGCTTGCCGTTTCTGTGTTTTTGTTTGCGCATATACATATGATACATGGAAATAAAGACAATTCTTTCTTCTACACGATGATGTAAAAATTATAGAATTATCTCTAATGGTTCGTGAGATATGAATGCTGCAAGGTGGGTACCCTGAATCATTTTTGAGAAAAGGTTTGATATTTTATATCCGGGAGCAGCCAAGACTGCTTGCAGTCAATTATAGCCTTATCCTGAAAGTTACGGATTTCGCCAAGAGGGCTTACGTGCCATTTTATATTTGGCCCGTAAATATCACGCGCCCCGCATCGTAAGGGTTAAAAAACAAAATCTTGTGATATGTATGACAAACCACATAAGCATTCATAAACAGTTATTAATATTATTAAGCGTTTGACTTTTATATTTATACATTTGATGATTTTTCTAAAATCTTGATTCTTCTAAGTTTTTGGCATATCATCTCACTAAGCATGATTAAATTGTATCAAAAGCTACATTAAAGGGGCAGTAGCACGTTTTTAGGGAGAATATAAGGTGTTGTCAGGAAAATGAAAATTAATGGTTCCAATTGAAAGACAATGTATTTAAACTAAATGGAGCAGTAATAATTCAAATATATATTGTAAAGTTTAGCCATGCGATTCCTTTTTCTTACTCAAAATGAATTAAAGGTGTTCACACAAAAATGGCCGCCAATGGATTTCATGTGAATCTCCATACTTTGTCCTCTGACTATGGATGATTGGCTTGTGTAATGTGATTTTTGACACTGTCAAATTAATACATTTAGCATTAACTCACAATTATCAGTGAAATATTTGAAATATAAAATTATCAAAAAACGTGCTACTGCCCCTTTAAGTATGTTGTTCGAAAGTTAAATGTAAAACATTATAAAAAGTGTTATTTTATAAAGAAGTACTGAATATGCTTTTAAATTACTATCTTTTACAAATCAGTTTGTTAGATATTATGAACTGTATAAAGTTAATTCTGTGTTTGAAAACAGGAAAATGAATGACAGCTGCCACATATTAATTTGTCAAACATAATTTGGAAGGCAATTTATTTTCACTTTCATTCACACATTGTATTGAATGGAGCAATCATGTTTTTGTAAACACATTTCACTTTGACCTAATTTATGAATGCAGATAAATGAGAATATTTTGAATTTTTCAGGTAACACAGCACTCCATTTGGCTGTGATATTAGGACACAAAGGTAAGATATATCATCTACAAGTATATCTTACTGTCATTAACATGCTTAATCATCTTATATTCCAACATTAGAAAACGACTGTTAAATAATTAACGGCCTTAGAGGTGTCAAATTAAATCATAACCATGAAAAGTTTATATGAAAAGGTGTTTAAAATCTTCATGAATAAGCATTTTATTATTTTATCAGAGTGTGGTCGTCTTCTAAAAGCCATACAATGAATAGCTTAACAATAATTGAAGACCTTATGGGTCATAAAATGGAATCATAAGCATGAAAAAAACAGATTTGAAAAGGGTTTAAAACCTTTAGAATATGTCTAATATTATTTTATTCCTAGTGTCGACATCTTCTAATAGCCATTCCATCCTTAATAAGTAGCTTTTCAATAATTGAAGGCCTTGGGGGTTGTAAAGTTAAATCTTAAGCATTAACAATCACTGATATAAAAACTTATTTAGCCTTTATGAATATGTAATTTATATTTTTTTCAGAGTGTGTACATCTTCTACTAGCCCACGGTGCTCCAGTGAAAGTAAAGAATCTTCAAGGATGGACGCCGCTAGCAGAAGCCATCAGTTATGGAGATCGACAGACAAGTCAGTGATAGTCTTGTTGCACTAATATTCTGTAACTGAAAAATAATTATCAAATTAATAATAACAGTAATAAGTTCTAGTTTTGAGTCAAACTGCTAAATGATAGTACAGTGTACATTAATACACTGAAGGGATATACAGGGATTGGAAAAGACATGTTAGACAATAGGCCATTTTCATGATTTTGGGTAATTTTCTGATTTTCTAATGGGCCATTGCCAATTATATCAATAGTAAACTTCAACATTTTAATGAGCCATTTTTTCATCCAATGTACCAAATGGCCCATGGCCCCTGCCTTTTCAAATCACTGGATGTAACTATCGATGAAGCAACTAAGTGCTTCATGCTACCATAAATGTCCATATTTCCTGTATTTTCTTCGTATCGGAGAAGATCCTCAGAGAAATGGCTTTTCAAATCTAGGCTTGCTTTTCAAGCATGTTATGTTAGGGTAAAACTATTATCAACTGCAGTCTCAGTGTAAGACCATAGTTCTGTGTGTGCTGTCTGCTTGCCTTTGCTTTTTTAAAGTATTTGAGTTTTGAGGAATGTATGAAATTCGGGTTTGAGAGAAAACATATATATTCCCATCTTACTGTATTCCAGTTGTGTGTTTACTGCGAAAGCTGAAGATGCAGTCTCGAGAAGTATTAGAAGAAAGGCGACCAGCGCTTATCCAGGCATTGAAAGATATCGACGACTTCTACCTCGAACTCAAATGGGACTTTCAGAGCTGGGGTGAGTGATGGTGTTTTTGTGTTTATTCAAACACTATTAATACTTTGTATATAATAAGTGTTTACATATCAATTATGAATTATTTATCTATGAATGTATGAAAAATGTGATAGAAGTTAATCAAATAATCCGTGCAATTTGATTGCTGAATAAATACCATGTGCAGCCCCAATAAAACCTACGGTATAGGTATATACAGCTATGGTTTAAAAGAGTTATTTTTCACTGAATCAAACTTTTAGACAGAATATGAGTTTCAGAATGGTGAAATGTCAGACTAGATGTAGCGTCATGGAAGTTATTTGTAAGAGACAAATAGCCGACTAGATGGTTTTGAGAGAATTTGGAACTAATGGGATTTTGGGGGGAATGTATTTATCGTGACAGACATTTCTTTGAAAACCTTTCCATTTTGTAGAATCAATATCTTTTTCTCACTGACATTGTTCTATCACTCAGTGCCGCTAGTGTCTCGAATCCTGCCCTCCGATATATGCAAGATCCACAAGAAGGGGGCATGTATCCGCCTCGACACAACGCTAGTGGACTTCAACGACATGCACTGGGAGCGGGGGGACATCTCCTTCATCTTCAACGGAGACGCCGGACCTCAGCAGTCGCTCACGGTCCTCGACAACAAGATCAAGGTCTTCCAGAGGATCAGATATGAGGTGGGTGCTGTCATATCTCAGTGATGAGATCAACCTGACAGTATGTCATCTGATGACAATATTCTGCTATTATACAATTTTAGAATGTGCTTGTTTTATTGGACTTGTGATATCTGTCTGGTGATACCTGTCAGGTGATATCTGTCTGGTGATATCTGTCTGGTGATATCTAACTGGTGATATCTGACTGATGATATCTGACTGATGATATCTGACTGGTGATATCTGTCTGGTGATATCTGTCTGGTGATACCTGTCAGGTGATATCTGTCTGGTGATATCTGTCTGGTGATATCTGACTGGTGATATCTGACTGATGATATCTGACTGATGATATCTGACTGGTGATATCTGTCTGGAGATATCTGACTGGTGATATCTGCCTGGAGATATTTGTCTGGAGATATTTGACTGGTTATCATTGCCTGGTGACATCTGTCTGGTGATATCTGACCTGTGATATCTTGCTGGCGTGGCGATAGGGTGGGGGGGGGACATTTTTTCATGATCAATATCTTTTAAATAATCAAAAGGGAGGTGGGTGTACTGTCTCATTTTGATCCACCACTTAGAAGTCTTAAGTATTTGAAAAGATCATTAAAGTGGAAAACTCTTTGACATGATCAACATATTTATTACTTTCATTTTGAGGATACTGACCAATCCAGTGGTTTTGATAATATCTAATAAATAAACACAAGTGAACTATTCAAGAGCTATATGTCCTGCTGCAGGAGAGTGAGGTGGAGCTGGAGGACGAGGTCGATATACTGATGAGCAGCGACATCATGGCCGCCCAGATGTCCACCAAGAACATCTCCTTCTCTCGGGCTCAGAGCGGCTGGCTCTTCAGGGAGGACAAAACTGTGAGTGTTTAATGATTTGAAGATGTGAATAATAATACCATTACAATTACAATACAGACAAAGGGGATTGGATAATTTTTATGAAATGTTTAATGCAGAGACAGGTTTTTAGGGAGGCAAAAATGTGAGGTATCTGTTTGTTAGTGTATAGAATTATTTGACTTGTTATGAAATGGTTTAGTTTGTTATTTTGTTACATGTTTTTTATTGTTACAGGTCCATTATGATAGTTTCTTAATTTCCTTTTTTTCCACGTCGCTAATGACTAAAATATTGACCAAGCGGCGTAAAACAATCACTCACTCACTAATTTTCTTTTGGGAAGAAGATAAATGACCATGATAATTCTGGATAAAGGGCAAAAGCTAGCTTGATTATCATTATTGGTATGATAAATTGTGAAAGCCTGAATCCTTTTTGACAATGACAACTTTCTGGTTTGATTAGGGAGATTTGCATTGCTGATTAATGCAGTTAATAACATACTGCTGTTTGTTTTCAGGAAATGGTCGGGGAATTCCGTGCTGATTTTTATTGTGTAAATAACTTATCATTAGACTCTAGGAAAAGGTGAGTTCATCATTGACAAATACTGTTTCTGAATTCATGATCGAAATAGTAAAACTCTCATGATAAATCAATTTATATCTTACAACTAAGCAGTTCATAATTTACCCATATAGACTATGGTATAACAAAAAACCTTCCTTTAACAATATGTTTTTCACCTAAAAAATTAGTGTTTGTTTACTTAGCATTTATATTTCAAGGCAATCACAAAAACTTCAAATATAGAAGCATTAAGTGCTAATCGTGTTTCAGTGAATGTAAAAAATAATTATGTAATAATAACTGTTTGCAGACATGCCCATCGTTACGATTTGTTCATATTTGTTACGGATAAATGCATTGAAATACAATGTTTATGTAGTTATTTGATGTGAATCCTTTTGAAGATCAGGTGTTAAAGCATAGAGTAATTGCTAGTGTTTGTATTACAGGAGAGAGCACTTATCACCTGAAGATGTACAGAAGAACAAGGCTATCATGGAGAACTTCAGTAAAGGCACCTGGGATAACTGTGCAGTGAGTCTCATAGTCTAATAGCTAGGGGTTATATAAACAGCGTTAAGGCATTAGCCCTGTGAACCCATTACAATCTTAAGAAATTACCCCCGGTATGCAAATCCATCTTCATTTAGCTTCACAGATCATACAATTTTATTTAGCTCTTTTGGTAAGTCATATTTATATTTTGAAAGGTTCATCCTTTAAATTTTAAGCTTCTAAAAAGATGCCAATTTAGCTCCATAAATTCTAGAGGTGTGTGTATAAGACAATATCAGCTTTAAGACCTTTAAGACAATTTTGTAATGTTGGCAATATTTTGTGGTTTTCAGACAAGACCCTTTAATTTTCCCTGCTCAAATCGTGTACCCAAACTTATGAACCAATCACAGAACAAACTGTTTACAAAATTGATGTCAGAAAGATGATACTGAAAGCTGTGACTTTGATGTTTACACTGTATAAGAAAGGCTAGATTTGTTGAAATATTCATTAAACCCATTATTCCAGTTTGAACGACGTCCGTCCTTGGTCCCCCCTGACAATCAAGATATAAGTTGGTCGGAGTATATCAACGCTCTCCCCGGTCGACCGCCGTGTCTAGGACGCTCTACTATATCCAAGGAGAGCAGTAAAAGTTTCAAAGCAACTGTAGCAATGGTGGGTAAAACATTAGCATTTATACTAACATTTTTCAAGTGATTGGTTATAATTTAGGAAGCCTAAACGTTCCTTAAATGAATGGGTGTAATTATTGATAAATGTTCTGGAGATGAAGCTTCCATAAAATATACTTGACCAAGCAGAGTCATTGAAGTATTAAAAAAAGAAACAATTATGTATTTATTCATCTTGCACATGGAAAATCATTGATCATAAATACCAGTGTTCCTTACCTATTTTATCTTTATCATGATATCAATATCAATATCATCTATTTAACCTCTTTGTGAGAAAAAAACAATTCATTTTTATCATAATTGCTTTCAGAGCCAGGATTTTCCAATGAGTGTTGAAATGTAAGTATGAGAGAGTTAAGCACTCTATTCAAAATCTAGTTACAGCTTAACAAATATTTCAAAATGAAAGGAGAAATAAACTTTTGTTTCGATCAACATTTCCTTGTTCTGTTTATGATAATTCTTCGATAATGATTTTTGAATTATATCATTCACTTTGTTTAATATTTCAAATATTTTTATTTTGTTTCCAGATTACTAGATGTACTTGAAGTCGTAGCTCCTTTTAAGCAATTTCAGAAGTTACGAGAGTTTATGACAACTAAACTTCCTCCAGGATTTCCAGTGAAAATAGGTAACAAAAATGTTGAAATAACCTTGATTGATTTTCTGATTGACTATCAACAAGTTTGTTATGAATAAAAATAAATTGACATATATGATGAATAAACAATAACAACTTGAGGAAGGCTACCGGACCACATGGTTGGAAATGAGTTAAGCACAGATTCAAAAGGAACATAGTCTAACTTTTAAAACCAAAAAATAATCTCCAAACTATCATAAAAATTGGCAAAGTTATGATCCTTTAAAGAATGATGGGGTCAAAATTGACTTGGAATATGAAAATGAGAAAGTAAGGATTACGATTTAATACTTTTGCAAATTAAAAGTATGAACTTACCGTGTGTTTGTCAGAATTTGTCTAAAAAGGCATCAAAGTGTGTTTGTCTAAATAAATACATTCACTTTAAGCTTTTTATTGAAAACAACCATTTCTTAATTTCAGAAATACCAGTATTCCCGACAGTCACCGCCAAAGTAACATTCACAATGTTTGAATGGAGGGAGGACCTCACAGAAGATCTCTTTGTAATTCCTCCAGAATTCCGCGAAGACCCGAACCGCTTCCCGGACTTATGACTCTACCTTGAGGCCAACGTCGTCCACATACTGACCAGCGTCCGAGAACTCTCACCCTACCTCTTTCAGGACAATGACAAGGACTGTTGCATGCACCCCCATCTCCGCAAGGAGGGGCACAGGGAGGGGGAGAAGTACGTCGGGATCGATCTCCCCATGACAAACCTCGGCAACTGTAGTGATGAAATGACTCTCCTCATCTGAGTTGACTATACTGTGTGTTGCAGGGATTGGGATGAAGATGAGAAGCTTTTGCTCCCTTTTGCAATGGATTCTGGATCGAAATGAAGCATCGGCAACTTTAGATGAAATGACTCTCTTCATCTGAGTTGACAGAGTGCTGTTTATTGTAGGGATTTGGATGAAGATGAGAAGCTTTTGCTCCCTTTTGCAATGGATTCTGGATAGAAATTAAGCCTTGGCAACTTGACATGAATTGACTCTTTTCGTCTGAGTTAACTACTGTACTGTGCATGGCAGGGATGAAAAGCTTGTGAAGTGTCCTGCAAAGATTTAGGGGTGTCTCGCAGAGAATAGGAAAAAGGTGAAGCTTTTACTGTGTGTTGCAATGATAATGAGTTGAAGAAGAGAAGCTTTTGCTCTGTATTGCAAAGATTTGGGATGGGAATGAAGCTTTGGCAACTTTAGAGATGAAATAACTCTCCTGAGTTCAGATATTCTGTGTGTTGCAAAATTTGGATGAAGTGGAGAAGCTTGTTCTGTGATTGGCAGGTATTTTGGCAGGATGTGAACCACTCATGTTTATAACGCAAAGATTTAGGAAGAAGTTTATCCAGTACTATGCAGTTTTTGTTGACAGAAGAACAGGGATACTATAGATTGAGGCAAAATACGAGGGAATATACTGATATTGTGAGAGTTGCATCAACTGTTTGCAAGTCTAAGAATGATCATTGCAATGACTGTAAGGAAGAGTATTACCAGACCTTGTGATGAATTGGGTACTGTGTCGAACATTAGCTGGTGATTGTAACAAGGGAAATCAGAACAGGAGATGGCAGTCCCTTCTTGTAGCTGAAGATTGGCATAATCTGCAACCAGAGCTTATCTCTTTGTCTAAATGGCATTGACTTGTTGGTGCATGGCTGTGTTATACAAACTGAAGAAAGTAAACCATCATGTGATATGTACAAGCTTTGAAAGAGAGAAGTGTTGAGGAGAAGTCAAGCAACATGGAACAACTGTAAGGTATAAGCAGGGATTTGGAAAGACATCTTTGACAATGGGCCATTTTCAGGGTTTCTGGTAATTTTCTGGATTTCAAATGGGCCATTGCTCATTACTTCAATAGTAAACTTCAAAATTGTAATGGGCCATTTTGTCATCCAATGTGCAAAATGGCCCATGGCCCCTGCGTTTCCCGATCGCTGTATAAGGTTGAAAGCAGACGATTCTGGATGATCTGACATCTGACGCTGACTGATGACCACCAGGGATGACAGTTGATAAAACTTCAAAATCCTGTCACTTAAACAGAAACAGAGACAGGGAGAAAACAGTGCAAGCAATACTGAGGTGGATTCTGTTTTTTCTAAAAAGGAGGGCTTCACCTATCGAAGGGGATTCACCCCTGGGTTTGTCCTCAACAAATATCCAGTGGGTTGTGTTGCATCCCTGAGTCTCACTCTGGATCAACTACTGCAATACCCAAGGGTTTGGGGTCATACAGGATGAAAACATTGATTGTTGGTTTGATCATCAATGTTAAGCTAAGAACGAACAAAGATGTTCACCTGAATAATGGCAAGGATGAGAGGGTTTCACTGATCTCAGGATATTACTTCTGGGAAAAGGGAGAAGCTTCATGTCTGGTACTTGCAATTTATGCTTTCTCCTGTTTGTCGTACAGATGTCAAGTCATGTCAACATTTCTTCAGCAAAATGAAGACTTATTACACAGGGAGGGAAGAAGGCAGCTTGATGCATGATTTCTAATGGATAGTATTTTATGCAGTTGAATGAAACAAGATTGCCCAAAAAAGATGTTGGTAAATGGACATAAGCGCACAGTAGGGATACAAATGTTTGTGTGGGTACGATGTTGGCCTTTCAATTTGCTGGACAAACCAAAAACATTTTAGTATATGGAATCTCTTGTTTGTAGACATTATCTGATTTTTAGACAAATATGTAGAATTAGAGGTCACCAGATTTCAAGGTGGCCCAAGGTTTTAGCATCTTTTCAAATGTTTTGAAACTTGGTACATCGTTTTGGTTATGGGTTTTCTTTGATTTACGATACCTGCTCAAAGATTTCATCATTAGACTCATTTTCAAGTCAAGATTTAACATGTGATATTGTGTGTATGTCTTACATTATCATTGTAGTGATTCAAGGTGCGTTCATTTTTTAAATGAAAAGAGCATAATTTTCCATGTTGAAGCAAACCGGTTTTAAATTATTTTGCTTAATCAAAGTCTTCAATGTAAAATGGGACATCAAAACATAAATGTGATATTTATATCAATTCATAAAAAGTAGTATTTGAAAACATATTCTCAAGTAAGGATATTTATCTTAATTTCCTTCTAAAATAGAACAAGTTAATGATTTAATATTTGATTTTTTTTTCTAACCATTTGCAATTGTTTTTGATATGTTTGTGCTCACGTTTTAATGTTGGAAAATTCTTTTTTTTTGTATCTTTCAGTGACAACATATATTCTTACCTCATGTTTGTTTCTGTGTTTCATAACATTAAGGCTTTTATGTTAAAAAGATTTACAAAATATGGCAATTTGAAAGGGACTTTTTAGCTCATCTGGCCTGTAAGGCCCGATGGGCTTATGGCATGGCATGGTGTCCGGCGTCCGTCCGTCCGTCCGTAAACTTTGTGGAATTTCGACTTCTTCTCCAGAACCTTAAGGCCTAGAAAGCTGAAACTTTGTGTACAGACTCCTTGGCTAGTGAGGATTATAAATTGTAGCTTTGGTGGCCCTGTGACCCCTAATAAGGGCCACAGGGGCAACACCCTAAAAATCTATTTTCATCTTCTTCTCCAGAACCGTAAGGCCTAGAAAGCTGAAACTTTGTGTACAGACTCCTTGGCTAGTGAGGATTATAAATTGTAGCTTTGGTGGCCCTGTGACCCCTAATAAGGGCCACAGGGGCCACACCCTAAAAACCTATTTTCATCTTCTTCTCCAGAACCATAAGGCCTAGAAAGCTGAAACTTTGTGTACAGACTCCTTGGCTTGTGAGGATTATAAATTGTAGCTTTGGTAGCCCTGTGACCCCTAATAAGGGCCACAGGGGCCACGCCCTAAAAACCTATTTTCATCTTCTTCTCCAGAACCATAAGGCCTAGAAAGCTGAAACTTTCTGTACAGACTCCTTGGCTAGTGAGGATTATAAATTGTAGCTTTGGTGGCCCTGTGACCCCAAATAAGGGCCACAGGGGCCACACCCTAAAAACCTATTTTCATCTTCTTCTCCAGAACCATAAGGCCTAGAAAGCTGAAACTTTCTGTACAGACTCCTTGGCTAGTGAGGATTATAAATTGTAGCTTTGGTAGCCCTGTGACCCCAAATAAGGGCCACAGGGGCCACGCCCTAAAAACCTATTTTCATCTTCTTCTCCAGAACCATAAGGCCTAGAAAGCTGAAACTTTGTGTACAGACTCCTTGGCCAGTGAGGATTATAAATTGTAGCTTTGGTGGCCCTGTGACCCCTAAAGGCCACAGGGGCCACACCCTAAAAACCTATTTTCATCTTCTTCTCCAGAACCATAAGGCCTAGAAAGCTGAAACTTTGTGTACAGACTCCTTGACTAGTGAGGATGATGAATTGTAGCTTTGGTGACCCTGTTGCCCCTAATAAAGGCAACAGGAACTTCCTTCAAATCTATTTTCATCTTCTTCTCCTGAAGTATAAGGTCTAGAAAACTGAAACTTGTCGCCTATACTTAATTTTATGATTGGTGACCCTGTGGCCTCTACAAAGGGGGAATCACATTGGCCACACTCTACAGCATAATTGATGATGAAGTCTGATGAGCTACAGAGCCAATGGCTCTATTTTTAATCTTTGTAGCTAGGAGTTCATGGTTATTGAATTAATACTTAATTTGTTAGTGTTATTAAATTTAGGATTTTTATAAATTATGGAACTGAAAAAAAGGTTTACAAATATGATGATGATTGACAGTGATTAATTTTCTAACTTGTTTATATGATTCTTTACTACCCATATTTTATCTTTAAGGCAAATAAAAGAGGTGAAACTATATGCAATAAGTGTGACACTTTACCAATATGATCAATATTGAAAGTGACAAGACATGAAGTCGATAAACTTAAATTTGTGATTTTGAATAGATTAGAATGGCATGGAACCTCTTATATGTTTAAGATATCTGTCCAATAATGTGTAACATAATTTCTATAAATTTTGTACATTTCTACAACCCAGTGTTAATGACCTCATCTCTAGTCACCACTTCACTTTACTGTCCCAGAGAGTTTCTTGTACATATCCCTGTAAATCTTGTTCATAACATTGTACAATGTATTTACGTATCACCTGTTATATTACCACTATTTATTATGTAGGTGTTGTGCCAATAATTGAGTGTTACCTCGGCAAACCTCATGCTTGCTTCCATGGACTCTGTAATAACTCCCAGGAAGTGTTGTCTTAAATCTGGTCGTTTTCCATTTCAAACCCTACTTAAAAATAATTCCAACAATAAATCCTTTATCTTGTAAGTTTCTAAACTCCTCTTGTTTGCAAGATAATAAAATGGGTACAGTGTTTATTCCACTCTTTAAAATTATTTAACATTTTAGATTTTTTTTTTTGGAGTATTATTGATCATCTCTAAATTCTAAATTCTAAAACTCTAAATTTTGTATCAGTATCAGTTAATGTGGCAATACAATTATTAGACAGTATGTTGTAAGAGATTAAAACTATGAACAATGGCAATTATAGGTGCCTTCACTTGGGACTCTTGTAAAATCTACTTAAGTAAGGTTAGGTTGAGCTAGAGCTATTACTTAACATGCATGATTGTAAATTGAACATTGGTTGCCGATTGCTTAGTTTCATGTGGAACTTTGCTAAACCTTTTGTTTATTTACCGCTGAAACATATTACTATTGGAATAACTAAGAGTTCATTCATATCGATACATCAAGAATTGTTATACTTATCCCGACGATATATGTATCGTGATACAATGTCTGCATCATGATATGATTGTTGACTTTAAAATTGCTAATTCAATCTAAAAATCAAGTTTTTTGTCAAATTCATTGGGATGTTTCGATCAAATACCCTGAAAATAGTTATCAATCTTTGCTTCATGATATTTATCGTATCATGACATGCCTGTATCATCACAACCTCTGGGGTCGAATGACTATGGTTCCATGGTATAGAAAGGAAGTATGATGTTACAAATATCTCTCTGTGTAGATTCATGGGTGAGTCCTTGGCATCAAGTTATATGATGATTGTTGATGGTGTATCTCTCTCAGAGTAAAATCATGTCCTTCCATTGTAGATTGCGCTAGTTGATTTCCTGGTGTGATTAGTGTGAAGTGCCTAGTGCTGTTCATGTGATATGTTCATACTTGTTTTCATCCCAGCTACAATAGTAAGATCCTAACCCTAAATGTACATTCAAGTACAAATAAGATATACAAGATTAAAGGAAGGGTATAAAATAGATTGGAAACCTAGCCTGTCCTGAAAAATAATTGGTCAATTCCTCCAAGGGGAAAATAAAGGAAAAAAATGAAAAGTTACCAGTCCTGACCAAAAAGTAACCAGTCCTGGCAAAAAGTAACCAGTCAAGGACTGGCGGACGGGCTATGATTTAAACACTGTTAAAGGAAGCATAGGCAGATTGTTCTCTAATGTGACAAAAAGGTTTCATTTTTACACTGTTGACTAAGCCAATTTGTTGAAGATTCTTGATATCTAATGGAGATGCATATGTTTAATTGGGATTTGACCCCATGCTTTAAAGTTCTTTGGAGCTTGGCTTTGGCAAATGATTGAACTAGGGCATGAAAAGCTATGAAACTCTTTTTAAACTTATTTTCATATTATATTCAAAAGAAGTTACAGTGAAGTGTTGTGCTTTCAGTATTAAATATTCCTATAGAAATACTTGTCAATATGGGATGATCAATTGCAACTTCTTAAATGTTTTTGAGGCTGAAAATTGCCAGTTGTAGTCTTTACCTTTTGATCTCTATTTCTTCATCCTTTCTGATTGTGTGTAACGATCTACACGACTTGCATTGCAGCCAACCATAGCCCTACAGTTAGTTGAACTACTGTCTACTGTACCAAATATGGACTAAAGGCTGTATAACTAACTTACGATGCACAAGCTTTGGCAAGATAAAGTAATTACTATTAATATTATAACAACATTCATCGAGGTTGATCCATTTTGATCAGGATGTTCTTGGTTCGAATCCTATTATCGCCTCTATAGCTACATTTGCACCTGAATCAATCCTGAAATGTTTTGGAAACAATACATTTCCAGTTGCAGCTAGATGTAAACTGATGGCTCACTGATTCCAGCTTGTGTTTGCAGATTGCTGCTATGGACAGTCACAATTTAAGTGGCCATCCTCCTACCATGCCCATGTGCCTCCTACACAAAGCCTAGTCAGTTTAATGCCTTGAAGCCGACCCTAGAGTTTTCTGTGCTGATATCACAACCCCTCCAGTTACTTTCTGATTGGACTATTGCTTTCTCTCATAGTAAGCTTGAGAGCAAGCACAGAAAAGTCAAGGGTTGGCAGCAAGGCATAATACTGACAGTTCGGAAAGTGGGTTTTTAAGCTTTGAATAGGAAGATGTGCAGGCTTGCTATCATTTGAGTTTTATCTTTGACATTATTTTAACCTTCAAAATTATCTTGTTTCTGAGCTGCGTTTTGCTGTATGACTTCAAGGCTATATTCTGGTAGATGGACTTTTATCAACTCTTATTCATCGAACTTCTGGGCAACTTACTCTGCCTGCTGCAACCATGGGGTTAATGTTTGTTCATGGGTGATTTCAAGTGTTCATTTTTAAACAAACATGTCAATAAGCAATAAGTGTTGCTATACAGGTACTTTCTTTGTTCATATCCTTAGCATTTTCTGGTGAACCAG
This sequence comes from Steromphala cineraria, assembly GCA_916613615.1. NCBI lineage: Eukaryota > Metazoa > Mollusca > Gastropoda > Trochida > Trochidae > Steromphala > Steromphala cineraria. Next base: position 34,562,270 of record OU744722.1, on the reverse strand, counting down.
TGTTTGAGATTGCAATTAAAGAAGTGATATTCTCTCATTTAAAACATTTGACTACTTTATGGTCAATTAAGTCATGTTTTTATCAATATGTTTACTTGATATTGGTAGATATGTGTACATCATAATTGGATTTAGGCGAGAAATTTAAAATATAACTCATGTCATAACAACTTATATATTTTCAAGATGATTCTGAAATCAAATATCATTGATGGATTTTAAATCACTTTAAATTATTACTATCATCTGTGATTTTAAAGTTTTATTGGTATGTTACATATTTACCTCGTTGCTTGATGCAACATATGTTCACATACTGCAGCTACATGATAATGAATGAGTGTTTTTTGTCAAAGAAACAGAATTGTGGTGATGGTTTGTTGGTGTGCCCTGACTTTCATTCGTAAATCCATGTTATTTGTTTGCGACTTTCATTTGTAAATCCTTGTTATTTGTTTGCAACTGAGGTAGGTAAATGAACTTGGAGGCAGAATTACAACAACAAAATCAAAATTATTTTTCATCATTTCAAGTCACTTCATGCATTGTATTGTGTGATCTCAGAATGAGTAATTTTATCATTGTAATATTTCTCATATCAATTTTTTCATGTCATCAATATGATTAATGGTTCATTTAAAAATGATCAAACAATTTCTTTGAAATGAATGTCGACAATGCAAAAACAAGTTTCTGGGATTTTTCATCATTTACCGGTAATAATTTCAGTATATATATCCTAAATTTTAGATTTGTCCTTTTTTATTATTTTGGTAAATGGATAGTTTATGAGAGCTCTTATGGTTGTAACTACATTCCTATTTCTGTGTAGTGTCTGACTGACCAAACATGCATGCATAACTAAGGTATCACAAATTCATAAAGCATGCTGTACCATGGTAACATTCTTAATCACATAACAAGTAAAATATCTATATTTATATATAAAAAAATATTTCATAGAGCATGCAAAGATATAGCAACAAACTTATTAATAAATCATGCTTAACTGATTTGCGGAGCATGCAACAAGCTAATCAAAGAGTCTGTATAATCGTGCAGGGAAGCAAACTTATGCATAAAACATGCATTACTATTGCAAACAAGTTACCAGGTTGACACAGCCAATATAATTATCTAACAGAACATCGAGGGAGTCAGGTCTCGATTCCTTATTTTTCACAAAATGACCTCACCATGAGTAATTAAGTGAATATTATAGAACATGCATTACTATTGCAAATAAGTTACCAGGTTGACAGCCAAGATAATTATATAACAGACCAAATTTCAGTATTTAATTCATAACCAAGGTAACCAATTAAAGAGCATGCATGAACGTGCTTTATGTGATCTTGAGGCGAACTTGATGCAGAAATTAGTGCCATCCTAGTGATTTGTGTTGCCAGGATCTAGATCTGTCTAGTCACGATACTAGGGATATGTGTTTGTACATGAATATATCTGTAATTATTGTACACATTTTTACATCATTGTCAATAAAATACCCATCAAATATATCTGATTCTGTCTTGTCTCTGTACTTGTATGAAATCAAACAAAAGCATTGTTTGATGTCATTTAAGAGTGAGTGAGTTGGGTTGTAACATGTTGTCAGCAATATTTCAGCTTTTTAACACTCGCATGTTGCCATCCAAAAGCGAGTAGACAGAACAGAGAGAAACGGGATCAACAGGATAAAGGAACAGACGGAAAGAAAGAAGTAGTGAGACAGTAGGTTTTAGAAACGACTCAAATCTAGTTAGGCTCGCTTTCTCTCTTTAAAGAAAATCCTTATCACTTTATAATGCAATTACTACTAGTGCGAACATCGGGCATTAATTATGCTTTTGTCAACTGTCTTCAATAAGCGACTCAAAGAAAGAGAAGCAAATTGATGAATATATTTTCTGAAACATGAACAATCACACTTTACATAAATAATTTTATTTTCAAATCATGGTATCACAATTTCAAGGATGCTGCAATCCATATATCCAAACAACTTGAAAGACATCTTCAATCACTGAGGTCAATCATCAATGCCTCTTTTCACTTGATGTTGCCATCTAGTACAGTCATCTGTCCAAAGCTGCAAGACAGAGACCTCAGTTTGCACAGTCTCTTAAAAGTATTTGGCAGGCAGTAAGAAGGAATGTCACTTTGTCACTCCCTCACAACACTCACACCAGTATCAATCACTGGCTAATCACAGCTATGATGCATCTTGTCAGTATATCATTATTGGGCCTGCGATGACTACGACGACGATGATGACAACGATGATGATGATGAAGATAAAACATTGTGTATTTGGAAGTTGCCACTGGATCATATAGTCTAGAGTTAAGCCATGCTATATTTTTTTCAACTGGACTATCAGTGTTAAAAATATAGCCCGTTCGCCAGTCCTTTTACCCTAAGGAATTGAAAAATTTTCTGGACAGGTTAGGTTTCCATTTTATACAATGTCAGCTCTTCATTATAATGGGGACAACAATGACAATTGATGATGATGATGATGATGATGGTGAAGATGAGGGGCTAAAAGTTGTGTATAGGTAAGTTGAGTCATATAGCTCCACTCTGAGCTGAATTCTGCAGTCTTGTACAGACATCAGAAGCTTTCTCCTTCCTGTTCTCCAGCTTGGCAATCCTCGAACCAAACTGAATAGCTCTCTTGGGCTGTATAGCTGTGTTATGGAGACCAAGCTGAACTGCTAGCACTCGTAGAATCAACTTCTCACCCAGGCCTCGAGGCAGGGTAAGATTGGCCTGCAGTTACAAACAAATATTACTGTTTCTTGTTTACAGACAGAAATTTAAAAGATATCATCAAATGAATTAATAACTATGAGGACTTTGATTAGTTTTATCTTAAGGAAACATAACAGCCATAGTAGCCTTATATGGGACAGTTAATAGTGATTTTTTTATGACGTATGTATATGAGATGATATTTCTTTGTATTGAGTCACTATTCACATATAACTCAGAGGGTAATTTCCGCAAGACAAATATTTATGCATGGCAGGTTAAAGGTGATCATTTAGATCAGTCTTTTTCTGATGTTTTAAATTTCTTTTTAGAGTTATTCGATATTGAATTTCAAAATACGATATCCTCTCTTAATGTTTAAGGACAAGGCTAACCACTTCTCTTTGCAAAAATCACGATGTCTTTCTTTGGCTTGATATGATGCAGAGCACGTAAAATTTTACAGCTTAAAATGCTATGAAAGTAACTCATGCTAATATCATACGGTTGAGGCAGGGTTCCTGGAAATCCTCATCTGCCCCAACTTTTGATATTCCGGGTTGATGGTCTAACTGTCCAGTTTTAACGGGGAATTAACTCTAGGCAGAAGAAATCCAAAGTCCATGGAATAGATATGCACACTTTTATTTACAGGAATGACTTACATAACAACATAGATACAATATGTAGATAACAGTTGGTTTCCACTCCAGGGGCATGAAAGTCCAAGTAGTAAGTCAGCCCCCGGAGTAGTCCTGAGATGTGTAAGGTTTTGATTCCCAAACTGCAACTGAATATTCTAATTTCTCTGATGGTTTATATAGCTAAATGAAGGTAACCTCTCATTGGTCAAACTTTTAATCTCGTTAAGTATTACCAACATCCTAGACGGTTTATGATATGAAATGTCTGAGTTATTGGAAGATTAAGTAAGTGCCATCAATTAAGTTTCTTATGTGGATTATCTTAAATTAGCCTAAGGCTCTTTCTACTAAAATCACTGTCGGTGTGAACACTTTATCAAAGGATTTAAAACTAGAGGTAGCCAAGATATCTACCTTTTATATGAAGATTATGTTTACCTTTTATATGAAGATCATGTCTGACATTTTGTAGCTTGAGGTGAATGTGACTATGGGGAAAAGTTGTCTTTATCTAAAATATTTGAAATAATTACATTGTATGTTATTAATGATATTTACTTGTATGTTTTGAATTGTTACTGTAACTTTGATATTTTTGTTATGGTAATGATATATTTTCTTAAATTCTGTGATATAAGTTTAATGTAATTTGGGCAATGTCAAGCCCATGATACTAATGTCATTTGGATGCAAAGGGTAGATATTTAGAGTTAAAGGCGACGTATCTTCCTAGTCAGTATAAAAAATAGCCTTGCAAATCTAAGACTATCACTTTAAATGAATGAAAGTCACTTGAAACTTACTACAAAGGGAGATTTTAAAATCACTAGAAAAGACTAAAAGATACGAGGATATGATTGATATGACTGATTCAGTCTGATTAAAATCGACTGATTCGAGGAAAAAAGTGTAAAAATATTATCTCTAGCGGGGTTCGAACCTCACCCAGCCCCGCTTTCCTCTCATTCACAGTCTGAAGGCACCCCTATTGCCCGCATGTTCTGACACAAGCTCATCTAGCCAATTGAAAGGAGCGCAGTGAAAGCTTCGGTATCCCTCAGGGGCAGATAACTCCAGTGTACCATTCGTTATACATAAGCACCGCTAAACGCTATTTAAAAACGAGGATGTGATTGGATAGCTTACGACTGGGTTTGTCTGCGCTAAACTGGTAATAGCAACACGCGATAGAGGTGGGTGCATTCAGACCGAGACGATATCCCGAATGGTTCGAGCCCCGATAGAGACAATTTTTGATATTTTGATTTTTTGATTTGATATTTTATTCCTCGGAGCACGGTTGATTTTAATCAGACTGTGACTGATTTACCTTCTGATGTAAAGGCAAGCTGGCTAAATATGCCACAACATCTTCATCCAAGAATGGAATCCGAGATTCACGGCCATGATCACCAATAATCCTGGAGAAGTGAATCAAAGCACATTATGATAATAATTGAGCAAGCATGAAACTATGGTTTAGTTTTTGGCTGAAGACACATTGGCTTAATTACTAGCATGAATTGAAAACATACCAACCTATCATCTCGGCCAAGATTACGAGCCGAAATTCTTCTCATTTCCATATCAATTTCTTTAATGACACCTGGCCAGCCAGATTCCCTGAAAAGATAAGATGAATTGCACTTGTTACCATGATTGTGAGTAAGGTAAACTTAGGGACCATTTGAATTGCCAAATTAAATATTATCACTGAAAGAATGAATATGATAAGGGCCCCTTATTAAGGAGTAAAACATATCCTCTGTTACAATTTAACCACAGTTATCAGTTCTTGCAGAATCCCCTTTCAGTTAAATTTGCAACATAAAAACTATCATAACTTTTTTCCAATCAAACATTTTACACCTCTAACTAACTTCTACTGAAAGAGGCCACCCCTGATAGCTGGAACATTGCCCAAGCGGCACTAAACACAAGCTCACTCACTACTGAATAGGAAATATGTGTGTACTGCACAGGTAAAGGAACTCCAGGCTATTAAATAGTTACAGGAACAGACAAATACTCTTTCGTGAATCACCATTGCTGATTGCACGACTTACATTGCAACCAGTGAGTGAGTTCTTGTTTAACGCCGCTTGAGCAATATTTCAGACATTAGCTGCACGTCAATGCAACCAATCAGGATTCTCTATTCTAGTCAATTGGTGTACAGAGTTTATTTTGGAAAACACAACATGAGGAAGTCCTGTTGAGAGGTAAAGTACCTGAATCGAGCCATGTGCCGTGAGTACCCCACTAGCTGTTCATCAGCTCCCATACCACACAGGATCACCTGAAGTGAAGAAGTTGGTCAGTAACATACCAGGACAACTATTGCATCTGAATATTGAATAAGATGCATCATTTTACATAGAGGCAAATAAATACACTTCAACAATTCCTAAACAAGTGCCTTTTCAGTCTAAGTACACCTAGCCTAAAAAAATTGTTTTGCTCTGACATTGAGTCTAGAAAACGTAGTAGCGGGTTGCATCAGCCGATGTTTCAAATTGACCAATCAGGGATCGTCTTACCAAGCAGTCTGCATTCGCAGATATAGCGTTGGAGGGTCATAGGTCGGTGAAAGGTCAGCTGATGTGACCTGCTACTACGTCTGGTTTGACTCAATATCGGAGGAAAACGGATATTATAGAGGCTACTTTTACTTAGAGGTATCTTTTTGGTCAAATAGCTTGTGGGATTAAAACTCGGACCCCAACCACCTGACAGGCATCCATAATTAACAAGCTTTAAAAAGTGGTATTCAAGCTTGAGTAACATTTAAAAACCCTCTGATAAATGTGACTTTAAAAACAAGGCAAAAGTGAGCGCGGCTCACATACCCCCGCTTGAGTTTGACCGCCTTCACGTAACATTAATTTGAAAATTTATGATTATGACTTAGAACACAATGATCTTGCAACCCTAAAAACTATTTCACTTCAAAACATCCCCGGCTATGTAGTTTTTGAATAAAATTCTGGGAACCCTGGAATTACCCCTAAAGGGCACAACAGCACTATACAGTCGAACCTTGTTTTGGTTACAGGTGAAAATCGTCCGGATAGCAAATCGTCCGGTTAACTGGGTAATTTTTCTTAAGAAATATAGACACATTGTTTGAAAAATCTTTGTCCGTAAGGTGAGATTTATGGATATATGGAGTCTGGGTATCCGAGGTTCGACTGTATACTTCCATACCAAATTTGAAGTGTGCAAGTCATTTGGTATTTATATATGCTCCGGAAACAAGACAAAGTACAACTTTTTGACCGTTTTTGGTCAAAATTTCAAAAATTATTTGGACCATTGAGTTGAAACCCCTAAAAGGCACAACAGCACCATATAGGCTACTTCCATACCAAATTTGAAGTTTCTAAGTGGTATAGTTTTTCAGTTATGCTCCGGAAACGAGACAAAGTCCAAAAAACGGACCGTTTTTGGTCAAAATTTCAAAAAATTATTTGGAACATTGAGCTGAAACCCCTCAAAGGCACCACAGCACCATATAGGCTACTTCCATACCAAATTTGAAGTTTCTAAGTGGTATAGATTTTCAGTTATGCTCCGGAAACGAGACAAAGTCCAAAAATCGGACCGTTTTTGGTCAAAATTTCAAAAATTATTTGGACCATTGAGCTGAAACCCCTAAAAGGCACTACAGCACCATATAGGCTACTTCCATACCAAATTTGAAGTTTCTAAGTGGTATAGATTTTCAGTTATGCTCCGGAAACGATTTCAGACGGACGCACGGACGGACGGACACGCGGAGCGCTATATACCCCCGACTACGTCGTAGCGGGGGTAAAATAATTTATCAACTTTTTTCCCCCAAGATGATTAATGCAATATATAGATATCATTCTATGCAATCAGGACCTGAAAATATACATGTCAAATAATATTAACTTTTGTTAATTACTGATAGTTACACATGTCTCATTCATAATACCTTTGCAGCTGACTCATAACCTTGACCTTTGTGCGGACCATTACCCAGAATTCCTCTTCCTCTGGCAGCGAACCAGACGGCACAGCCGATACTGTCGTCCAGCACAGAGACGAGAGGGTAGATCAACTCACTGATGTGTCTCGACCTGAATACATAAGTCATTACTGACTTTGAGTCTTTCCTATGGCAACAATAACGAAGTTATTACCCATTTTTGTTTTCAAATATATTTTTTAAAACAAAAATCAAAGTTTTCTATACCTGAAGTCCTTGAGTTCTTCTTCTGTAACATTCACCTGCAAATATTTTAAACAAATAAAAATGCTTTTAAAAATGACAAACTTGAGATCACTAATATTTTATGTTTTGGCATAGACATGGTCCAAGGTCATTATCAATAATGAAGGATGTTTGCCCGCGGGTTTGCCCACGAGCAAATCACGAATCACTTAAGTTTGTATACAGTAATCTATTGAGCTTTGGTCATAATTTTACATGGAAAATGTTTGGATAGATATTGGGGCTGTGCAATATTATCGCAATACCAATATACTGGGATACAGATTGTGTAATACAAGTATTGCAATATTATTTTCGTTGAGCAATATATCGCAATATAATCCATAATCCAACCAAACTAATATAAAATCAAATTTATTCAAACATGTTCTTCTAAGGCACAGTTACTTTCTAAATGTGCCAAAAATCCTTTTTGTGAGCAAAGATATGCTTCAGTCAGTTAAAAAAATCATAGAAGAAATTTTATAAATTATATGAAATCAACCTAATCTTGGAAATCTAATCTTTTGAGTAATGTCTATTACTCGAAAAGTCTAAAAGTCATTTTATCAAAGGTATAATTTTTTAAAAGGATAAAAGTGGATTGTAGAGTTCATACAATATATTTCAATGTTTTTGCAATACATGCCCTATTAATCACGATATATTGGAATACAAAATTTGGTGCAATACTTAACCCTAATAGATATGAAGGTATTTGCTTCTAACCACACATTATAACAAACTGTTCACCTCAACGAAGTTCCACCTCCTATTGGGGTTGAGCTCAGACAAGGCAATGTAACCAGTGAGACGATCGGGAACATCAAACCTGTTGACAGGAGGAACAGGAAGGTCGACAGAGTTACTGTTCCTAAAATACAGCGTCTTGTTAACATATCATGCAATTCATTTTCAAAATGGAAACAAAGATTGGGGGATATAGAAATTACTTCCGTCTATCTGTGTATGCAGCCTGTTATTTTCTGGACCAGAACTCAAAAACCATAAGGCTTAGCTCAATGCATCTTGGCATGTGAAACAATCATTATAAATAATTAAGCCTATTAGAAAAAACACAAATAACAATACAGTTTTCAGGGCAATGAAACTTAGGGAAAAACTTTCTTGTTTTGGATGAAGTCCTTGCCAATGATCTGATTAGATAATTTCAAAATGAAATATTTCTAATGATTAATTAAAGATTGTGTTTAAGAGTTTTGTTTGTAGCTTATTCTGTCTGCTTGTAAACATTTAACTTGTTTTTTTATTGTAATTGACCAATTATCCTTTGGTAAAGAACAGGCGATTCCAAAAACGGTCCATTCAGAATAATTTAACACCATTGATTCAGGATTATACAAATAGAAGATAGTGACATGACAATTTGATTTACAAACAACAATAAGTCACAGGTTCTTAAAGGTTTGAATTTCACATACTTTTGTTTCTCTTTCTTTCCAACCTTCTGAGGCTGTTTTGGTTGCTGTTCAAATGCTACGTTGATCAGATCGATAGCTTCATCTTCTGGTACACATCTAAAAGTGGAATAAATTTTCTGTTTTTCAATTCAAATAATGATGACAAAGTATATTTTGGATGAAATAAACTATCCAAATATAGAAAAAAGAAAATGATATTTTACAAAAGACAAAAATATTGAGATAGAAAAACAAAAGTGTTTACCAACCTATCAGCTAAAGCCGCAAGAACAGTCGAATCAATACCACCAGAAAACAAAATGGCTACATGAGCAGACGTGTCTGTATGATATGTTCCAACTTCACCATTAACATCTGATGTAGAGGATTTCGTCTTTTGAAGATTGTCAACGATCTCCTGCTTTGATCCACCATTGGCACATTTATTTTCTCGAGGTAAGTTCTTAACACGCCTTCTCACTGACACTGTAAGAACATCAATCAATTGTTTGACACAAGTCCTCATTTTATCATCATCATCAAACAGAGACCTGAGGTGGTCTTTGAATGAGTCACTGTTATCAGATGCTGTACTCTCATATTTCAAACTTGGATGTTCAGGAGGAGGTAACTCTGAATTCACTTCTGGCATCCATGATGGAAGGTCAAGGTCATTGTTTAATGATAACTCAAAAACGGTTGGACCAGCATACAGCAAAGACGGAACTTCTTCTAGAGGGGTTGTTACAACTTTCTGTTGACTTCCAGGCCATGTTCCATCCTTCCAAGGATAGACTGAAATCTTTGGAATAACTTTTGTTTCTGTGTGACTATCACCAAATGCTGCACAGTACAAGCCAACTGATTTGATTTCTTCAAATTTCTGTAGAAACGTAAGGACACGTAATTATATCAGATACATAAACACAATAGAAATGCTAAATAGGCTTTTGACATTCAAATACTTTTCAACATGGTCAGCCTCTTAAATAATTGTATAACTTTAAGGTATTGTAATATGCACTTGTCTTATTTATTAAATTCACATGAAATGTGAAGAGGACTCAATGAGGTTTGTAGAAAGAAATATGCATGAACAAAAGGAATAACTCAGAATTTGAATAACTCAAAGACATAAGATAATGTTATATATCAAGAAACAACATCGTAACAGATAAGAGCAAACCACTTTGTCAAAAACAATGTTCAATATCTGTAAGTTTCTTTCTTTGATAAGAAAAATGATAATAGCAACATCTAATATCTGTAATTTTCTATCTTTGATAATGAACATGACAATAGTAACATTCAATATCTGTAACTTTCTATCTTTGATAATCAAATAAACATCAACAACACCAATATCCATAACTTTACCTCTTTGTTAAAAACAAATACAAAATCTTACGTGGGGTTTTATCTGTACAGACGACAGAGCAAAGACATCTGATTGACTTTCAGGAAGATGCCATAATAGACTTCTCCGTCCAAAAACATCTCTTCCAAACCACAGTCGTCTGGAACTCGCCTGCCAGAAAATGAACGCCCACGGTCCTTTTATTGATGACATCGTGTCCAGAAGTTCCTGATCTTTCTCAATTTTAACAAGGCGATCAAACAAAACCTTAGTGTCATTTTCACCATCTTTCATCTGTTAAAAACAAATTATGAAACTCGTTACTGCTTTGTAAAAGCCAGATTCGGAACTGTCAGTTTTATGCCTTGCTACAGACCCTTAAATTTCTGTGCTGATATCAGCGTCCCTACAGGTGATTGTTAGTAACCTCCAGTTAGAGAGCAAGCACAGAAAATTCAAGGGTCTGCAGCAGGGCATAAAACTGACAGTTCGGAAACAGGCGTTTTAGGTTTTGCGTAGGGAGATGAGTAGAGGTGTGACGATACAGATTTTTCACGATACGATACGTATCATGATATCTTATAGCAATACACATCACGATACTGATACAATTAAATATTCATTTTTCATAAATACTCTTTTAGGCAAAATAAGCCATTAAAACTCCAACGATACATATCACGATACAGTGAATGTATCATGATACGTGTATCGTCAGATGAAGTATCACGATTCACGAATACACCTCTAAAAATGAGTATGGTATTAAATGTTATAATATGGCTTATCCAAGCTGGCCTGACTGCCTAGTGCTAAATTGTTAAACGAACATCGTATCAGACACTCTCTTGACATAGTTCAGTAAATATTAACTTTCCTCTGATTGCAATAATTAACTATTATTTGTTTTTATAAATTCATGTTTTGAAAAGTACAAGAGTCAAAATGAATTACAGGAAAACCATCAAATATTTCTCCATTCCACAAAAGGACGTTGTTATTGTCATCTCTCAGGGGTTGGGGTGTGCCCTCTCCCCGCAGATGAAGGACAAATCCTCCGAATAAGATAGAAGTATCCGAACAAACTTCTACCCTGGTGCTACTGTAAAAGTCAGGTCCACGGTTTTTAATGCTTGAATTTGTAAGAACATCTTCCTGAAGAAAAACAAATGATATTTTTTTCTAAAAATATTTTCTACCCATAATAAGAAACTAAGTAAAGAAAGTGATGAAATCTATAGCATGATCAAACATTTAAATTAGGTGATATGATATGTTACTGACCATCCAATGTTTTTTTTTTTAATTTAAAATTTTTTGTTAAAAGGGATGTCTTAAGAAATGTTCAAACAGAGACCATAAAGACTTGTCTCTGGTTCAAATGAAATGATTAACATTTATATTTCACTAGATTTTTATAAGGCTGGGTAATTGTTTTCAAGTCAAGTAAAATTACATTTAACATATTTCCCTGAAAAATAAATGCTTACAAATAATGTCACAGAATTGTCTTGAAACAAACAACAGATGCCACACATTTTACTTCTAAAATCCTTTTAGTGGTGCAATGACAAGAGTTAACTCCCTTTAGCAACCATTTTAATCCAACATATTACATTTCGGATTGTTTGACTAAACATAAATTCTTGCCATTGACAATTCAAGGCGCTGGTGAAGTATCTAAAATACAATTTATATGTTTCTTCTTATTTTGATTTTTTTTCTCCGTTCATCTAAATTTGCAATCTTTCTTTAATAATTTTTGAAATGAAACACTGTAAATATGTTGTATTACTTAACAGTAACAAAGGGAGGTAATTATTCAACAAATAAACTTCCGGTTTATAAATTCTTGCAAGAAAACACGTCAGAGAAAGAAAAGTGAACGATTTTAATACAGTTCGTTTTACCTGGTAAATAAATCTCTGCCACTAACAGTTAGGAAACGTTTCGAGTATATTTGATTTTTATTTCGTAGTGCAAGTTTTTCTTTGACTGTCTTAAAATGACAACTTACCAGTAGAGGGATATTTTGATTCCGTATATTGAATATCAGTTCTATGTTAGTGTCCATATCCTGCTTATACATTGTAGAACACTATCAACTGATAAAATTAACATCCCAGAAATGTAATTTTCTTATTTTAGATATTCAGAGGAGTGAATCCAAGTTTTGTTCTTGAATTCGCAGTATTTTAGAACGAATCTTATTATTGCTCTGTAAAATGATTTGAAATAATAACATTGAATTACATATCTCTTTTTGTATGTTTTTAGTGGTGAAATGGTACGCTTTAGCTTCGGTTCCGAACAGATTACAGTTCAGGACCCTCGTTTCGGTACATTTTTAGTCGGGTACAAATTAAAAACTCATAAGACCAAGTCATTCAACATTCTCTTTTACAATCGGAAAATTATGAAGTCATTCAAATCCTTTTGTTTACATAAAACCAAAGATCACTTCCTCAAAATGACAACCTGTATCTTTCTCGCTTTGAAATTTGGTAATTACTGTTTCATTATAATTTATCAAACATGTATTTTTCCTGCAATCATTATTGCATTCTTATCAATTTATAATCGTAATTGGATATGCGGTATTTACCGAAACTTTACGTTTGTGTATCATGTACCGAACCGAAAGCAAAATATTGCTGTTCAACTACTGCAGTTGTGAACCATTTCACCCTATATATATACTTTGATGTGTTACACAATTAAATGTTTAAAATTGAACATGAACATTGAGATGTAACAGAACCGAACTCTGGTCTAAACTTTGATCCATTTTGTGTAAATTTCATTGATAATGTGAATCATGATAAAGATTTGATATTTTATCAACACGTTATATTTATAGTTACACATGAAGATGTGTCAATTATTGTCATGGTGATCTGTCTTTCTGCTGTCTCATTTTATATCATATTTATTCTGCAGGTTTATGAACACCACCATGTAACCATGACAATGACTTGCAACTGGAGAAGTCGAATTGCCATCTCTGTTCTTGAAGGTTTCAAGAGGAAGTATGATACCAATTCGTTCACGGATACAGAGATTGACATTCAAGGGACTGTGTTCCACTGCCATAAGGTTTTCTTATGTGCCATATCAGACTATTTCCATGCTATGTTTTCTTCAGGAATGCGAGAAAGCATAGATGGAAAAGTTACACTTGAGGGCATAACCATTGAGACATTCAGGAATGTGTTAGATTTTTACTATGATGGCCAAGGTGGAATAGTTCAGCATGAAAATGTGGAAGAAATTCTTAGAGCAGCAACTTTGTTGCAAATGGGATGTCTACAAGAGAGATGTGAAGAATTCTACATTAATCAGCTATCTATTGAAAATGCAGTTGGGATATGGCAGCTTGCAAAATGTCTAAGCTGTGAAGACTTGAAAAAAACTTCCACGAAGTTTATCCTTGAGAACTTTGTGGATGTTGGGGCTCAAGATGAAATCCTAGGAGTAGAGCTTGATGACCTCATTGAACTGTTGTCTAATGATGATCTGAAAATTCCTAACGAAGACATGGTATGTGATATTGCTATGAAGTGGGTTCAGCATGACTGGTTGAGGCGAAAATCTTGTTTCCAAGATGTATGTAAAATTGTCCGAACACCCCTTCTTTCTGATGGGTGCTTGCATAAACTGTTAGAACTTTCCAATCGCTCTGAAAGTAGTTCAGAGGATAATAGTTCTACCATAGAAGATGAAGCTTGTAAGAAGCCAATACATAAAGATTTAGATCTTGCCCAGCCCCCAAGACGAAGAAATTACGAAGAGGTGCTAGTGACAGTAGGAGTGACAGTGAGAGTTTCAGCTGGTCTGTTATCATCTGTCAATGCCTACAGCTTTCCTGAAGAGAAGTGGTACAGCATGGAACAGTTACCTATTGATCCGGGAGTTGGGTTTGCAATCTGTTCTCACCGAAACAACATTTACATATCTGGACGCCACGGCCGAGAAACATATCTCCTTGAATACGACAGCACTGTTGACCAGTGGCTGCATTGTCCAGACATGCTGGACAATAGATCGTACCATGAGATGGTGGCAACTCAAGACTCCTTGTACATTGTCGGCGGGTGTAACAACCACGAGGGAGCCCTAGCCAGCGTGGATGTGTACAATATAAATGAACGAACGTGGAATCACTTCAGTCATCTCCTGTTTGGTGTCTACTCAACATCCTGTGCTATCATCGGCAACACACTCTTTGTGTTTGGTGGTCGTGGTATTGGATCTCGGCGCACACAAGAAGTTCAAGCTATGAACCTGACACACGGCACTGCAACTATTGTCCATCTCTTCCCAACTCCTATCACAGAAAGTCGAGCATTAAGTGTTGGAGATGAAGCCTTTGTGTGTACAACCAATGGGAGTATCATGAAGATATTTGAAGATGGAGCAGTCTTCAATGCGGCCAAAATTCCAAATTTTGATCGTTACAATTTTGGTGTTTTTCTTCACAACGGGTCACTGGTTGTTACCGGGGGCGACACGAGATACCCATCAGGGCCTGGAGCTTTTGATGACATGATCAAAGTGATAATAGAAGACAAGGACAAACTATCAAAGGAAACCAAGGTGTTGAAGGATAAACTTTACCCTTACGCAAGTGCATTTGGTTGTCAGAAGATAATCATCCATCGTTCTTTGTTGCGGAGACCGTCTCGCCCTAAGAATGTCACAGAATAGAAGTCTAGAGTCTTCTGACTGGCATGCCCAAGACATTTCTTGCAGCAAATAGAAATGTCATTTGTTATTACCATTATACTGTTAAGAGCCCCTCTTGTTATTGTTTAGAACATTGGTGTACTGTGTAAAATTATTTTTACGATTATGTGGGATTCCTTATTATGATCTACTGTTAATCATGAAATTAATGCGTCATGAAATTAATGCGAGTGCGAGGGTCTAGCCTAAAATGCGTCCTGAAGTTAATGCGAGGTCCAAACTTTTTTTAAAATAAAAATTTGACAGACTAACTAGCATTTGAAGTTGTTTACGTTGTACTTGACACTCGTGTTGATCTACGAATTAGCGTAGCGAAACCTCTTCATGCCAGGTGGATGGAAGCTGCCATTTAAAAAATGAGCAAGGATCGTGAGGTAATCTTGCATGGTTGGAGGATGTCTGGACTGGGTGATGTGCTTGAGTGAATTTGAACAATGGCCTTTGTTGTAGAATTAACACGTCCTAGCGATGTGTTAATGAGCAAGTGAACTGCAGTTCATTGAAATGTGATGTTGAGACCTTGGCTATTGTTAATGTATTTACGTGATCAACACTAAATAAACACCGGTCACACTGCACTACGCATTACTTTACAAACTAAAATGCGTCCTGAAATTAATGCGAGACGAGTACAGACGCATTTTTCGCATTAATTAAATGCTCACATTAATTTCATGATTTACAGTATCCTACATTATCAGTTGTTTAGTTTATCAAATTTTGATCCGCATGGAAGCTTTGGCATTCACTGTTAATGTTTAACACCTCACTTGTTTAGAACAAGTCCTGTTTAGAACATTTTTGACTGTGTTCTAAATTATTTTTAAGATTATATTGGATCCCTTAATCTCGTCTATCTTGCGGAACAAACTCTCTTTGTTATCAGTTGCTTAGTTTATCACATTTTTATCTGCATGGAAGCTATGGCATTCACTGGCCATTTTCAACAACAACTGTCAACTTGTGATGTATAAATGAACGCTAGCAACCAATTATGTTTCCTTGTGTACCATAACCTCTTCTGTAGTGTTCACCAATATAATTTATTGATATATGATAAACAATTTGGAAACTGACTATCCATATGTCATCATTCTATGCAAAGCCTAAAACGCCATTTTCTGAACTGTCAGTTTTTTGCCTTGCTGCAGAGTTTTCTGTGCTTGCTCTCTAGTCTGTAGGGGCACTATAACAGCACAGAAAAGTAAAGGGTCTGCAGTTTGGAAAATGGCATTTTAGGCTATGCGTAGGAAGATGTCCACATGTTAACTCGGCCATCAATCTACAGATTTGACCTGCGGAGTCCAGGGACTCGCTACAACAAATTCTTGTGGAGATTTAAATGAGTCCTACAATAGGTAAGCTAATAGTACCACATGAAAGTGTTTGGTTCCTAACACTCACACTTTTTAATATTATGGGTCCTTTCTAAATATTATGAGCATAAGAAGCAAAGTAAGTACTGTGCTTGGAATGTTTTGGTGCCATTATGATACATATGTATGTAGACTAAGATATGCATGGTAAGAAATATGATATATTAGTAAAAAAGATGAGAAAATGTCTTTCAATTCATTTGAAGGAAGTAAGATTGGGCATATCACATTAACCCATTTACAACTATTCTATATTTAATTTTCATCTTGTATGCCTAGAAAGTATTAGTCAATTATTGCTTTCTTCCTCATAAAATACTCTCCTGTTAAAGCAATTAGAACAATGCACACTTTTTGTATACAGCATGAACTTCTTTTTATCAGTATTGTTTACTTATTATCACTTATTTGTATCACATAAACAATAGCTCATTATGTGTGATAGAAGCATCCTACCCCAAATAATAACAACGCTTTAAACATTTTGTTACCTTTTTTGTGCTTTGCCAATGAAAACCTTATTATTGTCCATTGGTGCTCAAAAGTGTCCTAGTTTGATTAATTGGAATAGTTCTGGTTAAAGAACTACAAGATTTTCTGGATCCTCATTTTTTTTTTTTTTTTTTTTTAAATTACATTTTTATTTCAGAAGTGCCTGTTACAAAAAGGAGAACATAGGGTAGCATGAACCCATTTACTATTGAAAATGAAGACATTTCTGAGGTTTTTTTGTTTTTTCTACACAAGACAAGGACAGTTCACTCACTCACACTTTCACACGTTATGCACAGAAAGGATGGATGTTGGCACTTAAAACATTTGCTGATATGGTTTCACCAAAGTCTTTTGAGGACTTTATCACTGAGCCAGTGTTTTATAATATTGGTATATCTGTCGCCAACAATCCTGTTTTTATATCATCATGGTTTGAGAGGGGTATAAGCAGAATATCAGACTTCTGGATCCTCATTGATCGATGTTGTCATCAGTTCCTGAAAGTTTCATGTTACAATATTTCAATTCTCTAACATTTCGTGGTAGTTTGAAAACACTGGATACATATAGAAGAACAAAAATCAGAACAAGAAAATCAAACAAAATGAACAAAATTCATTTTTATAAATATTCATACAGGGTATTCACATCCATATAATGTTTTAGTTTAAACTTTTTACTGCTTTATTTTTTGGATTATAAAAATTTATCTCCTTTTCAAATTAGTGCTGTTTCCACTAACCAACTGAATAGTCTTCTCATGCTAGAGTTTGTCATTGAGATCCCTTCACAACTTCCCCTTAACATTTTACTTGTGTCACAATCACTAGAGTTTGAGCCTTGCTGCATTTCATGACGATTCCTGTGCCAGTTCTTTAGGCTACTGCATCTGAACTTGCTAGTCCAAACAGAAAGGTAGGCTTAAAAGCTAGTACTAACAAAATGGGGTGAGAGTGGCACAAGTTATTCCTTGATTTCCCTTTAATGGCTTATGCAATTAGTTGAGCCTAAGTCAAGTGTTTTGATACAATGTTAAATTAATTTCTTCAATGTTTTATGAAAAGTCAGGTGCTCTGGTCATGAATGTTTCAGATTTGGTTTGGATGGTTCTTGCTTAATTGATGAAGATTGCACCCAATACAATAACAAAATGTTTCTGGTTTTTACATACAAAAGTGATTTTTTTCTAAGCTTGGAATAGAGTTCCATGTTTTACCTTTTCAACATCTGTAAAAAAGGCTTGATTTTTGGATTTGAAACTGATGCGCGTGGACACCAGAACAAATTCTAGGTCTTGTATAGCCAGGTATTCAACAATTTGAATCATAATGATAACTAACTTTGGGATTTAAAGATAGAGTCATAAATAAAGTTCTATTAATAATTATTGAATTAGTTTAAGAAGATTGAATTTTTTTTTTTAAAAACCAACTTAAAACTACATATGATCATATATACTTTTTATGATGTAATAGTTATGTATCAATTTATTGTGACATCCTGGTGATGTCAATTGCCTATAAGTATTTTGTGATTGAGAAAAAATTTTCGATGTGTGATGTGTGATAAAGAATAGTATCAGAATTTATGGAAAATATTACTCACAATAGTGCTATATTTGACTTCTTTTCAATAGAAGATTTATTGACCTTTCCGTTTTACTTTAACCTATTACACTGTGTCTTTTTTTATCAACCTTTCTTACATATTTAGCAAATACTATGATAATGCTTAGTAATACAATTTAAAGTGATAAAGTTGTTAAATTGTTGTATTATAATCATGAAGTATGTGTGATATTTGTTTGTTATTGGTTGCATGTTATTAGCGATAGTTTATCAACATATAGTCATTATACCTACAAATTAACGTCATTGTCTCAGTCTTGCCAGGCAGATATTGATACGCCTCAGGCAAATGGTTCATCACTTACATCAATCTTTTAGGGGCGGGATAGCAAAGTGGTTAGCACGTTCGGCTTCAGGTCAAGAGGTCCGGGGTTCGAATCCCGCCAGGAGTACTTGTCTGTTTTACACCCAGTCAGGTTTGGGTGCAGTGCTACACTGAATTTAAGTTCAGTATCACCCATGGTACGCTGATTTGAGCCCATGTTCGCAAGGTTCACCGCAACACAAAGCCTCATTAGTATTGCAGGCTTTCTCCCTGCTATAATACTAGCAGCTGTGAAATACTCTTGATAGTGGTGTAAAACTCCAATTATCCCACCTCACCACATCAGTCTTTTCCCTGCGTTTTGCATGGTTTTCAGCCCACCGCTAATGGTTGAAATATTGCTTAAGAGGCGTTCAGCATTAACCAACTCACTTATTCACGGCTTTCAGATTCATGTCTGCATTGAATTTACACTGAGGTCTGTAAAGCTAATGCCTATATCACAAAAGTCGTGTGGAATTGCATCCAGCGTGATGAAAGTTACAGCTGCTGACTCATGCAATGTGATGATAAACTGACGATTAACCGGTGTTCACATAAATCTGAGCATTGCTCAGTCTTATTCTTAAATTTAGGTTGTAATGAGAGTATAAATTGACACTTCTGCTACTGAGACATTTGGTCCATGTCAGAAATAACGATTTAGAAAAAATAAAAAATATGGTTAGATTGCTCAATTATTTTTCACATATTCACTATTTCTACCACTGATCAGCATTTAAGTTTACAGTCTTACCTTGCAAAACTGAAACAATGACTTTAACTTAAAACTATGAATCAAAGACGAATCATATGTAAGCTCCAATTTGTCAAATACATGTACCGTAAGTGTTCAATTATCCTGCTTCATATCAGAAAAGGATTATTGTGTATGACAATCTAATATTTGGGTAACTTTAGTTGTTATATTTTAGGCTTTTGCCTTATGCTTCAACTATAACAGCACATTATTGCAATATATTGAGTCTTATTTTCATCTTAAGAACAAGATTAAAGATTTGTGTCATCAAGGCAATGCGCTTATTCGCATAAACTGACTTTGATGACCTTGATATAATTTTAGAGGTCATACGAAGGTTACTGCAATATCTCTTAACCTTCTCAATAATTGATTGGCTACCCAAGTGTTGAGGATACCCTTTGTTTTTATTTGTATTCTGTTACTAGGTGACTATATAATCAAGATTACTAAATGTCAATATCAGATTTTGGATTTCAGTTAGGTGCTAAAATAGAATCTTTAGGAAGCCTATGAATTTCAAAAATCCTTGAATAATTTATGAATAAACAAAAAACTTGTTTGACTTGATATAACAATATACATTTTGCCCTCTTATGTAACCCTGCTCTATGATTATCACCAAATATATATCTTTCACAAAAAATGCCTTTATTGTTGATGGCTATTTTTAAGGCTATTTTTATCTTTTTTTCAGCTAATAAAATGTCATTCATGGAGCTTGAAGCCAAATATCTTTTTCTCAAATTTCATCTTGGAACTGCAAAGTTTTCTTAAAGCAAGGTGTTTCATTGGTATGGATATTAATATATATACAGTATTAGACATTAGTTGTAAAAGATATTAGCTTATTGAATATAAGAGCTATACAAATACAAATATGCTTATCTTGCAGTATACACATCGCTAATGGCTAAAATATTGCCGAGGCAGCGTAAAACAATAACTCACCTGCTCACTCACTCTTGCAGTATGTCTATTTGCAGTTCATAGCTTATATCTATGTTCTTATTTATTTGCTTTTTGGAATGTAAACAATTCTTTGAAAAACTTTTGTCATTGTTGATAATGACTTAATGAAGAAAAGATGTATGTATTACTGATATTTAGTTTTCTTTTTGAGTGAAAATTGAACTTTGTCTGTTATGATTGAACTTTGTTATGTTTACAGGTCACAATGCTAAGAAAGTTTCAAGACTAACTGCAACTTTTACTAATAATCAAATCGAGATTATGTGCAATTTTGTCATTAACATATCTTTTTTCTCATGTTAATTTTGAAAAAGTATTGTTATCTCTTGTATGAACAATTGATTATTCTGATAAGTTTCATTCGAATTTAATTGTGTAATAAGTCAGGTTATTTCAATCTGCTAATTTGGCCTGTTCTTAATAAAAATTAACTAGCCCTTCACCATGGCAGCCAGCGAGTTCAGAACTGAAAGGAAATTACCATAATGAAGTTCTACTTCTATTATTATCCTTTTCAATCCATTTCTTTTAATGCAACCTCTTCCTCATCTAACATTTTCAGTGATTATACTGTGTCACCCTGGAAGTAGAGGATTTGTTCAATGAACTATAATCCTATCTACCTTATCAGTCTTTACAGGATGCAGTAGGAGATGTTGAAATGTGACCGAATCCTCTGAATCTACTCAGGATTCTTATCAGCATGCTCTCTTTCCATGACATGAAAGCATCTTTCTGCTTTGCTTTCTGAACTCCTACGAATCCTCTTACGATACGTGTCTAAATTTCATAAAAATGTCCTATGACTATCTTAGCTGAGATAGATTTACGATAGCTTCCACTTTCATATTTAGAACTCTTACGTGTAAAATGATTTTGTAAGAGTCACCTACCAACACTCCCATTTGAAAACATGGAGAGTGAAATACAACAACAAGAGGTCAAGTCAACCTAAGATATCGTAACCTTACAAGATTTTGAAAACGCTCATAAATCTTTTGATAAGAGAAAAGTCATAAGTTATCCCCAAGAGACATTCATG
Organism: Steromphala cineraria; assembly: GCA_916613615.1. NCBI lineage: Eukaryota > Metazoa > Mollusca > Gastropoda > Trochida > Trochidae > Steromphala > Steromphala cineraria. The sequence goes on along the minus strand of OU744722.1, from coordinate 34,540,528 downwards.
AAGCAAGCTCCAAAATTGAAGACGCAAACCAATTTTCTTTCAGTTTCTTGACATATGTTTCATGGAAAAAAGACATCCATTTTCTATGAATGGTAGTTAAGTTTTCACAGTAAAATGAGTTAACGATGAGTGTTGAATGTCCAAATGATGTAATGTTTGCAAACTGTGCATGAGCATGAACTGTATGAAACTTATACGAACACTTTTGTATTTCCTCTCTGATGTACGATAAGTATATTTCCTTTGCCAAGTACACTGTATGGTTATTTCATTAAAATCACATTGTTTTCAAACAAATGTTTGTAATGTTTTCAAACCAGACCTTAATGAAAGGTTAACTATTGTCAACAAATGATGTACAGGACATGGTTTTGCTCTTTGTTGATATACACAGTAAGTAGTGCAGGATGTTCTGATGGCTGATAAGTTTTACTATCATAATGCAATCATTGAAGTTCAGCAACACTGGGCACATCTTTCCGAATGGGTGGGTTACCAGATAGATTGGTGAATAAACTGAGAGTGTCAGGGATGATTTGATTAATTTCTTGGCCCACAAGAGTTGTGACATGATTTGAAATACCTACCGGTAAGCCCAGCCAGAGACCTTTAGAAATCATTATTAACAGATTCATTTATTTCTTATAGATGACCATGAGAACAACATTACATGTGTAGAATACAAGGTGGATAATGTTAACGGATTCAATATCTACCCATGCAGCATGTATCTCTTTCACTACTCCACTATACCCCAGGTTTCAGATTGAAAGATTTTGATGCGAATTTCCTTGCCAGTGTTATAAGGACATTGTGTTTTACAAAAGTAATGGTCACAAAGGTGACAAGATCCCCCGCCACAAGAACAATGTATACATAGAATCTATTGTCTACATTTGTTATGCTACTAGATATCATTTAGACCTTCCAAATCGAATTGTCCCTGCGTCTTCAGAATATGAAGCTTTGTGCAAAATATGAAGAGAATCTAGGAACAGTTCCTAAAATATCACCTTCATAAGCGTTCAATGAATGTTGGCTTCACAGCGACCGTGAAATGAAATGTGAAGGTCACCAAAATCAAATTGGCCCGGTGTCTTCCTAAAATAGATTTATAAAAAGAATCCAGTGAATGTTTCTATATCACACTAAAAAACATGCAGGTAATAATGCAGACGGATCAAAAGTTCTGCCGTGACCTTGAAAATAATGTGAAGGTCATCAAAATCGACTGGGCCTGGCGCCTTCCCAATAAGGAGGTTGGTTATGAAGAGAATCCACTGAATGGTTCTTGAGATATCCCGCTGACAATGGTAAAACAAAGCCTCGTTGTGACCTTGAAATGAAGGTCAAGGTCATGAACCTCCCTTACTCTCATCGTGATGAAGCCATATGCAAAAAATGAAAAGAACCCAGTCAATTTTTTAGTTATTTGATCTCTCCCCCCCCCCCCCCCCCCCGGCACTTATTAGAGGCCCAGCGCTTATTGGAGACCCGGCGCTTATTTCTTTTATAGAAAATTTGTGTTAGACAGTATTTTACGATAAATATCTGTTAAATGTTTACTAAGGGTCATGACTTCAATGGTTTAGACCCGGCGTTTATTAGAGACCTGTCGCTTATTAGAGGCCCGGCGCTTATTTTCTCAACTACCTATGACCCCCGACGCTTATTAGAGGCCCGGCGCTTAATGGAGACCCGGCGCTTATTAGAGGAAATACGGTAACAACGTACACGGTAGGTTCAATTCAACATTTCACGTATGTATTTGGTTGGGGGCAAGATTGCTGATTTGTAAGTTACTTTATAAGTCCATTAAAAATATTTACAGATAGCTTTAAATGTTGTTCGGTTCCATAATCGTTTAAGTAGCCCGTCATTGACATGTGACACAGAACATTTCACTTCCCAATCCAAGACACAAGTAAATTTCGTGCAGTCCGTGAACATACGGGTACTTTGCAACATTTTTCACTGAGTAACTTGTCCATTTCAGTTGGCAACTTCGTGTTGGGATGACGATCTGGTTTTTTTCTACGTTGACACTTCATTTAGAAAGGTGCTTCTACGATATTATAAGATTAACTAGGATTTTAATATATACGATATGCTCAAATAGTTTATGTTATGATTTGCCACGTGGTAGATAAATGACGACACTAAGGGGTGTATACGAAATATCGGCGAGCTATAATCTCACGTGGGGGCAAAGCGAAAAGATCAAAGGAAAATATGCTGGCCATTTTATAAGGAACAGTTATGATTTAAAAAATCACTAGTCCAATATATTAACCATTAATCAATCATTATGATTTTATGTTGATATATCTGTCAAAATACAAAAGAAATGGGAAAAGAATCATCATCATCTTAAATTATGAGTTAATGGTTAATTAAAATTCCAAATTTAGTACGTCTATGATACAAGAATATTTCGCGTTTTAATTGGTAAAATCTCTAATAAATAGCTTTTAAACTAAGTTCTGTTTGTGAATTGGGGTAAATTATTATGTATTTTCAAAATGATAATGCAACTGTTCAGAGATGCATGTTGATTGTCTTATACTACACTTATCATAGAAAAGTATGAAAAAGATACAGTAAGAAGAGATAAATAACCTTTCACCTAACAGATTCAAAACAATTGTTTTTATAAATCAGGTTTGCAGCAGCATGTTCTTGTATAAGTGACTATTGATCTTAAGCTTTTACGTTTAATTGTGAAGTGGGACAATTGGGAAGTGGGACGATATGCTGATCTTAAGAAAAAAAGGGACCACTTTGACCATAAGGCATGCATTTAGACAACAGGAAAAAAATATACTTTGACGCCTTTTGAGACAAATTCTGACAAACAAAACGTAACTTCGTATTTTTCATTGTTTTATGGGTAATTTATAGAATTATAAATTGTAATCCGTTTTTTAAATCATCTGGCTTGAAGGCCCGATTGGCTTATGGCATGGCATGGTTTCTGGCGTCCGTCCGTCCGTCCGTCCATCCGTCTGTCCATCCGTCCGTAAACTTTGTCGAATTTCGACTTCTTCTCCAGAAGCATAAGGCCTAGAAAGCTAAAAGCTTTGGCCACACCCTTAAAACATATTTTCATCTTCATCTCCAGAAGCATAAGGCCAAGAAAGCTGAAACTTTGTGTACAGACTCCTTAATTGTAGCTTTAGTAAGGGCCACTGGGGCCACACCCTTAAAACCTATTTTCATATTCTTCTCCAGAACCATAAGGCCTAGAAAGCTGAAACTTGGTGTACAGACTCCTCGACTAGTGATGATTATAAATTGTAGCTTTGGTGGGTACATGGTCCACACCCTTAAAAACCTATTTTCATCTTCTTCTCCAGAAGCATAAGGCCTAGAAAGCTGAAACTTTGTGTACAGACTCCCTGGCTAGTGAGGATTATAAATTGTAGCTTTGATAGTATCCCTAATAAGGGGGGAACCCACATTGACCACACCCTAAAGCAAAATCAAATGTTAAGCCCGATGAGCTACAGAGCCAATGGCTCTATTTTTCACATTTTCATTTCCCAGTTAATTTTGACTTTTATGATACTTTGGAGATTTTGCCAAACTCAATACCGACCATGTTGGTACCTTTTCCGCTTCCGCTATCCCGTTTATTGTTGGGCAGCTAGCTGACCATAGGAAGAATGTGGTTATCGCAACGTATTGGTTTCAACAAACTACGGAAGCGTATTAGTGTCACGGTGAAAAAATATTTTAGAACTATCTCCTACGTAGGAGATAGTATCTCCTACGTAGGACTTAGTATCTCCTACGTAGGACTTAGTATCTCCTACGTAGGACTTAATTACCTAATACTTACTATCTCCTACGTAGGACTTAGTATCTCCTACGTAGGACAAAGTATCTCCTACGTAGGACTTAGTATCTCATACGTAGGATATATTAACTCCTACGTAGGAGATAGTATATCCTACGTAGGAGAAAGTATCTCCTACGTAGGACTAAGTAACTCCTACGTAGGAGAAAGTATCTCCTACGTAGGACTTAGTATCTCCTACGTAGGACATAGTATCTCCTACGTAGGAGATAGTATCTCCTACGTAGGACTTAGTATCTCCTACGTAGGACATAGTATCTCCTACGTAGGACTTAGTATCTCCTACGTAGGACAAAGTATCTCCTACGTAGGAGATAGTATCTCCTACGTAGGACTTAATTCGTATTAGACATTGCTCAATTTATAGGGTTTTTGTGTTTATTTGCTGGTGTATTAATTATTTCTATTTGATATGTTGATGTTAATATTACATAATATCGAATAATGAATGAAGTTATTGAAAGTTTTGTTAAACGTTTGATGGTCATAAATGGGATATGTATAGTTTTTTTCTTACTGAATTGGGTCATTTAACAAATTATACCATATAATGTTGTATTGATATTTGTTGTTATTAACAGACAATTCGAGTTGGAACAAACGCTTTAGGTCAATATGGTCGTAAACTGAACTAGATATTGTTACTAAGGGTTATTGACTCATCGGGCCCCTTACTCGGCGAAGTTACGAAGTCACATCTTTACCCAAATTGTAAAAAAGATGATAAACAGAACTCTGATTCAAAGTTACTTTTATGTAAGTTAACAGTCACGCTATTTGTCAAAATAATCAATGATGCCCCCAGTCTGGGATGAATCGATCTGATTACATATAGATATTATCGCCACACATCTAAATCGGGTAAATTTAACTTAACAGACAACAATATTCTTAATTCTTCAATCTAGTTTATTAGCATAAGTAACGATTTTGTTGTAAACTATTATCACTCATTTGTGATATATTTCCTTAGTATTTGTAGCATAAATTGACCTTAGGCTTCTCCAAAAACATTTGGCCTTAACGAATTATACAAATTGCTTTGATTATAAAGATGTTAGATGGTTTTTTTTTTGTTTATTAAAATATTTTTTAGTATTTATATGTGTTCAACTTTCTGTTGTTTTTAAGGGCGGCCTTTAAATAAGCCTATTGCTTGGTCGACAAACCTAATTTCACCGTATGAAATAAAATGTTTCCAAACCAGGGCTAGACAATATCGAACCGCACATTGAGATATTTGCTATTGTCCGTAAGATGTTTCTATCTAAGGAAGCGCTTATCTATCTTTTATTCTTAACCGAGTTGTTCTGCTTTGAATCACTTGTATATTTATCTCAATATTCATAGATAATATAAGGCAAAAGAGAATTGCGTCAACTTATGTGAATCCTCTTGCTGTAAACATTGCTACTTAATATTGTTCTTTTTCACAATAATCACAATACGCATTCCAATACTAGAAGTAGTGTTTAATGTATCATTTATGGTATTATATGTAGGACTACTGTTGTATACGGTATTCAGCGAAAACAAACAGTATTTTCTTAGTGAAAGAACGCACAAAAAGTTAATATTCATGTCTCAAATATTCTAAAATAAATTATGAGGAGTGCAGAAAAGGTACATTTGTATTTGTATTATTTGAAGCGTACAATAAGGCAGTCGCTGGCCCGCACATTCTAAAAGATATGAAAACAGAAAACAGAAACCACAAAACTCAATCAAACTGATTTTCGTTTACAAATTAATCGTAACTTTTGCTTATAATCAAAGATTTAAGGATATTGTTGTCTGTTGCTTTGTAATACTGTCTAATGCGTTGCTTTGAAAAGGGTTGAGATATTTGTCGATTATATATAAAACTTTAGCTGCATTTAAATCAATCAGATCAGATTGAGGCGACAATGGTTATCTTGACAAAAGCGAGTCTGTAACCTTTGAGAAACAGCTTGAATTGTCATATTTTAAAAAATTTGTTATTTCGACGAGTGAGTGGTCCTATGAAAAAGGAACTTGAATAACTAGTTTAGTTTTCGATCAGATTTGAAACGGTCTCCCTTTTGCTGATATATACAAAACTTAAGTTTGAAACACTACCTAAATTCCAACTAAAATAATATATTAATATCAACATATATTCATATAATATTACATAGAATACTTGTTTAACGACCCCTCTCGGTAAATAAGACGTGACATGGACAGTTTAACATTATTATGTTTCTTTGTTAGATCCATCCCTTTGTGAATGGGTTTTAAAATGAACACACTTAAGTCACAGTTATTGAACTTATTGTAATGACAAGATCGAGTAAAATAAAGGCAAATGTTCTCTAGACAATATAACATAACGTTAACTGTTAGATATATAATCCATTTGTGACCAGCAAACTTTAATACAGATGTTAACGATGATTCATTCGACATTTAAACTTTGAACATCATGTAATATTAACATCAACATACAAATAAGAAATAGTAAAGACGCAGGCAAACACACAAAAAAACACTTAAATGATCAATTTCTGAAACAAACTAGATTAGCGTTTGCGGGATACCGCAAAAGCAGAGCAGCCCCGGAACTTTGGGTTTCGCCTTACCCTGTTCCGCCTTTTACAGGCCTCACCAAATTGGGAATTTTCTCGTGACCTTGACCTTTGACACTCAAGGTCACACAATCAATGAACACATTTCATTGAGTATAACATTATTGTAATGAAATAAAGTGTTAAAAATACAATTAATCCATTTTCTCCATATATGTTGACCTTGCTGTGACCTTGACCTTCGACAGTTAGTACCCAAAACTTTTTGAAAATGTTGAACTTCTCAAGAGATAATATATACAAAATCTAAACTTCATAGCACAAAAACTTTTCAAGTTATTGTGTTTACAAGGAATTGCAATAACTCATATCTCATGACCTTGACCTTTGACCTTCAAGGTCACACAATAATTGAACACTTTTTATTGAGTATAACAATCATGTATTGATTAAAAGTGATCATAGTTAAAATTAAGCATTTTCGCTAAACCATGCTTAAGTCATGACCTTGCTGTGACCTTGACCTTTGACAGATTGTAGCCGAAACCTTTTCAAAAATTTTTACTTTTCCAAGGATGATATATACCAAGTTAGAGCTTCATAGCACAAAAACTTTTCAAGTTACCGTGTTTACAAAGAATTTTGTGGTGATTTTATAACTCGTGACCTTGACCTTTGAACTTGAAAGTGAACATGTCATACTGATTCCCTGGAAGTATTAACATTTAGACATGTTCATGAGTTCTGAAAAGCTAAATGGGATAAAGTTATACCCCAATTTAGTGCATTTTGTAATAACTCATATCTCATGACCTTGACCTTTGACCTTCAAGGTCACACAATCATTGAACACTTTTTTTTGAGTATAACAATCATGTATTGATGCTTACGTCATGACCTTGCTGTGACCTTGACCGTTGACGGATTGTAGCCAAAACCTTTTCAAATTTTTTTACTTTTCCAAGGATGATATATACCAAGTTAGAGCTTCATAGCACAAAAACTTTTCAAGTTATCGCGTTTACAAGGAATTCTTAGTGTGAATACATAGCTCGTGACCTTGACCTTTGACCTTGAAAGTGAACGTGTCAAAATCGTTCCCCCGAGGTATGAGGAGTAAGGTATGAATAAGAGTTCTGGAAAGCTTAGGGAAAAAAAGTTATAGCTAGTAGTACGAGTGCGGCGGCGGCGGCGGCGGCGGCGATGGAAACTTCACAAAAACTGATAGCAGCCCCGTCCTTAGACGGGGCTGCTAATTACCTCCTACGTAGGAGATACTAAGTCCTACGTAGGAGATACTATGTCCTACGTAGGAGAAACTATCTCCTACGTAGGAGATACTAAGTCCTACGTAGGAGAAACTATCTCCTACGTAGGAGATACTATCTCCTACGTAGGAGATACTAAGTCCTACGTAGGAGATACTATCTCCTACGTAGGAGATACTATCTCATACGTAGGAGATAGTTCTAAAAAAAAATTTCGCCGTGACACTAATAATACGCTTCCGTAACAAACAGACGCTGCTGATCCGCAAGAACCTTGATTAGCCGTGAGCAGCTAGGAAGTTTACGTTTAGCAATCCGTTAGGGTTGTTGTTTATTTGTGGACAACGATTTGCATAAAATGCCTGCGCTACAATCAATCATAATCACATGTCCATAGTCATGTAACCCGTCAAAGAATTTCATATATAACTTCGGATCTACATACAGTGTGTACCGTTTGCCGTTATTAAAACGAATACATACTTGTTTGTGGTGATCAGCTTGTCGCGAAGCTGCAACAGGTTCTTACGATCCGAACATAGCCCACTAGCGCCTCCCGATAGCTATAACATCGGATCTCTTCAGATCGTTCTGCTGAACTTCTCTTGTATCCAAAATCCGACAATCACGCTAACGATTTACTCATAATGCGCTAACGAGGTTCTGAAACACTTGTTCAACACCATGGCAAAGTGTGCGAGGCGATTTACCCCTTATGTAGGTATGTAGATATGTAGTAAGTATGTCAGTATGTATATCTAGCAAATACAGACGCTTACCGCGATTCACCAGAGGGTTTACGATCCGAAGAGAATCACAGATATGGAGGCGCAGACCTACGTGGTATATTAGAAGTAGCAACGAACTAAAAACTTTAAATTATGAATTTTGGTATTTTGAGATTCTACAAAAGCGTATTACGGTGAAAAAAATCCGAAAAACTATCTCCTACGTAACGTTAAAACTTAATACCTAATATTTACTATCTCCTACTTAGGAGATACTAAGTCCTACGTAGGAGATACTTAGTACTACGTAGGAGATAGTAAGTATTAGGTATCTCCTACGTAGGACTTAGTATCTCCTAAGTAGGCGATAGTATGTACTACGTAGGAGATAGTTTCCTCTACGTAGGAGATAGTATGTACTACGTAGGAGATAGTTTCCTCTACAGTAGGAGATAGTATGTACTACGTAGGAGATAGTTTCCTCTACGGTAGGAGATAGTATGTACTACGTAGGAGATAGTTTAGATACGCAGGACTTTTTTCACCATGACGCTAATACGCTTCCGTATAGGTGCATGCTAGAAGGCAATATCTGGTTTTTCCTTTCAGGTTTGTGCTCATTCCTATTCTATCAAATTGAACTCTCGAGTCTACGGAAGCGTATTAGTGTCACGGTGAAAACGCTTCCGTACGAGTCTTCTCCTTTTCTTTGTAACTAAATTTTTGTCCATGGTGTTTGTATTAAATGTTTTCAAATTCCTCGTGTGTTATCTATGAGTACCACAGCCACTTTGTGACAAATCATATTCCTTAAAGTTCACATAACCACAAACATATTTCACTATTTTCTTTTGAATATATGAAAATCTGATTACAAGATTGTATACTGCGTCAAAGGTCGCTACTCAAATATCAAGTCTAGTTTATATTTTGTTGAAAAATCTTTGAACAAAAATCGAGAAGTGGTAAAGTTGAGATTAGTCTTAAACCGTAAATTCAACTAAGATGTCAGTTTCTGAAATTTTATCACATTAAACTACTAAATGAAGTTAAGGAACACTCAAGTAGTAAATCATTTGCAGAAACTTTAAATGTGAGCAGTTCAAAAATAGATTTTTTTAGTTTTGTTCATACCCACATGCAATACCTGGCATTGGGCTACAGATTTTTAAACTTTAATTTTTTTTTTAAATTTGGAATTTTTAATCACATTTGTTCAGGAGAATGTCTTCATCAACGTTTTCTCTAACAGGGATATCCCTTTCAAAGCGATAAGGTATCCAAAGACAAAACCACAATGTTTTGAACCTGAGCCATCTGACATGCTGCGACTTTTATTTTCAACCCCTGCCTTGTTTCTGACATCAAAGCGCAATACAGAAACTACGTCAGACGAAGAATTTGATTCCAATATGTCAGTAAGATAGTGTTTATTTCATCAAATACATAAATTTCACTATGCGTTGAGGTATTAGTATAGATGGTATATACAAGTGTTCCTTAAATTCAATATTGAGTAGTATATTTAAGCCAGTTCATTCATTTTATTCGACAGCATTTGTCATCTTAGCTTAGCAAATTGACAATTTTAGCAACAGTCTAACTATGAGACAAGAGGTGAAAAGTCAGAACAAATATTTCAAAAAGGTACAAAACAAAATTTAGACAACAATCTGAAGATGAAAATTAGATCTGTCTAATTTACGGTAACTGTTTTTATCTATTTTATTTAAAAAAATCTTATCAAGATATAACTTTGTATAAAGAATGTTCATAAAATCGTTTGTCTCAATAAACGTTTTTATAGGTCAATATATTTATTTAGACTTCTCTAACAGTTTGTAAAGTAAGGTAAACGTTATTGGAAGGGATATTTTGATATAGCACATTTGTTTTGATAAAAGGCACGTTGTTTATGTTTTAATTAGCTCATCAGGACTGAAAGTCCAGATGGGCTTATGGCATGGCCCGTCGTCCGGCGTCCGTCCGTCCGTCGTCCGTCGTCCGTCGTCTGTCGTCCGTCGTCCGTCGTCCGTCCGTAAACTTTTGACACTTTCGACTTCTCCTCATGAACCATACACATTAGAGAGCTGAAATTTTGTGTACAAGTACCTTAGCATATGGAGATTCTAATTTGTAACTTTGGTGACCCTGTGACCCCAAATAGGGTCACAGGGGTCACAACTTTAAAAACCTATTTTCATCTTCTTCTCCAGTTCCAGAAGGACTAGAGAGTTAAAAATGATATGTGCAGACTCCTTGGCCAATGGGGATTCTAATTTGTAACTTTGGTGACCCTGTGACCCCAAATAGGGTCACAGGGGTCACAACCTTAAAAACCTATTTTCATCTTCTTCTCCAGTTCCAAAAGGAGTAGAGAGTTAAAAATTATATGTACAGACTCCTTGGACAATGGAGATGCTAATTTGTAACTTTGGTGACCCTCGACCCCAAATAGGGTCACAGGGGTCACAACCTTTAAAACCTATTTTCATCTTCTTCTCCAGTTCTAAAAGGACTAGAGAGTTAAAAACGATATGTGCAGACTCCTTGGCCAATGGGGATTCTAAGTTGTAGATTTCGTGACCCCATGACCACAAATAGGGTCACAGGGGTCACAACCTTAAAAACCTATTTTCATCTTCTTCTCCAGTTCTAAAAGGACTAGAGAGTTGAAAGTGATATGTGCAGACTCCTTGGACAATGGGGATTCTAGTTTGTATCTTTGGTGAACCTGTGACCCCAAATAGGGTCACATGGGTCACAACCTTAAAAATCTATTTTCATCTTCTTCTCAAGTTCTAAAAGGACTAGAAAGTTGAAAGTGATATGTGCAGACTCCTTGGACAATGGGGATTCTAATTTGTAACTTTGGTGACCCTGTGACCCCAAAAAGGGTCACAGGGGTCACAACCTTAAATACCTATTTTCATCTTCTTCTCTAGTACTAAAAGGACTATAGAGTTGAAAATGATATGTGCAGACTCCTTGGCCAATCGGGATTCTTAATTGTAGATTTCGTGACCCCATGACCCCAAATAGGGTCACAGGGGTCACAACCTTAAAAACCAATTCTCATCTTCTTCTCCAGTTCCAAAAGGTCTAGAGAGTTAATATTGATATGTGCAGACTCCTTGGACAATGGGGATTCTAATTTGTAACTTTGGTGACCCTGTGACCCCAAATAGGGTCACAGGGGTCACAACCTTAAAAAACTATTTTCATCATCTGCTCAAGTTCCAAAAGGTCTAGAGAGCTGAAATTATATGTGCAGAATTCTTGGCAAATGGGGATTCTAAATTGTAGATTTCGTGACCCCATGACCCCAAATAGGGTCACAGGGGTCACAACCTTAAAAACATATTTTTATCATCATCTTTAGCTCCTTAAGGTCTATTGAGCTGAAAGACTGCATGTAGACTCCTTGGCCAAATGGGATTCTAAACTGTATGTTTTGTGACCCCATGACCCCAAATAGGGTCACAGGGGTCACAACCTTAAAAACCTATTTTTCTCCATTAGATGACAGTCTATGGCAAATTTATTTCTCCTTGGATATTTTAGTGTGGACTTCTTTCACTGTCTGATATTGGCGATCTAGAAAGTGGTGAATAATAATACATTTGTTTTGTAAATTTTTTAAAGGTTTTCTTGCAATAGGTAACATCAGTTTCATTTTTAGCACATCATGCCTGTATAAAGCAAACTTGATATGATGCCTGATGAGCTACAGAGCCAATGGCTCTATTTTTTTAATTTTAAGCATCTATTCTTTCATAATTGCAGAATAATTCAATTGCACTTAACGATATATAGAGATTATTACCCGAGGAAATGTGTCATATGACTTGTACGAAACGAGTGTGAATTTTTGTATTACAAGAGAGCAAGGGTAATACACAAATTGTACAAGTTTCAGCTAGGCAAAGTGATATATGCACTAGTGCTCATATTGAAAATATGTCACTACATTTTTCAACCATATATTGCGAGCTATCAAAATGAATAGGGCGGAACGTTGCACAAGTATCTCGAGTAACTGCAGAAAGACACGGGGCTCTCGGGCAGCACGAGGAAAGCATGCAACACGTGCAGAATCGTGCCCTTCTGAATGGATGCAGTATATGTTTAAAGCGGTAATCTATGCTGATGGCCAAAACAAGAAATTAAAAAGGAAGTAAACCTTTTGTTATTTTTTACTTACTGAAAATTCAATTACGATTGTATTAATCTTATTGGTTCTGCGTTAGTCTGGTGAAAGCAATACGGTAATTCCTTCTGGGGGTATTTATCAAATTTTATATCATATTTGTGACGCAATTTTACACCGTCACAGTAAAAATAAATTCATCTAGACGGACGTTTCTTCCTCTTCAAATAACGATATTTGAACAATAATGTGTGGTGTATATAGAGAATCTCACCCAAGTGTCTTCTGATATCAAATATATCAAAGTATCAAATATCCGAGGCTTGCCGAGGATAATTTACTTTTATCAACGAGTGTTGATATATTTGATATCAGAAGACACGAGGGTGAGATTCTATTTATCTTCCAAAATCATTGTTCATCACATTAACATGAAAAATGTACATCTTTGAACACTGCATAGCCCTCCAACTCCTATACCAGTGATGTCGTAGCATTGTGACGTCATCATGTAAATGACGTCAAAGCATTGTGACGTCGTTGTGTTTATGAAGTCATAGCATTGTGACGTCATTACTGATGATGTAAAACCTCTGTGATGTCATGTATTTTCTGATTACAGGGTATTGTTCAAAATCTACTGTCAAAGCGATATCTCCTTCTCCTAGGAGATATCGCTTGATCTTTCACACAGTTTTGGATGATAAATTGTGAATGTAATTATTGTAATCTTCGGTCTTAAAAATTCAACCATCCTCAAAACGGTAAACCCCTTTGACTTTTTTCCCCAGACAATTTCTGAAGGTAAGTTTGGGTGATAGATAATAACAACGATCTCTACAGTCATCAAATCATGGCCTCCAAATGAACTCGGCCAGATCCGAGAGTCCCACGCCAAAGCATGACGCGCTTGGATCTTCATTGCACATACGACTTGGGATTCTAACGTACGGAATTACCCTCCTCATTTAAGTTTAATCTTAGTTCTTGTTAGCTGAACTAAGTTTTGAACCGAATGCGGAGTTTTCTTCGGATCAAGAGGTGAGGACACCGCATGTCCGTATTTTACCTCGTATGTTGAAATATCCCACCGCCACAGTTCCTTTTGTCCAGCTCTTGCGCTTAACCGCGCTCGGGATCCGAAGTTACATCGCGGAGAGGAGCGATCACATTAGTTTCGGATCTGCGCGTCGTAACGGAGCGGCAAGAGATAAATCCGACCAAAATACGAAAACTTGTACCAAGAACGGGGAAACCGTCATTAGCTTCCCCTAGAGAGGTGAAAAGGCATCGGAGGTTCGCGCGCGTCGGGGGCATGGTACGCAAGGTCCGTTTGCCACGATGTAACAAGAATCGCCTGAGTTGAATGTCGTTCGAGTTTGCAAATCAGGATTTTGATTAGAACCTCGGTTCGTTGTCGCTAACTGACCGGGTTCGGACATAAGTTTTCATCCACTTTTAAAACATAATTATATATACAATTGCTGCAAGCCTAGATATGCATATTTTTTATCTGTTTTGATATATATTTATTTCGGTAAACATTTTATCATCATCCGACATATTTTTCAACGAACATTTTCAGACATGAAAAAATATACCGCGATTCAGGAAAGAAATTGGCAAAATATTTGTTTTCGAGTAAATGTGCTCTAAATTCAAAGCATGTGGATATGAAGTGCTAAAACATCAAAGATTGTATTTATTTTGAAAGAGATCAAACTTCTATAAAAATTGCAGTTCAAAATTGAATTTGGGAGTACAAATCGTGCTTTTCGATATAATATTATCTCAAATGACTTGAAATGACTGATGATAAAGAAACAAACATCCAACGAACACTTATATCAAGAATATTTGTTTGTAACATTTAGTGTAGCATGTACTATGTTTTTTGCGTTAATGCTTGCAAATCGCCATTGTGACGTCATCACATTCTGGCGACGCATGCGGGTGCAGTGTATAATTATAGTTTTACGGCCTAATCAGTCGGTGACGAAGTTCGAGGTCGATATTGTTTTCCTCGGGTCTATAAAAACAGGTATTTAGCGAACTCACCAGTCTACAATTGTTTTAAAAAACAAAATAGAATAGAAAAACTACAGCAACGAGCGTCAATGACGTCATGGAATGTTGTTCGGTATCCACTATCTTTATAATTCAAATTATGACTTGAGATTCATAATGTATAATTTAAGCGAAAGGTTTAAAGTTTATATTGTAGGAATGTAATGTTTTTAAGCTTTCATAATTCTTACTATTTGGTGTTATTAATTCATATTCATATCTTACTTCCCGCTCAGCTTTCTTTCCTCAGATTTAGAAACCCCAAGCATAACCTTTCTCTCGTGTTTAAACCATAACGTAAACACTACAGTACATGTATTTCATGTGCAGATTGAACCTATCCTGGCACGTTGTAAATCTTCAAGTCATAGCCAGTTACATCCTGCTACATCAGCGTATATATCTCCGCTCATGCTACAACCTATCCCCTGATATCCTCCTAAAGCCTTCTGTCGTATCGCTATATATAGCAAGCCAATCAAATAATGCCCTTTCAGCGATAGCGGCAAACTAGTTTCTTGGCTTCGTTCCGCGTGCTCACCTCGTGATGCAAATTAACCAATGGGAGTGCTATTAGATAATAAATCTGATTCTCGTTGCAGTCTCCCGCTAAGCTCCAAATCACACGCTCTTAGATTTCCACGTGCGAAATCACTAGACAACAGTGTATGGAGTTCGAAATAGTTTGACTGAAAACAGGCAGGCTATAAATAGCGCTGAGCAACCACCCGTCAGCGATACGACAGAAGACTATAGGAGGATATCAGGGGATAGGTTGTAGCATGAGCGGAGATATATACGCTGATGTAGCAGGATGAGCCAGTTACCAGTTTAAAAAGTGTTTTCAGTCATTAACCACAGAAACTTCTTTAAACTTAAATTAGTTATTATGAAACAATGTGTTTAGAAAAAACCCACAGAATTTGTAAAATTGTGTTTGATGGCAAAGGAACTTGCACGGACGTTGTCTATTTCAGCTTGTTCTGCACGGACTTCATGAATCTCACGTGTAAAATTATCAAGGCTCAGTTGCAGCACACAAAGCACGGTCTCTGTTTAAAACCAAACCACCCCCTTGAAGCGACGGTTCTGCAGAGGTGATGAGATCAGCAGACTGTCCGCTTGAATGTGAAATGATTGGTTGCATGTTTTGAATTTCACTGTTGAAAATAGGTTGGTCAATTGAAGAAAAACAGGATCATCATTTAATTATCAACATTTCACGTATGCTTAAAAGCAACTGTAGAGTATAGTTATGTCACCCCCCGAAAGGGAGTTTTGGCCGATTTCCCGTCGGCGTCAGCGTTCCCATTTGTTTCCGGAGCATAACTCTGAAACTACTTGATCAATCTTCACCAAATTTGGTAAACATACTCTTCATATCATGTAGTTGTGCCTTTTTGGGGTTTCAATCTTTTTTCAATTTTTGGGGTTTCCACAGCAACAGTTTGGACCTAGTCATTAGGGTAGGGTTAGTTTCCGGAGCATAACTCTGAAACTACTTGATCGACCTTCACCAAATTTGGTATACATAATCTTCATATCATGTAGATGTGCCTTTTTGGAGGTTTAAACTTCTTTTCAATTTCATTTTTTAGTTTCCATGGCAACAGTTTGGACTGTCATTTTGAAGGGTAGGGTTAGTTTCCAGAGCATAACTTCATCAAATTTGGTATACATATATATGTATATATGCTTTGCCCGGTCTTGTGTTAGGACTTCGGTTTGTAAATCCAGTTTTTACCTCATACTTTTCCCTGCGAACCAGGTTATTACGTTTTACCGTGCGTCAATAAGGACGTTTTCAAAAACGAGATACTATCTTCTCATATCAAGACTTTTGATTGGGAATATTCTTTCTTATCAACCTTTAGTGACGTCACTCCATTGTTGTTTGAGGTCTTTATATATCTTTATTTCCTTCTGACTCAAGGGACAAGGGAATAATTCCAGTAATGTCCCTCGGATGCAGGTGATTATCAACATAATCGCCCTGCAAGGCAGGATATTATGATTTAGCCCTTCATGATAATTCAACTGATCTTCAAATAATTTTTCTGAACGATGTAATTGATATTTTTTGTTCAAGTGTCAACTGACTTTTATTACGCTGAATCCAACGCTCTGACTACTGAGCTATTATGACAGAACTGACCGAGCTCTTTTGTTCTCTAATAACAAAGGTCTGAGTATAAACTAGTGGTCGATTATAAAACAGTTATTATAGATATTAAGAATATAGGATGTTTGCCCTCATGATTTGCCCGTTTGCAAACACTCTTTATTATTAATAATGCCCAGGAACCATGTCTTATCCATAACATAACAAAAGTCAAGGGCCAACAAATTTTGTAGATAATTTCATATTGGAAAGGCACAGGGATAATATATTGTAAAGTATCAAAACTTTCAGTCCTGAATAATCAATGATAGCCACAATGATGTTACTATTGAATTTGGGTCTCAAGTTAAGCTTTGAAAGCTTTATGGGATAGAATTATTTGAGAGGTAGGCTTTGATTAGTCAAGATACTGTGTGCAATATTTCAGCTTTGAGGCTGAGGGTGAAGCAGTTCTGAAGAAGTCAATAAGTTTAAAAACAGATGACAAACGAGATAAATATTATACAGTAAACCAAAATGACATAAACATATTCTCTTTATAGATTTTTTCCAGATGAAAAGCTTCTTTAGTTACCTAGTATATAACCCAAAACATAAGTTTCAGGTGGATTAAAATGTGCCAGACATGTATAATCGAATAAAGTGGAGATAGTTATCTGCTGAAATAATTGATATTGATAAAACATCCTTCTACATTCTGAAATTTGTTTTTGGGTAACTCCTAAACATACCCAGATATATCAGGCAAAACGCTACATATAATGACTTACAACCAGCGATATTATTAGTTATCTCATTCATTTGTTCCTTCAAGCATATACGATTCAAACAAACAACAAGAAGTCAGGAAATATTACCACTTATTTATTGCGATATTCTCCGTTGATGTGGTGAGGAATAATGGAGGAGACAGACTATTCTAACAGCTCCTACACACGTTGGTTCATCATGTCTCATCTCGCTACCATGCATGTTTATCTTTATCAGATTAACAAAACATAGTCTCATCAACATTACAAATGGATAAAATTATTAATCGGTGAGATGGCAAATTCAAAGTTGTACTTCATTTCTTTTCAAGCAACATGTTGAATGACACAGGAACAGTAATGTCTTCCGACATGTCAAAAAAGCCTGCATTTTTTGGAAGTTAGGATAAATGTCAGAAAATATCAAGCATATGACCCTCAAATTCAGAAAATATCACGCATTTGACCCTCAAATTGAAAGAACATAAATGACATTTTCAATTCTCCATTAGGCCTACCTAAAAGGAGAACCCTCAAAGCTAACAACTGACAAATCGGTGACTTTCTTTGCTTCTTTTCATGGAACTTTAAAAAGCAACTTGGCTGCAAGCAAAAGAGTTTAATGTTCTCAGGGAAACTTTTTTTTAAAGGTAACAATTTGAGTGGAGAATTTATATCTTAAAGATAATGAGACTAAAGGAAAACATCAAATTTCCCCAAAGGCCAATAATTTTCTCACATGGCAGCCCCTTAATGAGCCACTCCGTAATTTACATCAAGTAATTTACATCAAGTAACGTTTGGCTTTCATACAAACAAAAGTGGCATTATTCATGACATTAAGTTTTTCACATATTCATTCCCCAAAATGCATTATTTGATTAATACTTGTTTTGAGGGCTATTTAAACTAACTGACCAACCTTTTGGGTTGACAATGGGGTAGAGCGAATACACTTAACAAAATGCAGCAATTTTGATTTATGTTTTGGGGTTGAAATGAAAAATTTACACAGAAATGAAAACTCAGTGCCAAGTTTGAATCCAAGTTCCTCTGAGTAAAACATTGAATAAATGATACTTTTAAGTTTTTTAGACTAGGATTATGCAAATGTGCAAACATGATCCTTTCAACAAAATTGTTTCAAAATACCAAGAAATGCCCTCACAGAAAGGGTACAAAATGTTGCATATATCTCACAAGTCAGATGTACCGGTATTACAACTCCAATTCATGAATACGTTGAGCTGAACTATTCATATTCAACAAAATCAAAAGTAAACACTACCAAGATTCATTACACTTTTGGCTAGAAAAATTAATACGTTTTGATTTTCAGCAAATATTTACGCCAAAGGCAAAAGGGCTAAGGATTTTACACTGTAGCACGTGACACAAAATAACCTCATAGGTCTTCAAATCTGTAACCAGAAAGGAAGATAATTATTTCAAATGCTGAGGTACAAAGTTTATCTTGGGTACGGGTACATACGTCAATATGAACGGAAACTTCTACTTCATAAGCACAACACAATCACGTACATCGGAAATTACTTTTCTACAACACATAACATCTTGGATACATTCTTGAAATGAAAATCCATCTTTTTACATAATTTACATGAAAAGGTATGACAAAAAAGGATCTCCAAAAAAAGGATTTTCTTTACAGCATACTCCATTAAGATCTCTCTATTTTCATTGACACAATCTGTGCACCGGTTTTAGGACAAGGTTAAAGGAACAGTAGCCACCTCTTTGGGAGTAGACAGGGTGATCTTACAAAAACCAAATTATGTTTCAAATTGCAAGACATTGCTTTTGAATCGAAGGAAGCAGTTGAGTTCCAAACTGAGCTTACTTTGTTCTGTTTAGCCACCCGAATCCATTTCCCAAACCTTACATAAATAAAAAGATGTTCACAAAAAAACAGCCGTCTTCAGTTTTTATGTACTTGATATTTTCATCTTTGACTATGTCATCATTGAGTTACTAGAAGTTTGACCCTCTGATTTAATACATTTGAAATAAGCTTATATCTACCGGTATTTGGGAAATTTTAAGAGACACTTTTTCAGAAAACGTGCGTCTACTGCCCCTTTAACATGTCTGTTATACAATACAGCACTGAATGTACGAAGGCCTGTCAAGCTGCACAACCAGAAATTTCAGTTGGGCCGGACCATATCTTGGGGTATTCTTGCCCTTCAATTGGATTGGATTGGATGTTTGAGGTTCTTTATTACACAGCTACCATTCTGAATTTCAGTAACAGAGACTTCGCTGCCAAAATAGCTCATTCTGCAAATTATCTTTACATTTGAACGTGAGTTTGGTTTAACCTGCGGTCAACAATATTCCCTTAAGTTGAAAGGTGGGTTAAATCTGTTACAGATCTGCTAAGATCACTAAAGAGGAAGAAATGTTTTGTAATCAAACGCTGGATCTTATAACCCATAGCAAACAGTTGAAAAAGACCTTTCTGAAACCTCTTCGGTCATAGGACCTCCAAACTTTGGTAGATATGATGTCTCTTCAACCACCAATCAGATCTATACTATTGATCATGTGACTTGTCTCAATTAGACATTGACAGGAGAACAACTCGCAAGCAATAGATGGAAACCATTATCAATAGAAGTACCGTTAGGTCCCATGAGAGTGAGACACCATACTTAAATTTTTTACAATTATATACCCATCGTTTATCATAATTGAACAAGCCAGAAAGACATTTTGTCAATTGGCCTGTTTGAAACTGCTGAAAATGGCAATTTTTCTAACACAGCTCACAAGTTGCCAAGACAATTCCAACATGCAAATCCTGAAAAGATCTTCAACACTGGCTGTGTTGGTAGAACCGTCCTTGAACAGGAGAGATAAGTCCAAAGACACAGACCCTGCAAATCTACAAATATCCACATCTTCAATGAAATTTGATGCTCTCTTCTGCTTCACCTGGTTAAGATCCTCCTCAAAAAGTTATCTTTCTTGCAGTGGCTGGTCTATCCGACCCTCATAAGACATTGCCGTCTGCCGTCTGCTAGGAATGTATTTCTTAACATTGTTAACTGCAGATAGTCATCATACCTAGAAAGAAAGAAAAATATCAAGATTGATAGTGAATTTGTACTCTCCCATATCAATGTCTTTTGCAACAAGAATCAAAAGATTGTGAAGTTCAAGAAGTTTGATAGCTCCTCTTAGAGTCTATTAATTCAAACTTTCAGTAATTTTATCATCAAAAACATTTCATGTCAAAAAGTAAAATGACCTAATTCATGTGATTAGAATTGAGTAATAGAAATTAAATAAATGCATAATACAATAATATCTAGTATTTTCCTCATTAGCCTTAACTATAAACTTTCAACAAAGAGTCATCCTTTAGCCGAGAACAAAGATTTCAATAACATCATACAGTTTCATCTCACTAAACATAAAAAGTTGAAGTTAACTAAAAGCTATTAAAGAATTCATCAAAAAGGGTAAAAGTTATTTTCAAATTAATCCACACATACTCACCAAGTCTTCAAATAAACACATTATTCATCATCTACCACCAAGAATCACATGGTAATATTTCAGCCATTGGTTAATTTAGTTCAACATTTAAATCTCCATGACTCTGGGGAAACATGCATCACTTTTCATTCACTGCTTACTCCATTTCCATAATTTCTCTATTAATTCAACATCTCCAATAATTCAACCACATGATATTTTACTGAAGTCAAATCACTTCTAAAATTTCAACAAGTGCCAAAAGTTGATATTCCTTTGATTCAATAAATGCTTAAAATCATTAATTTGCAAAATAAAATAATTGCAAAGGACAGTGTCCAATTTAAAATATCATCAACACTGCCTTATATTATGGTCATCAATAAGGACTATTCACTGAATAACATATCTTCTGATACATGTCTAATCTATATCTAACATTTCAACCATAGTGCCGAATCAGACATCAAGGTGAAAAAGAGTTCAACCATAGACATTTTCTGAAAATCTTTTGCAAATTTGAGGGTCGAATTAATAGAGAAATTATGATAAACAAATCTTCTTCAATCCCCTAATTGCAATCACAGGATTTCTGTAAAACCAGCAAATGAAATAAATATAAGCTGACCAATGTCAGTAGTTTCCTGATTAAGGTCCTGACAAGCGTCTTTATACAAAATAGTAGCAAACTGGTAGAAATCAGAGAGTATCCTGTAAAAGCAATCTAGGAATCTTAGAAGCTTTGGTTGATATACCCTTGAACTGGATTTCAAAGCTCTTTAAGTCCTAAAATAGTTTGGAGGACCATATATTAACAAATGCTACAACTAACTTAGCACTAAAAGAGCTTTGAAACCTAGGTGCTCAGGTAGGATGTTATCCATAACAACAGACAATTTCTTGATTTTGCACCATTTCCCCCCCATGTCAAATTTTCATACCTTTTCCAAACATGAAATGTTTTCATGTCTTCAAAACAAACATGACATTGATTCATTCAACATATTTAATGTCATACCCTGAAGTATAAATTTCAAGAAACATAACTAGTAATAATCTGTCATATAATCAACATCATAATAACCCAGCATCTTGCAACACAGAAATCATCATCTTATATACATATTCACAAAGTAGACCATGTGTATGTAAACATAAATCTCTTTATCCCTCGTAATCAGCAAATCACACTACATTCCACAATTGAACATTGATACAACTAGATTAGCGTTTGCGGGATACCGCAAAAGCAGAGCAGCCCCGGAACTTTGGGTTTCGCCTTACCCTGTTCCGCCTTTTACAGGCCTCACCCAATTGGGAATTTTCTCGTGACCTTGACCTTTGACACTCAAGGTCACACAATCAATGAACACATTTCATTGAGTATAACATTATTGTAATGAAATAAAGTGTTAAAAATTAAATTAATCCATTTTCTCCATATATGTTGACCTTGCTGTGACCTTGACCTTCGACAGTTAGTACCCAAAACTTTTTGAAAATGTTGTACTTCTCAAGAGATAATATATACAAAATCTAAACTTCATAGCACAAAAACTTTTCAAGTTATTGTGTTTACAAGGAATTGCAATAACTCATATCTCATGACCTTGACCTTTGACCTTCAAGGTCACACAATAATTGAACACTTTTTATTGAGTATAACAATCATGTATTGATTAAAAGTGATCATAGTTAAAATTAAGCATTTTCGCTAAACCATGCTTAAGTCATGACCTTGCTGTGACCTTGACCTTTGACAGATTGTAGCCGAAACCTTTTCAAAATTTTTTACTTTTCCAAGGATGATATATACCAAGTTAGAGCTTCATAGCACAAAAACTTTTCAAGTTACCGTGTTTACAAAGAATTTTGCTGTGATTTTATAACTCGTGACCTTGACCTTTGAACTTGAAAGTGAACATGTCATAATGATTCCCTGGAAGTATTAACATTTAGACATGTTCATGAGTTCTGAAAAGCTAAATGTGATAAAGTTATACCCCAATTTAGTGCATTTTGTAATAACTCATATCTCATGACCTTGACCTTTGACCTTCAAGGTCACACAATCATTGAACACTTTTTTTTAGTATAACAATCATGTATTGATTAAAAGTGTTCATAGTTAAAATAAGCATTTTCGCTAAAACATGCTTACGTCATGACCTTGCTGTGACCTTGACCTTTGACGGATTGTAGCCAAAACCTTTTCAAAATTGTTTACTTTTCCAAGGATGATATATACCAAGTTAGAGCTTCATAGCACAAAAACTTTTCAAGTTATCGCGTTTACAAGGAATTCTTAGTGTGAATACATAGCTCGTGACCTTGACCTTTGACCTTGAAAGTGAACGTGTCAAAATCATTCCCCCGAGGTATGAGGAGTAAGGTATGAATAAGAGTTCTGGAAAGCTTAGGGGAAAAAAGTTATAGCTAGTAGTACGAGTGCGGCGGCGGCGGCGGCGGCGATGGAAACTTCACAAAAACTGATAGCAGCCCCGTCCTTAGACGGGGCTGCTAATTAAGATTTTATCACTTGAAAAATTATGATATAACATAAATTACTTCTTAAGACATAATTAAGAACTTATGAACTATATTAACATATTTATTCATACTATCACCCTCAAACAGCATAAATAGAACAGAATTTGTAAATGAGGTTGATTCTTTTCAAACACATTATTTGACTATTTGTCAAAAACTTTGAAGACTTGTTAAGAAAACATACTTATGACTGACAAAATCAATCAGTTAACTATAACCTAAACGATGTAAGAGAATTAATTTCTTAATGAACTATCATATTTATACATGAAGTGACTTTTCACAGGGCACAAAATCTGCCTAAAAAATAGACAAGTTGTAAGACATTCGTAAAGATTTTCTTGGAATGATGGATAAGATAACAGGAATGAATGGAATTAAAGAAGAAAAATAATGCTTATTTGATTTTTTGTTACATTATTTCAAATAATACTTGACTGTTAATAAAATATCTAATGGCATTCAAAAGTTACATGACTTTTACAAAAAGAATTCCTAATTTTAAGCAGAACTCAAAAGTATTATGCATGTGATTCAACAATCTCATAAAGAAATTGTGCAACATTAGTAAATCTAAGGACTAGAATGATTGGTGAAAAGAATAGAAAACATTACAGTAAAAGTATCCGAATCTCAGAGTATATCTACACAAAATACATTTTCTAATTATTATTTCTAGCAAAATAATTTTCTAAACAATAACTCATTCTAAAATCTAAAGAAAATCAGATACAATAAAGGCACTCTTTAAAAAACATTCTCAACTTCTGTTTTATTAGATTTAGATAAAACAACAAAAACATTTGCGTGTAAAAAACAACTCATATTTTTTCAATATTCAATGTAAGAGATTTAAATTTTACAGCATTATTGCTTGTTGATCAGACATGTAGAACTAAACTAAAGCAGAAGGTAATCATTATCTGTTAAATTTGTAAATATTTGCAAAAAAAGGACCAAACATCTGTCTTGTCAAAATTTGATTCAATTGAAAATTCAAACAAAATTTTATATTATGTTGTATAGGATCCCGCAAATGCCTGAACTTTCCAGTCGAGGTCATAAAATTGTGAAACAGGAAAATGATAATAATCAATATTTACAAGTATATAAGCCTTAAAATTCTTGTCAGACGGTTGCCTTAGACGGAGTTGATTCCAATTAGTTAATTTCAAACTAGACTGATTGGATAATTACACATAACAGATCAAAACCGTAAAACAACTGATTGTAGGTATCAAAAGTTCTCCGATAAATATCAACTAATATCACACAATCAACTTGCATGCTGAATAACAATTTGAAAGTATCCAAGCCACATCTAGGGTGCCTGATAAAATATTCTGGTCGAATCGATATATCACTGACGTTTTTGGCAGTCTGATTAAAATCGGCCTAGTTCCGTGATATGAAATATCAAAAATATTAACTCTTTGGAGATATGAATTCTTCTACACTAGGTCTGACCGCACCCCCATACCTCTCGTGATTGTTACCAGTTTAGTCAGCCGAAATCCAGTCATTAGCGGATCAATCACATCATGATGCTTATAAACCTCTAGTGATGTTCAAAGCATGGTTAACAGGAGTTACTTGCCCTTAGCTACTGATACTCAAGGGTTTTGCCGGCGTCTTGTGATTGGTTAGCTGAATTAACGTCAGAACATGTGACCTACAGGGCTGTAGACGGACTCAGTGGAGAGGAAACCTATCGTTAATATTCATAAAACTTTATTACTCAGAACTTTGTCGATTTTAATCAGACTGACATTATTGGCAAAAACTGAGAACATTAACAAGAATCTTTACTGATTTCAGATTATTATGAAAACTAATAAAGAATCGACAGTATGTGATTGCCGATGACATAATTTGATCTTATTTACAGGTCATGAATGAAACAGAATCATGATTTTGCATCAATAAACAACACTGCTGCCTTCTGTCGTAAGAGCTTATTGTACAAGGGTTGGGATATAATTAACAAGATATCATTAACTTTTATTGATTACTGATTATTGATTACTGTCAAGTTCCTGTGAGCAAGAGTCATGCCATTTAGTAAAGCGTATGTCATAAGGTCGGAATTTGCAAATCCATGTTTTAATAAAAGAACAACTTAGAAAATATTTTACAAAAACAACTTATTTGAAAGGTCAATTTCGTTTCAACATCAAAATTATAAGTAGAAAAGTTTATTGCTCATCCTCTTGCAAATTTGATTCTATTTCTAAAATATTCACTGAATGGAGGTATGACAATCAAATCTAACATGAAGACTTAGTCATCAACATCCCCAGCCAAACAGTTCCTAAGAGTCCAAATCCATAACTCTGAGAAAAGAATTTCCATGCTCCTAATTTTCTTTTCAGCAAATCTGATTATCTTATCTTAAATGAATTCTGAGAAAATTTGTCCCCTTTGAAGACACCCTTGAACAGAGTCCAAAAGCCTTGAACAAGGGCAATAACTCTGTGAAAATAAAAACTTGCATCAAGTCGTCGATATCCCCTAAGACACACAGTTAATTTGTTTTTTTATATCTTTAATATTTTCTGAGAAAGAGAAAAAAAAACGGAAAAAGGGCATCAACCCAGTAAAAATAATTACTTGATTCTAATTTTGTAAATCCATCAATGCACCCAAAAGACACTCAGCAAATTTGCTTATTCTAGGGTATCTTAAGTAGTTTCTGAGAAAGTTGTCCCCTTCAACTCCGATGGACAAACGGAGCCCAAACCTATACCCACCTTCCACTTTGTGATGGGGTTTAATAAAAGATGATTCATAAACATTTACAAAATATCAGTTTTTGATACTTACAGATTAAAAAAATTAAAGCACATTTTTCAACCAACAACAAACAAAATTAAAGTAGGAAAAAATAACAATCTAATAATATCAAATTACAAACATGTGAAGAAAATCAACACTTTTGCATAAAATAAGTTGGCTTATTCAAACCTTTATGGCATTAGTCATACATATAAAATTATGATGTTCAAACTCACTGTTTTTCTATCAAATACACTAGTCAAATACTGATCATGATTTACAAAATGGATACTTGAGAGAAACTTCCAGATTTTCTACATGAAATAATAATATCATACTAAAGTTCCTACATATCAATGTACCGGTTTACTCGTCACAAAGTTCAGAATTCAGATGACCAACTTGACATCATAAAGAGTCTTTCAATCATTTCCCTCAAAATTCAAACACACTTTTACTTTGGCTCCATTCAAGTCATTTAAACTATTGTTGTGGACGGTGAAAATGATTTTCTATAACAACAAGTCCTGCAAAAATCAACAAGAAAATAACATTATAAATAATTTTGCATATTTTTGGCAATCATACATGAAATATTGCTGTTTCAATTATCACATAAACATATATATTACCTTACAAACAGTTAAATACACCATGGTCTCCTCCCTCGTGACATTTGACAATGTTAACTTGGTAAGTCAAATCATGTCACTTAAATCATACACTTTCTCAAAATCACTATCAAAGGCACCAGTTCAACATTAAGTTCCTTCATTCATGAAATTTAATTTGACAATATTCAACAAATGTTAAATTATGAACCACATATGTTAATTATATGCAGATAAAATCACACTACATTGACACAAATCATTAAGTTAAAAAAAACTAGAGATTGAATGTTTCAGCAACTCAGTCCAATTTTTAGAATACTACTAAGTACAGAACAAAAAAGAACTCTCAATATCCAATTTATAAAAAGTAAAATCAATCAGAATGACAAAAATCTCAAGCAACCTACAAAGAAAATGAGTATAGAAATGGGATCTGTAGTTTCCTATGTACTATGCATAAGGTTGAAAATGTTCTGGAAGTAATTGTGTGAAACAGCACATACCAAGAAATAACACCCAAGTCCAATCTTTACTTGAACAGCCTGTGCTTGAGTTACCTCCCTTGAATAAATCTTTCTCAAGAATTATCAACAGTTTATGACCTACCGGTAGTATATTCTATATTAATATTTCATATTTATATACCAACCAAATCAAAATTCAATCAATTTTCACAAAATGTCTTTCAACACTGCATTAATAAATTTGTCATTTTTTTATTGTGATCAAACTTTTTCAAATATTAACAAACCTAATCATTAGCACACTAACTTTTTAGTTATTATTCTGCACTACCCAATAATGTCATCCAATTCTCACACTGTGACACATAATCACCAACAGCAAAACCAGAGTAATTCTGTGATGAGATCCACCTATATACATGTATCTACCTCCAACTATAAGTTACTCAGGAATAATATTCAATCCAAATACACATATCAAATCAGTGATACCATTCAACCCAAACTTTGTTTTGAAATCTGAACATTCTCGGTGAAAAGATAAAACACATACATTACAAAAGCAAGCCCTCCCAGTCTGGCTTCTATTTAATTCCAAAGTATGTCTAACATACTAGTCATTGTAACGACGATTTGTCTAAAATTTGACATTTTGAATAGCTTGCCCTGTAGAAAGCGTTTTTTTTTGCAAAATGAATATGAAGACTTAATTCTGAAACATAACCGTACAGTAACGTTTTAAAGAGTTATCTCAGTTCCTATGCAATTTGTTTTTAAGTCATTGAAAAAGGCCTTCTCATGAAAATGATGTTAAAATTCCTTCACCTATTGTTATATCATTATTATGACTGTTACCGTATTCGACGTAATAAGCGCCCTGCTCCAATAAGCGCCCCCCAAAGGATTTTCTAATTATAGGTTTAATAACCGCCCATGTACCAGCCGTACTAAAACTATAAATTCAACGTATTCACTTTGTTTCAAGAGAAATTAAATGATGCATTAGCGGCAATATTTGTTATTTTCTACTCAATAATGTGTAAGTATGTTTTGAATGTCTGTATCAGTTATCAAAGACAATCTAAACACAGTTCCATTTGAGTAGTCTTTATTTTCGGTCGTCATTAACACCACTTTAATAAGCGCCCACCCAGGTCAATTTTTTAAGCGCCCTGGGCGCTTATTACGTCGAATACGGTACTTAAAAACAATTTTCCAAATACACAAATATTTTCAGAATCAAAGAACAAGCTTCTATTTTTTCAAGGTTTACTTGTAGAACCCTATTTTCTGTTTAGAAGCCTTGAGTTTGCTTTCAGAAAGAAACATTTTTGTAACGATTCCAGAGTTTTAGGAACTTCAACTCAATCCTTTTTTCAACACTGGCAATATAAAAAGGATGACCCCCCACCTGCTTTTCAATAGGAGAATTATCCCCATCCCGCTCACAATTTCTGGATCCCCCACTACACCTTTTACACGATCTAAACATTCTCAGGCTTCATAGCCTGATTAACAACACTCTTTTTGACAGCTTTGCCATCTGGTTCTAACTCTAAGGACACATAGTTGATGTCAGCGTCGTCGGAGTCGTGGACGTCATTGAGATGGTTCATGACCTTGACGAGCTCTGGGTGGCTCCAGCCACACTCGGAGCACTGGAAGACAGGGCTGTGGGTGTGAGCTAGTTGGTGCAGGAGGAGCGACTGGGAGTCCAGGAAATGGTGGAGGCACGTGGATTCGCGGCACATGTACAGGCGAGAGGGACGTTTTAGTTTTCGGGCATTGAGGTCTCGTATCACAATGTCATCCTCTGGGTGAGCAGATTTGTAGTGTTCCTTCATTTCCTGTTTCTGTTCAGTGGTAACATTAGTTTCACACAGAAGGCATATGTATTTTGTGGGTTGATCCTCAGTAGAAAAGTCTGAAGTTGAAGGAGAGTCTTCCTTTGAACCGTTGAGGTCATCCTGAAGATCTGGTGCAAACGTGACAGGTAGTGCATCAGCTAGGGGTTCAAATGTGTCGTCATGTGTCTCGTAAGCTTCTGTGTTGGTGAGGCTAATTTCAGAATACTTGAGATCAGATTCTGGTATGCTAACGTCACTTTCCATCTTCACATCTTTGAGTTTAACGTCTTCATTATCATCATCATGGGTGGTATGATGCTGGGCTATTTTGGCAAATTCAGTGTTCACGTAGACACACGCGGAGTAAGGACAGATGAAGAAAATACTTTTGGCATGTTGTTCTCTCTTTTTCATGTTCACATACATGAATGACTCTCCAGGATGTGTCTTTTGTATGTGCTCCTTCATCAGACCAACTCCTACACAGGAAAATGTGCAGTATTTACACTTGAGCAAAGCAGGCATTAGAGATACTGAACTCCCTGAACGTTTGAAAGAATGTTTTTTAGCGAATCCTTTCACTTTGTGCACTTTCATTTTTGGACGGGACACTCCGGAGAATCCATTTGACTCCTGAGACTTGGCATGAGTTCTTTTGTGATGCTGACTCACACCTTCAGCTCGCGAGTTGGAATAGATGCACGTCTCGTAAGGACACAGATAGAAGTAGCTCTTCACATTTTGAGCTTTCTTCTGCATGTCAACGAAGGAAAGCACTGATCCCGAGTGGTTGTCATGGAGATGTTCCTTCATTACACTGACACCAATACAAGTCCACGGACAGTGACTACACTTCAACACTGGGGGAACAATAGACACCATCTTAGGAGACGTTGACTCTGGGCGCTCTTGAGGATCAACCTCAGAGATTGTTGTGATCACAGATGATGCTTGAATCAGTTTGGGCGGACTTTGGTCAGCACCTGCAAGTGCTGCTTGGTCAATTCCTGCCACATACATATCACCAACTATTGGCCCTTCTAGCGAGAGAACTGGCGGCGACACAGTTTTCTTTTTCTTCTTTCCAAACTGTTTTCCTTTGGACAGATTGTACAGTTTAGGATTTGGAGATGATTCATTGCCATAGATGCTAGCATCTCTTCTGAGGTCCTCCAGTGCTAACTGATGCTGTGAAATACCGTGCTCAATCCACTCCTCCTTATTCCTAGTCTCCCAATCACAAAACCTGCAGAAGTAGATGAAACACTTTTTCCTCAGCCTGTGCATCACCAAATCCTTGACAATCACACTTTTCTCCTCATGACCTGTCGTTATGTGGTAAGCGACATTCTCAAGGAAACAACCTGTAAAATTGCAATAGATACATGAGTATTCTTCCGTAGTCCTTACCTGTTCCTTCATCTTCTCTGCTAGCATGACTGTGTTGTCGAGACACTTCAGTAGGTACTGCTCCACTGATACGTTCAGCTCCTTGTTGTGCCACGGAGTGCACCGCTCTACATGGTTCAGGTACGCTGTTGGATTCTTTGCTCGGAAAGGACAATCATCTCGTGGGCAGAAATACATGTACTTGTCCGGACTCTGACACTGAATATCAAATCCTACCAGACTTAGACCTCTGTGTTTATATGACATGTGACCCTTGAGCAGCCCTGGTTTCTTCACTTCGTAGCTGCAATGGAAACATTTGTAGGTAGGTGGATCGCCAGTTTTTCTTGCGCTCTCGGCAAAGCTGCTCTCAGTTGATGAACTCTCTGCATTGTCAATTTCTATGTCCTTGCTTGTGACAGTTGATGATGAATTTGTTTTGTTTCCATTGCTCTCATCTGCTGGTTTGTCCGGAGGCCTTATCAAAGCAACATAACGATGAGGTCTGCCTCTATGGGTCTTTTGTGAATGTTCTTTGATCTCGCCCTGGCTATGACTAGTGAAGTTGCAGTAGCCACAACTCCAGTAGAGGTTGGAGGACACCGAGCCGGACCTCTTGTTGGCTGGAGGAGGGGGTGGAGGAGGTCTGTTCTCAAACGGTTTGGCAGGAGCTGGGGCTCTCAGGGGTGTTGGACTCCTCATCATGCGGGGTCCCATCATAGAGTGACCTGGATATCGTGGACTCGACTGTAAGTTCTGGGAGGGAACCATGGAAACTGGTCTCACAGAGCCAGACTGATTCTGGGTCTGTGACTTATCAAGCAGAACCTGTATAGCATTGCCACTGCTTTGGACATTGGTGATCATCTTGGAGACATCGTATGCAGACTGGCCACCCATAACTTGCCGGTCAGATATAACATCTTCTTGGGTTACATTTCCTTCAACGGTTTCAACCTCCATGTCATAATATTCAAAGTCTTTTTGCAGGTTGTTGTATACCTCAACTTTCTTTGGATCATTTGGATCGATATTTGCATACAGTCCAGAGAGGTCCTTAGCATCAAGTTTGGATATCTTGGAGGGAGGTTCATCATCAGGATCACCTCCAGCTCGTTTCACCTTGTCTTCTTCGGTGTCCTGAGAGTAGATCTGCAGGTAGTCTGACAACAGAGTGCAATACTTCAGGGTGGCAGCAGCCTCCGAGAAATCAGGATGGTTGGCTGCAGTGTGGTGTATAACATCTGCACGAGAGAAGGACTGGTAACGACAGAACTTGCAGTGGAATCTGTGTTCCATGACATGCTGGAGCAGTTGGGCCTTGTTGGTGGTGTGGTATGGGCAGAAGTTGCACCAGTAGAACTGCAGATCAAAGTGAGCTACTAGAGAGCCTCCTTGGGTCATGAACATGGCTTGACATGACACAGCACAGACCATTTCATGAGTGTTCACTCGGAATATTTTCTCACTTGTTTTGTCATTGACTTTTGATTCCATGACTGCATGATTGAAGTGTGACTTGTCTTTCTCAGGAATGCTGCACTTTCTTGTTGGACTCCTCGGTCGAAGGATCCTACCTGGACCAGTACTTTTCCCAGGAGGAGTTTCTTTGGCTATTCTGGCCTGAGAAGTCTGTGACACAAGAAAGGTTGTTCCATTAGAATCAAGAGCAGCTTCAGGCTTCTTCGACATCTCATTAGGATTTCTGGATTTCCTAGGGTTTGGTTTGAACCCTCCAGCATCATTCTGTGCCAGGAGATACTCATTCTTCCTGAGAAGCTGCTCGATGACGTTGGACACACTTGAATCAGGCTTCTTGGTCTCCTTGGCCTTCTTTCCACCAGACCAGAGACTGGAGGAGATCTGGACCGGTGTTGATGTCCCAGAGTTTGAAGGTGGAGGTGTTGCTGTTCCGGTGTTGTCCTGGGACGAGGAAGGGGAGCTAACTGCTGCCTGGTCATAGCTCGGGTCCACGGGTTCAGCCTTGACCTGGAAGTGTACTGGTGGCTCGCTGTCCGAGGAGTCACTTCTCCGTCTGGGGGCGGGGGATGCGTCCTGGGTACCTGTCTGCTTGCTGCCTTCACCTGAACAACATCAATCAAGTTCATAAGCATATGAATAGATGCATTAGCATATAACAGATGGAAAGGAGTTTTCCTAAGAATGTTAATCATATATCAAAGCTATCTTTCTATTTGTTTTCCATGCAAAGTCAAACCAACAAAACAACATTGTAGTCTAGACAGAAATTGGATAATTAGACTTTGATAATGTTTAACCACATTATCACAGCTACCTGTATGCTTTAGTGGATCAATGTAGTAACCAGCTTGTTACCTCCTCAAGCCTAATGTGGACAAGCGCCTCCCCAGTTTTGAGATACATTACCCATGGTCATAAACTCAATGTTAAAGTGTGTTTCTAAGTTAACGCAGGATGTAGCTAGCTATGAGCTATTTGTATACAAAATTTACATTGGAGAAATATAATAACTTACATTCCATAAAAGAGATAAAAGGTCTCTCTCATTAATTTTGTAATAAAGTAGTTTTTGATTGATGTCATGAAACATTCGTCTTTGACGTCAATAATGATAGGGTTATGTCACTTAAATGTCCATGGTCTACAAATTTCAATTACATTCATGAAACAAATGTTCATCTAAGACAAAATAAGTTGAAATCCACATGTTGGAAGAGAAATACAGTAGCCTCAAGTATCATGTGTTTTGCAAATAAGTAAAATTTTACTCTTAACAATTTTAATGCCAAAGCACACAGGCTATAGTCTCTTGCTTTGACTAAAATAGTTCTGAGCAAAATGGAGATAATTTCTAAAATAATGATGATTGAGGGAATGTTTTTCTTAAACGTCATATACATTAAGGTAAGATTGGTACCTGAAGTGGCTGCTTGTTGGTCGTCAGGGTTACAGAACACCTGGTAACCCTCAATCACCCCAAGAGGGTTCGTCCCTCCATCTCCGCTACTCATCTTGTGGCTGAAATATACAAGATGGCATGATACTAGTTGTATTTAAAGTGAATTTGGCAACACCCGTGGGAGTCCTAATTTCATTACATAAATTCATATTAGCGACAAAAAAGGTTTTCTGTTGTATCTTCCAGTTGCTACTTGAAAGGGTCAGTAGCATGTTTATAAAATATAAAAACATATCAGGGAATATAAAATAATGTTAGGAAAATGAAAATAAATGGTTTCAATTAAAAGACAATGTATTTAAAGTAGTAATAAATATATTGTAAAGTTTAGGCACGCGATTCCTTTTTGTCACACAAAATGAATTAGGCCTAAAGGTGTTCACACAAAAATGGCCGCTAATGGACTTTATGTGAATCATTGGATGATTGCTTTTTGTAATGAGATTTTTGGCACTATCAAATTGATACATTTAGCATTAACGTACAATTGTCAGTGAAAAATTAAAAACATACAATTTTCATAAAACGACTGTTACGTGCTGCTGTCCCTTTCAGTTCTCAGCGATCTGTTTAATGTGTTCAAGTATTTTTCAAATGTAAAAAGAAGTGCAGTTTCTGTTTAAATTTCACTTTTAAAATTGAAATTAACAACTGAATTGACTAAAATGTTGATACTATCAATAGTTAAACGTGCTATCGATACTATTGATCGAACTCGTAAAACCTGATGTCCCTGGACTTATCAGGTCATATTTGTAGATTTATCAATGTGATTGTAGACTGGCAATGAACACTGTGTATAACCGTACACCGGAACTAGCGAGGTGAACGACGGAGAAATGTTGCTAGCGAGGAGCCGAAATCGAAAGTTAGGTAATATTTTACTTCATAACTTTCAAATAATCAACATCATGTGGTAATTTTAGCACACATACTTAGTAAAATGTATGTGCTTGTCATTCTGTATCCAAGGGACAGTAACAATGACAGCTGCGAGTAATGCTGTTGTTAGTAACATATTTGCAATCTCTGACTATGAAATATGACATTAAATAGTTATGTCTCGGAAAGCTGTTGACATGATAATAACATCTTACGTCTCTGAAAACAGGTGAAAATGCGATATTTTTCTGGGAAAAGTAACTTGCTGATAAATATCTTAAAATAGTGAATTTTTTAAACCTATAATCTAAAAAACATTAAATTGACTGATAAAATGTTCTACTCTAAAAAAAATATTTGACATAGATCTAACAAAAAATGTGTTTCCAAAAACAAATAGGCCCAGTAGTACAATTTCCTGTATTCAACATGATATCTTATCCTTTTCCCGTTTCAAAAAATATTATGTGTGTGTATCAATCAATGTATTTTATTTATTTTGACAGTGTCAACCAAATGAAAAGGTAAAATTGTTCAAAGCACACGTTATAAACATTGACCTAAAAACAAATACCGAGCACTACCTCGGCTGTGTTGCGTTCCACTGTACGGAGAGGCCCCGCAGTGTTTCATTATAACGCCAACAACTTAACACGACAAAGCGCGTTTAACAAATCAAAATCAACGTGGGTAACAACAATAATATGACAATTTTCGATTTCATTGCAGGCAGAATATTCAACAAATAAAGAAGGATCAATTACACAAGGTTGAGAAGCGATGTAAAAACGAGGAACTCGATCGTACCGACAACAAACCGCGCGCCATGTCTCGCGCTGCCCGAGCCACAATGCATGCACGAGTTTGTCGCCAAATATGCATTCCGGGGTACAATTTTCCCCAGTATTATAGTTTTTGATATGCAAGTTTTACCATTTACCTTTAAAATACCTCCAATATTGGTTATTTATGCTTGACGCTGTGTAAATTTGTTTTTCGAACACTCGGAAGGTCCCTGCTCGTCTTTTCCCACTGTGCTAGTGCGTGACGCGTTACGAATGACGTCACTGACAAGGGAGGTAATAACACAGAGATTGTATGCTGCACATGGTGTTCGCTCTGTCCTTACTTCGTTTTACCTCCATATTGAATGTTAATTGATAAAGCAGGAAACTGTTCGATATTTTTGTCTGCTAATCGGGTCATTTTTAATGTAATCTGGTATTTGTGTATTTTGTTACTTATTTTCTGTATAGGAGTGCATTTTTGTGGTGACATCACGTGATGACGTCATATATTGATTATACTATTAGGAATTTTGTTAGATGTGTATCATGTGTAGCCTATGCATAAAGTGAATAGTTCCTGATACACTGAATAAGTGCCATTACTATTTTATTTTTTTTACGGTGTGATAAAAGCTACATTTGTGATATTAAAAATCCGATACATGAATAAGTGGTTTTATTAAGAAACAGCATTTTATTTGACGCAGCCAAAGAAATAAAATAGTAAAATTGGAAAAATAAATATTTAAAAAAATTACTGCATATTTTCTCAGGATTAAAAGTAGAAAACAACCAAACAGACTTTCACCGAAGTGACAGACAGACAGACATTAATATTCAGTAAAAGGCCAGAACTAGGCCTATTATACAATACCATCAAGATTCATTCGCCTGGGGGGGGGGGGGGGGGGGGGGGGACTCAGGGGTACGGGTGTTCGTATCATCCTGTGCGCCTGGGAACTGGACACTTCTAAGCGTAACTTTTTAAGTCGAAAAACGTAATATTTACTCATATGATGGGGGGGGGGGGGGGGGGGAATAATAATGGAGAACGTCACTGGACTTGATGCAAATACCCCTCATCAAGCTTCGGTTTTCTTGGAAACTATTTCATTTTGTTATTTGATACACCACAAGCAGTTCTGAAAAAGAATACTCTTCAAAACAAGAGGCGCTTGAACCATATTTTTCTTGAAATATAATAACTTTTAGTTGAGAGCAAAAATAACACTTTCTTTCAGTGGTAAGAATGTGAAATGTAACAAGGCTGCAGTAAACACCTTATCACACCCTCTCAACCGAATCTGTCGATATTTCAAATGAAATAATCGGCAAAATATGAATTTTAAGAAAGTAAATAGGCCTACTGAGAAAAGCTGTTTTTCATTTTACAATTTTGGATGAAATTGCGGTTAATCGCCAAACCAACCGTTTCTTAACTTTGGATTAAAATATTGAACCACCTGTTTGTAAAATACCATTGACGGCGATTGAACATTTTGAAGTCTCTCAAAACAGGACCGATAACTATAGCTCTCTCTGGTCGAATATCCACATCAAGCAAACGGCTCCCTAAAGTTGTCTCGACTTTGTTTCACAAAACATGTATCTGTTGAGGCGATGAGGGGAGTAATAAAACTGGATTTATATATATTTAGCTTTGGCAGCACTCACTGTCGCACAAATTTTGACATCGTTTTGTCGAAAATGGGTCTCGAGGATGCGACTAAATATGACTTATAATGGTGCCACGTTCCATTTTTTCCTATTTTCGCCACTTTTACATTGCATAATTTACCCTTATTTTCATGTTTAATGAATAACACAATATTTGCCTTTGCTAGGTCATTAGTTCAACATGCGTTAACGCGTTCTACAGGATGTTTTCGCTTTACAGATTTTCCTAAGCACAGGTTTTATAAATATGTTTTCAATTGCCTCCGATTTTGCATAGAAGCTGTAAATAATCATGTAAGGATTACGTCCAGGGAAGAAAAATGACAGTTGTATTCTTATATTCGTTTTAAAAGAAGTAAAAAAAAAAAATAATAACCTATGTGTTTCTTTTTTAATGGTATATTTATCGGAATAATTTCCCTTAAATGGGTAGAGGAACTCCAGATGAATAATCTTCCGAAGGTGGAAGGTTTTTGACCAGAAACCATGTCAGGGTGAAATTTTAGGGTGCAGTTAGTTATTTTTCGAAATATTCTTATAATCTAGCTGTAATACGTCTTGACACGGACGTATGAACTTTGACAGATGAGTGCGAGTGGATTTACCAGTCGTTCTCCCCGTGTAAATATCATGTCAATAATCGCATACCTGTTCGTCGAATTTCTAGTTTTTCACTGATAACTGTATGGTAATGCTAAATATATTACTTTGATAGCCAGTCATCCATAGTCAGGGAACAAATTCATCAATTTTATAATGAGAGATTTGTTGTTACGCCAATAATATATGGTAAAAGTAGTAATTGTTTGGAAGTATTGCCAAAAAAAGTAAAGTAATGTGGAATTGATGAATATTGTGGAATATTGATTCATTGTATCAATGGACGATTTGAATGATAATGATAAGTTTGTTTTTCTCATGAATGAAAACACTTTGCAAAATATTTTAGCTTCTACGATTTTTTGATTTTTTTAATAGAAGAGAACTGTTATTGATCTGATTAGGTAAGATATTTTATTTTTTGGTTTCAACTATTTCATTGCCACCTTAAATGAAAATGTAAATATGAGATCGTTTTCGACATTTCAGTTTTAAAATTGCAAAGTTTCTTTTGGTATTCAGTTTAGTATCTTCAGTGATTAAGAAGAACGGTTGAAATGGTATTTTCATATCTAAAGATTGTCCAAATGTGGTTGCTATATGTTTTGCTGATGATGTATCTAGTGTTAGTGATACTGCTGTTCAGTTCCAAAGAAAAAAATGTACCTGAAACGTTCTGTGATGAATAAGGTACTATAAAGGTAAAATCATTGAGGTTGTTAATATAGATACTTTGGTTTTGTGTGTACTCCTGCCTTATCATGATCCAGGGCAGAGTTGTTCAGCAGTTGTTCACTTGTTCGCCGACCTCTCAGACTAATCAGGCTATATTGTCATTTTATGGCTACCAGCGCAGGTATGGAATCGTTTCTTGCACAGATGTTTTTTGGGTTTTTGATACAGTCGTTATACCTACCGTATTTCCTCTAATAAGCGCCGGGTCTCCAAAAAGCGCCGGGCCTCTAATAAGCGGCGGGGGTAAAGGGTTGGTGAAAAAATAAGCGATCGGGCGCTTATTAGAGGAAATACGGCATGTGTTGACTATTCACAATTGAAAGGGTACAAAAACTTCGCTATGTAAAAGGTTTTTGAGATTGAATAAATATAAATGTAATGTCATGGTGTGAATGTGGCAAGATTCCCATTCAGTTTAATCACATATTAAAACCATAAACATTTTGGTTTAAATTGATTACTATTGAAACCAATAGATTGCCTTATCAACTTATTGTATGTAAAAGACATTTGATGATGCAGGTAGAAGAACGTGATGAATTTGTAAAACCAAGTGAGGAAGACTTTTTTTGTCTTGCAATAATGTAAATGGAATAGTCAATATTGCTAAATATCCAGGCTCGTAAATTCGAAATATGTAAATCTTCCATTCAACATCTTATATAGTTATAAAGACACAATTTATAATGTGTAGCATTCATGATTATGTGTTGAAAACCTCCAGGTATTTCACGGACGCTTCGCAATTTTTTAATATTTT
This sequence comes from Steromphala cineraria, assembly GCA_916613615.1. NCBI lineage: Eukaryota > Metazoa > Mollusca > Gastropoda > Trochida > Trochidae > Steromphala > Steromphala cineraria. The sequence goes on along the minus strand of OU744722.1, from coordinate 34,501,510 downwards.
TAATAATTTGTAACAGGTCTACCGCTAGACTAAAATTTAGTCTATGAAATAGTTTAAATAATTACTGTACCTTCATTTATGTTATTTTATTTCTTGAGGCTTTTCATTTCATAGACTAAACAAATTCAGTGGCCTATTATCAGGCCAATCTTAATGGGATAATTGGACATATGTTTCTGTCACATTTAGTTAATCATAAAATGTTCAAGCCTCAACAATCACGTCAATCTGTCAACAAGGGTCGACCCATGGAACCATTCATGGCTCTTACACCCTGGGCACCTCTGAGAGAGGGGGTTTGGGTTGGACGGGAGGGGTGTTTCAGGTGTCATGTTTCAGCATTCTTCCTTCTGAGAGTATCGCTGACTTCCTTTACTTGGCCTGAGTTTGCTAGTACTGCTCAATGCAGTCTTTATCACAGTCTAGGTCCTCATTCAGCAAGTCTACATGGAATGATTACACAATGACTTTCACCCTCTCAAATGTAAATCTTTCTCAACAGTAACAAGTCTTTTATATGGCAAGAAGATGGTGCTTGCTTATAAATGGGTATTTTTTGGAGTATTTGTGTGACAGCTAAAAGGTTTTAATTTCACAACATAATTCATGAATAGTTAACTATCATCAAACAGCTGCTGAACCATAGCTTGTTACACTGTTCATAAAGGTTTTGTAATTTAATTTGTGTATTCAGTCAATCTAGACTTACAGAAATAGCATCTAGACTATATAAAAGGCTCCTATTTAAAACACAGTCGTGAAGCAGGATTAGTCTAACACCAGCAAGCACATGAATTTGTAATATCACATTGTAATATGGCACAGGGCCTTGAACACTGAATAAATATTGTCTGTCTGTCGATACATATGCTGTCTTTTGACTATGTAACTTGGTCACACGTCATGGGTGACTACAATAAATGGCAGATTGTGAACGTGAGTACATAATAGCTAGGTTTTTTTCAAGTCGATAGAGGGAAGCAAACCCTTTCAGACAATTTTTCAACATACCAAGCTTTGTGTGATGTGTAATTTCAAATGGTCCTTCTTGGAATTAACAGAGATTGTAAACCCTGACAGTTGTTGAACCCTCGGACACATCGGGTTCTCCCTTCACTTTGGTTTTACAACCTCTAGCATGACCTCGTAGTTTTAAGCTCTTCTGAACACATACGACGTAGGTTCTTGCAGGTGCATTCAATGGCACTTTTCACCTATTTTGATTGCCTCTATAATGTTTTCTAACCAATATATTGTCAAAAAGAAAAGAACTAAAGTCAAAAGTTTCATTAGGGGCAACTGGCTTTCAAAAGTCACCAAAGCTATAAATTTCAATTTTCACTGGTCAAGGAGTATATACACACTTTTTCCAGCTTTCTACGTCTTTTGGTTCTGGAGAAAAAGATGAAAATAGGTTTTAAAGGGGCAGTAGCACGTTTTTAGGGGGAATGTAAGGTGATGTCAGGAAAATGAAAATTAATGGTCCCAATTGAAAGACAACGTATTTAAACTAAATGAAGCAGTAATAATTCAAATACATAATGTAAAGTTTAGCCATGCTATTCCCTTTTCTTACACAAAATGAATTAAAGGTGTTAACACAAAATGGCCGCCGGTGGATTTTATGTGAATCTTCATACTTTGTCCTATGACTATGTATGATTGGCTAGTGTAATGAGATTTTTGGACACTGTCAAAATAATACATTTAGCATTAACTTACAAATATCAGTGAAAAATTCCAACTATAAAATTATCCAAAAACGTGCTACTGCCCCTTTAAAGAGACACAGAGTATGTTGATAGGATCACATATGTCAAATTTTGAAATCGATGTTATTACATCGGGAACCACTGTTACTACAAAATAACAAATTAAAGGTCAATCAGTACATTTGAGCGAAAATACGGCTATTCAAAGTCGGGATTTTGATCGAAAACCGGGCAATGTGGCTCGAGTGGCGCGCGCAAATTCGCCAAACGTAATTTTGAAACCTTGTCATAAGCTGACAGGAAGATCTATTCGATTCGAAAGTGTTTATTAGGTATTATTACTAATAGGTAGATTAATTGGATGCATAATTTCGAATGTTTAACGTATTTGAGATGTTTTCTTGATTTTTCCATAAAATCAAGCATTTTAGAGATATTATGCATATGCATGGATATATTTGCAAGTCTAGTGATGAGATATGAACTTCAATCAGCATATTAGATATGTTGTAGCTTATCAAAACAAAATAAAATTTGAAGAAAGATACTCTGTGTCACTCTAAGGGCATTGCCCTTTTTGGCCCTATTAGCAACCACAGGGTCACCAAATCTATAAATCATAATCCTCATTAGTCAGAGAGTCTGTACACAAGATTTCAGCTTTCTATTATGTTCTGGAGAAGAAGACCAAAACAGGCTTTAAGGGCATCATAATCTGCACTAATCAAGGAATCTGTACACATTATTTAAAGTTTTTAAGCATTTTTGTTCTGGAGACGAAGCTGAAAATAGGTTTTTAAGGCTCAGCCCTGTGGCCCTTATTAGGCATTTCAGGCCAGATGAACTCAAAAGTCAAACACAGTAGCAGTTTCCATGAAAATTATTTTATAGATATAAGTAAGGTCATTGTATACATAATAGCATATTCACATTAAATACCAAAATTAACATGATGCTTTTTATCTTGTTCAAAGTTTCGGTTGGGACTTACTAAAAAATGACCAGCAATGTACAATATAAGCTTAAGAGTTTAACTTATCAAGCAAATGCTTTTGGGTTTCATTTATATAATCATAGCACATAATATTATTGCATCAACAAAAACATTCAAAAAGAGCTCATACTTTCATTACTTTTCAATTTGACTTTTTGAAATCATAACAAGTGAATATAATCTACAAACTACCAGGTACTCACTATGATTACCGGTATATCATATTCTCATCTGAAGCTGAAGCTATCTTGAAACTTTTATTCCTCATAATATGCTTAATATATACAAGATGCTCTCAAAGCCACGGTGGAGATGTAAAACATACATATAATAGATTGTGTAATTCTCAATTTCAATATGTACTGAGGATGGGTATCGTTCCCAATTTCAATATTGCAAAATATTGCGATACAGAAAAGCGTATTGCAATATATTGGTACTTCTTTTATTCAAGAATGTGCATGCTGTCGTGTCTAAATATGAGCGTTAAGAACGATCATCACTGCTCAGCTATGGGTTGTTTTGGAAAGGGATATTTAACTTTTAAAAACAAATGGTTTTATTTGGTTGTGATTATTTGAAATTTTAGATAGAAATAGCTCATTTTAAAATTTTGATATATATAATGTGAGTAATAATTCAACTACCCGGTATATAACGTAAGGTTTAGCCATGCGACTCCTGTTTCTTACACAAAATGAATTAAAGGTGTTCACAAAAAATGGCGGCCAGTGGATTTTATATGAATCTTCATACTTTGTCCTCTGACTATGGGTGATTGGCTTGTGTAATGAGATTGTTGACACTGTCAATATGATACATTTAGCATTTACTGACAATTATAAGTGAAATATTTAAAATATAAAATTATCAAAAAATGTGCAACTGCCCCTTTAAAGACAGGCATGAGATCTGTAGTTGATGCAAAATATCATTCATCATCATACAAAGTGTACGAAAATAGAGCCATTGGCTCTGCAGCTAAGCAGGCTACCTACAGGTAATTGACCAAACAGATGGTCAGATATGAGGCGTAACAGGGTACAAAATATATAAATCATAATTCTAATCAGCTAAGGAGTCTATACACAAAGTTTCAGCATTCTAGGCCTTTTGTTCGTAGTTATCTAACAATGTCCTGTAATCAGAAAATGCACGATGTTTTTGCATCATGTAATGACATCATAAACACAATGATGTCACAATGCTATGCCATAATGACATCATAAACACAATGATATGAATGGGATATCGGTTTATTTAATCAACCTGTGTTGATATCTTTGGGTGAGATTCTCTTTATACCACATTTCCTAGAGTTCAACCCAATTCTGAAATAAATCCAGTACTGAGGACATAAGATGCATTAAATTTGATAGTAGCACATCAATAAAGACAATAAAGACATCTCAGATAAACAAAACTTTATAAATGTAACAATGTTAATATTTCCCTTTAACTTTAACTTTAACCATTTTGTACAAGTAAAATCAAGAATATAAGCTCAGGGGTTGGAAAAGGCAAGGGTAATGGGTCGTTTTGCACTTCAGATAAAAAAAAATAGCCAATTACAATTAAAAAAGTAGAATTTCGGTATTGATATAACGGGCAATGGTCGACTTCAAATTCCAGATGTCTAATGTAAAATCCTGAAAATGACCCCTTTTCAAGTCATAAATAATGGATTCCCCACTAACGTTGGCAGAATATATCACAATAATCAGTAAAAACAAGTGCATAAAATAAAAACAGTATGAGGATAATTGCTTTTAAATATTTTGGGAATAACTGACTCTCAAACATATTTTCATCCTTTCTAGGTTCATCCCATTGTTAGACTCAGCAACTGTAACAGAAGAAATAATGGAAATGTTTAACACAAGTACATATTTAGATAAGATACAAGATTGTATATGTACTTCATCTTTTATATTTTCAATATACTGAAAAGAAGAACTACAGCATATTAGATGTCAAATTGTTTGATTTAAAAGACAAAAACATTTCATAACTGCAATCGTGTGTTAACTTTTCAGAATCAGTTTATATGTGTAATTTATAAAGGATGTTAATGTCTGATGTCAACTTGACAAGATATTTTGATATCAGCAACCATTTTCCATAATTGATCTGGAATATTATAAAGACTAAGATTTTCAATCATGGGAGTCTAAATAATCTTTATTAAGTAAAGACCATTGAGACAAGAAAACAACTGATGCTGAAAGATATTACCTTTTGCAGTGTCCTGTTTACAAAGTTCCTTGTGACTTCTGCTCTCTTCTTGTATTCCTCTGTCATCTTCACACCATCGTCCTCAACTATACTACAAGTGCCAAAATGATTCAGAAAAGAATCTTTATCTTTTGTACAAAACTTACAGGTCTCTTTTGGGCAGAACATCATAAATCGAGGAAGATCTTTCACTTCAGCCATCATGTCCAGACCATAGAGTGGATTCATCCTGTGTTTATCAAGCATGTGAATCCGAACCTCTAAAGGTTTGATACCCAAGAAGCGACAGTGGGCACACTTGAAGTTTCCTCGCTGGTCAATATCAAACACTGCCTCGTCTTTCGCCTTCTTTGGTGACTTCTTTTCATTGGATGTTGTACAAGACTTGGATTTGCTTTCATTGCTCGGAGTGGCTGTGGAGGCGGTCCTATCATTTGAAGAAGTTGAAGAAGATTTTGGATCCTTTGTTTGGTCAGGTGGTTGTTTTCCCTGGGGACTACGTTGAGATTTCTGATTATCAATAGAATTCTTGTTCTTATCAGATTGACTGTCATTTGAAGCTTTCCTAGTTGACATATTTTGTTCTTTCTGACCTGAAAGTATTTTGGCTCTCTTAATCTCAGCATCAGATTGCTCTTTTCTACTGTCCTTGTCTGATCCTGTTCTTGATGATCTTGATGATGCTGATATTGAGGTTGTTGCTGATGTGGATGAAAGAGTTGAGCTTGATAAGTTTGAAATTGATGTTGAAGATGTTCCCAATGATGCTTTGGCTGATGAAGCTGCTATGGGTGATTGTGTTGATTCTGTTGATGCTTGAGTGACTGTTGATGATGATGCTGATGCTGATGTGTGGTCTTGGCCCTTTTGTGTTGCATTCTCTGGAGCCATACCATTAGGTGGTTCATTTCTGACTGGAGTTCTCTTCATCATCTGGATCATGTTAACTAGAGCATTATGACTCCTAGCTGGTTTATTGGTAGATGACTTCAGCCTTGCAAAAAGTTCTTGATTTTGTTGGACAAGGAATTCAGAATCTTGTTGGACTATATAGTCTGGGTTCTGTTCGATCATAAAGTCTGAGTTCTGTTGGGCAGTGGGAAGGGGATCTTGTTGGTTTTGCACACTTGTTGAGGCTTGTGGGTTTGCAACAGATTGGGTGGGAACTGGAGTTGAGTTTTGAAATGGAGACAGATTTGGAAGCTGATTTGCATCATTTCCAGGCAATGAAGGTCCATATACATACACAGACATAACACTCTGATCTCTGTCATTTTGAGGGTTATCACTATCTGACATTTCCTGCTTGATATTCTGAACAGCATGCTTAACTGGACTAAGCTGTAGATCGGCAATGACAGGCTTTGATTCCATTTGATCTGGATTGTGAACAACAAGTAATCCCAAGTTTTCCTTAACCGTATTAGCCGTATTTTGGACGCTTTGATGACAGGTATTATGAGGATTTGGCTTTTCCATGGCCTCCTTCTGACAAAGGACACAATGATTTAGCCATGCCAAAGCTTCAATGTCTTGAAATTCACAGTTCTCACCTATGCAGAAATAGTTAAGCTTCTCTGGGGTTCCATCATCTAAGATCTCACTCATCACTTGAGTTCCCCCAGGATGTTCTTCGATGTAATGCTTTTTGATTGTGGAGAATTCTCCACTTATTTTGTTTGGGCATAGCAAACATTTGTACATTTTCTTTACTTGTTTCTCAGCGCTGAAAGATTCTGCTTCTTTCTTCTTTTTTGAAGTTTTCCATTTTTTGAAACTTGGCACGAAATCATTTTCCTTTTTAGCATCATAGTCCACGTCATTATCATCATCATTATCATAGTCCTCATCGTTGTCTTCATCATCATCCTCCCCTTGGTAATCCTCATCCATAACATCATCATCATCATCTTCTGCTGCTACATCCACCTCAACCTCAGGAGGTGGGAAACTTTCTTTCTCTTCTTCCTCCTCATTCTCTTTCTCCTTAGAATGTGCACTGTGGCGTATCCTGGGACTTGAACGTCTTGCAGGTGGTTCAGCTGGTGTCTTGACAGTTTTGCGACATCTTTTAACTTTAGCTAATAATTTAGTATCCATTTCTTTAATTTCTTTTGCTTGAGACCTCGAAACAACTTTGAGAGAAAAAGAAGGCTTTGGTCTGTCATGTTCACTGTTATTGTGGGCCGCAAGGACGGTCTTTTGAAAAGTCCTAAATTTGCAGATGCAACACTCAAAGCAAACCCCAGGAGTCACAATAGCTGTGTTGTCTGGAACTGATTCCTTCTTCTCTGCCTCTTCTTCACCTTTTTTCTTCTTTGGGCTTGGAGTTTGATCTGATTTACCCCCCTTTTTCCTCTTTCCTCCTTGAGTTTTCTGTTTTTCCTGCACTTCTTCTGTTTCCTTTAGCACAGGTGAAGGGGGAGATTTTTTATGTATACTTATCTCATCACAGTCATTCATTCCATGCTTCAACAGATCAGGCAGAAGGACACAGAACTTCAAGTTGTCCGAGTCAAACTGGCTGTGTTCTTTCACAGTATGACGGACTACGTCAACTCTGGAGAATGTCTGGTAAATGCAGTACTGGCAGTTGAACCGGTGTTCCATCAGATGCCTCAACAACAGATGTTTGTCTTCTGTTTTGAAGGTGCAGAAGTTGCACCAGTAATATGGGAGGTCAATGTTGGATACCACTTGGCCTGAGTTGGACAAGAAGATTGTTTTGGATGACAGCGCACAAACGATTTCATTGCTTCTCATTCCAAGAAGTTTTTCTCCAGATTTATCCTTCACTTTTGTCTCGCTGAGGATGAGTCCAATATGTGAAGCATCTTCTGGGCTTATTTTGCAGGTTCTTGTTGGACTCTGTGGTCGAACTATCTTCCCAAGTTCATTCATCTTGTGACTATCAATCTGCAAAAAGGAACAAATATCATAATTATTCTTGTAACACAATTCAATGCATTTGGCTGAGAGAAATTCATATCAATTCAGCTTGATCATGTCAAAAGATACCTTTAAAATGGCTCTGTAGCTCATCAGGCTTCATATTTAATTTTACTATAGGGTATGGCCAATGTGGTTCCCCTCTACCTAAGTCTTCTAAGCCTTTTTATTCTGAAGAAGACAAAAATGAGTTTTTAGGGTGTGGCCGCTGTGGCTCTTTTAAGGGGTCACAGGGTCACTAAAGTTACAAATTATAATCTTAAATCATAAATAGTCAAGGAGTCTGTATACAAGATTTCAGCTTTCTAAGCCTTTTGGTATGTACTATTATATATATATAATAGCTTTGGTGATTCTTCATCTGTAATCATCACCCCTCGACCTTTATTAGGGGCCACAGTATCACCAAAGCTACAATTATATACTCACTAGTGAACGAGTCTATCTTTCAAGTTCCTAAGCCTTATGCTTCTGCAATCCTACGTTCCTCCAGGAATTGAGAGGAATAAGTAAGTCGTGGAAAAGAAGATGAATCATGAAAAAAAATGCAGAGTTTATGGGGGGCACAGGGCCACAAAAGCTATAAATTATATTCCTCATTCACTAGTCAAGGAGTGTGTACACAATGTTTCAGCTTTCTAGGCTTTGTGCTTCTGGAGAAGAAGATGAAAATAGGTTTTAAGGGTGTGGCCCCTGTAGCCCTTTTTCGGGGTTACAGGGCCACCAAAGCTATAAATTATAACTTCACTAGTCAAGGTGTCTGTACACAAAGTTTCAACTTTCTAGGCCTTTTGATTCTGGAGAAGAAGACAAAAATAGAGCCATTGGCTCTGTAGCTCATCAGGCTTCATCGTCAATTACAATATATGCTGTTGAGTGTGGCAAATGTGATTCCCCCTTTGTAGAGGCCAAAGGGTCACCAATCATTAAAATAAAGTATATAGGCGACAGGTTTCAGTTTTCTAGGCCTTATACTTCATTGGGGCAACAGGGTCACCAAACCTACAATTCATAATCCTCAATAATCAAGGAATCTGTACACAAAGTTTCAGCTTTCTTGGCCTCATGGTTCTGGAGAAGATGAAAATAGGTTTTTAGGGCGTGGCCCCTGTGGCCCTTATTAGGGGTCACATGGCCACCAAAGCTACAATTTATAATCCTCACTAGCCAAGGAATCTGTACACAAAGTTTCTGCTTTCTAGGCCTCATGGTTCTGGAGAAGAAGATGAAAATAGGTTTTTAGGGTGTGGCCCCTGTGGCACTTTTTAGGGGTCACAGGGCCACCAAAGCTACAATTTATAATCCTCACTAGCCAAGGAGTCTGTACACAAAGTTTCAGCTTTCTTGGCCTAATGCTTCTGGAGAAGAAGATGAAAATAGGTTTTTAGGGCGTGGCCCCTGTGGCCCTTTTTAGGGGTCACAGGGCCACCAAAGCTACAATTTATAATCCTCACTAGCCAAGGAGTCTGTACACAAAGTTTCAGCTTTCTAGGCCTCATGGTTCTGAAGAAGAGGATGAAAATAGGTTTTTAGGGCGTGGCACCTGTGGCCCTTAATAGGGGTCACAGGGCCACCAAAGCTACAATATATAATCCTCACTAGCCAAGGAGTCTGTACACAAAGTTTCAGCTTTCTAGGCCTCATGGTTCTGGAGAAGAAGATGAAAATAGGTTTTTAGGGCGTGGCCCCTGTGGCCCTTTTTAGGGGTCACAGGGCCACCAAAGCTACAATTTATAATCCTCACTAGCCAAGGAGTCTGTACACAAAGTTTCAGCTTTCTAGGCCTCATGGTTCTGAAGAAGAAGATGAAAATAGGTTTTTAGGGCGTGGCCCCTGTGGCCCTTATTAGGGGTCACAGGGCCACTAAAGCTACAATTTATAATCCTCACTAGCTATGGAGTCTGTACACAAAGTTTCAGCTTTCTAGGCCTTATGGTTCTGGAGAAGAAGATGAAAATAGGTTTTTAGGGCGTGGCCCCTGAGGCCCTTATTAGGGGTCACAGGGCCACCAAAGCTACAATTTATAATCCTCACTAGCCAAGGAGTCTGTACACAAAGTTTAAGCTTTTTAGGCCTTATGGTTCTGGAGAAGAAGTCGAAATTCCACAAAGTTTACGGACGGATGGACGGATGGACGGACGGACGGACGGATGGACGGACGGACGGACGCCGGACACCATGCCATGCCATAAGCCCATCGGGCCTTACAGGCCAGATGAGCTAAAAATGCATAAAGTTTACGGACGAACAGAAGCTGGACACCATGCCATGCCATAAGCCCATTGGACCTTTTAGGCCAGATGAGCGGTAAATGGACACAACTTAGCTAACACAAAAACAAGACAGAATTTTGTAATTAAGTTATTCTGGTATTACTGATATCTATTTCGGTAGGTCCTCTTCGTTAGAAGAATAACATTTGGCTACGATGTAACTCAGCATAGTCATCTAGGAAGGACTTTTGTTTATGCAAAAGACCGATATCAAGTCATATTGCTTTTGGTTGCTTATGCTCGTTAGGGACAATATCGTTTGGTTACAAATCCGCTGACAGCTGACACCCAGTACCAAGTTTACATCATGTGACCATCTGAATGCTCTAATTAACGGGGGTCAATTAGGTTTCACAAGTTAGGTTGTTGATTCCCTTTAAGATTTAGCTTAGCTAGCAGCTAGCACCTTCTATATATCTTCTTTCTGCTTACGAATCATTAAATTTCAACTATAATATGCTGTCTCGGAACAACAAAATTGAAGGGGGCCATTTTCTCAGAAAATATGCGATAGTTATTCTTGTTATCGAAAAATTCAGTTGATTTAAACAGTGTAAACATTGAGCCAAGTAAATTCTGAAGTGAGACTAGCTCAAAAACAGTGTCCTCGTAAGTGCTCCCATCAGTATGCATATTACCCTATTGCCTAATAGAAGTAACATATAATAATATATATGGCCCTTTATTGTGTTTTGGAGAGTGAGTTTCATATGATCATCACTGAGCCGAACAGCTTTCTTGTCCAAACAAATGGCTGACTTCCAGTAGCAGTCCCGCAGTGAAGGGTTTAGTGAAACCTACGAATTTCAAAGTTTCTGATATAGAAATTACCCAAGCAGTCCCGATCTATTAAAGTGACACAGAGTATCTTTTTCTTAAAATTTTATTCAGGGGTTAAAAAATCTGCAAGTCCGAGGTCACTGACGTACGAGATTGAAGCTTTGACGTACCATAAAAAATAAAGAAAAGTCCGATGACTTGCCTGTTTTTTAAATGACTTGTACAGGATATATATGGGTTTTAATAAAACTGTATGATAAAAGAAATTACGGCTCACTTACGGTGTTTGTTGTTTGTTTTAATCAGATTACATAATATTATTTATGTGTTTACGGGTAGAGAGATATTTGTTACAAGCCTTTTCATTGGCCTAGAAATATACGTCAACCAATCAGCAAGTCGATTTCAAAACGATGTATGAAACTGAAACGTGATTGTAAGAAATTCATAACAACATATTGTCAAATACAATATTAAATGTCTAAATATTCAAATATTTGTTAAACATTTTCGATATATTACATTTTACAAAAGAAAATGCAGTTAATTGAAATATTTACTTATGTAAAATTCGAAGAAAAACTTTAAAATATTATGATAATGACCACGAAAGAATATTTATAATGTTATTTGTCGCCAAGAAATTACGATTGAGATTCCACGTACAGTAAAACAACGTGCTTTCGCGAAAGTATATTTGACAAAGATATCTTTGAACTTGGATTAAATATGATACATAAGTTTGGAAATATGCCATATTAAGCAATTAGAATGGATAACAATCCTCATAAAGCGAAAGTTCATGATAATATTTTGGAAATCAAATATTTCAATTCCCGATCGCTGATGCAAGTGAAGCCACACACATTGATCGTGATTTCTGCTGAAATTTAACAGTACGTTATGATGGATATTTAAAAACAATATTTTATTTTATTTTTTTAATTTACAATGTATACAGTCATTAAAAACAACAGGACAATGCATTTTTATTTTTCAAGAAATGACATTGATGTAAACTTGTGCATTTTGCTTCCGGTGTAAACATCGCTAACTGGATCGTCTGACATTGATCGTGTTACACTTCCCAAAATGGGGGTGGTCTTTAGTTCGGGTACGGTAATATGACATATGCCCGGTAGATTTTCTATTTGGCCGGTAAAATATGACAGTATATGACCGGCTGTGAAAAAAGGAACCGGAAACACTGGTAGACAGATCGATTTTTAGATGTTGGATTCGTAGACGGATTAAGAGTTAAGAAATGTTCTCGTAGTATAATAGGACTAAGGTGGACTGTTACCTGAACTGATAATTAAGTCAGATGATTGAACACACACATACATTCATTGTTGATAATGTGTTGAGAGAATGAAATTAAAGAGATTCAATGAAAACTGATTTTTTAGGACTTATTGCCAAATTTGTTTGACTTACACACTAAGGTCTGTGACTTACTGAAAAAAATTGCTGTAAGTCCATGACTTATGGACACTGAAAAGATTTTTTAACCCCTGTTATTTGGTTTTGATAAGCTACAATATATCTAATAATAACTAGATTAGCGTTTGCGGGATACCGCAAAAGCAGAGCAGCCCCGGAACTTGGAGTTTCGCCTTACCCTGTTCCGCCTTTTACAGGCCTCATTAAATTGGGAATTTTCTCATGACCTTGACCTTTGACACTCAAGGTCACACAATCAATGAACACATTTCATTGAGTAGAACATTATTGTAATGAAATAAAGTGTTAAAAATTAAATTAATCCATTTTCTCCATATATGTTGACCTTGCTGTGACCTTGACCTTCGACAGTTCGTACCCAAAACTTTTTGAAAATGTTGTACTTCTCAAGAGATAATATATATACAAAATCTAAACTTCATAGCATAAAAACTTTTCAAGTTATTGTGTTTACAAGGTATTGCAATAACTCATATCTCATGACCTTGACCTTTGACCTTCAAGGTCACACAATAATTGAACACTTTTTATTGAGTATAACAATCATGTATTGATTAAAAGTCATCATAGGTAAAATTAACCATTTTCGCTAAACCATGCTTAAATCATGACCTTGCTGTGACCTTGACCTTTGACAGATTGTAGCCGAAACCTTTTCAATTTTTTTTACTTTTCCAAGGATGATATATACCAAGTTAAAGCTTCATAGCACAAAAACTTTTCAAGTTATCGCGTTTACAAGGAATTTTGCGGTGATTTTATAACTCGTGACCTTGACCTTTGAACTTGAAAGTGAACATGTCATAATGATTCCCTGGAAGTATTAACATTAAGACATGTTCATGAGTTCTGAAAAGCTAAATGGGATAAAGTTATACCCAAATTTAGTGCATTTTGTAATAACTCATATCTCATGACCTTGACCTTAGACCTTCAAGGTCACACCATCATTGAACACTTTTTATTGAGTATAACAATCATGTATTGATTAAAAGTGTTCATAGTTAAAATAAAGCATTTTCGCTAAAACATGCTTACGTCATGACCTTGCTGTGATCTTGACCTTTGACGGATTGTAGCCAAAACCTTTTCAAAATTTTTTACTTTTCCAAGGATGATATATACCAAGTTAGAGCTTCATAGCACAAAAACTTTTCAAGTTATCGCGTTTACAAGGAATTCTTAGTGTGAATACATATCTCGTGACCTTGACCTTTGACCTTGAAAGTGAACGTGTCAAAATCGTTCCCCCAAGGTATGAGTAATAAGGTATGAATAAGAGTTCTGGAAAGCTTAGTGGAAAAAAGTTATAGCTAGTAGTACGAGTGCGGCGGCGGCGGCGGCGGCGATGGAAACTTCACAAAAACTGATAGCAGCCCCGTCCTTAGACGGGGCTGCTAAATATACTGATTGAAGTTGATATCTCATCACTGGACTTGCAAACATATCCATTTATGCATAATATCTCTAAAATGCTTGATTTTATGAAAAAAACAAGAAAACATCTCAAATACGTTAATATTCAAAATTATACATCCAATTAATCTACCTATTAGTTACAATACCTAATAAACACTATCGAATCGAATATATCTTCCTGTCAGCTTATGACAAGGTTTCAAAATTACGTTTGGCGAATTTGCGCGCGCCACTCGAGACACATTGTCCGGTTTTTGATCAAAATCCCTACTTTGAATGGCCGTATTTTCGCTCAAATGTACTGATTGACCTTGAACTTACTTTCAGTAACAGTTAGTGGTTCCCGATGTAATAACATCGATTTCAAAATTTGACATATGTGATCCTAACAACATACTCTGTGTCTCTTAACTACCAGGCTTTGAATCCACAGATATTTCTGTGTCTTCGAGTCTTATATAATACAAAGCATCTACACCCAATTCATATCCCACATTTCACTAGGTGTATGTGTTTTCATAGACAGGGGGGTTGGTAGACCGAAATATCGGTTGCTTCGTAGACAGATTTACAGTGAAAGAAATGGGCAAACAAACTAAATCTAATTTACAATTACAAATCTTAAATATGACTAAAGATTAAATGTCATATATAATCATTATCTATTATATGCTTTGTTAAAATAGGATCCAGTATGGTTTACTAATTAGTGAATTGTGATGGATTTGAACGATGGTTTTGTTTAAATTTTACAATAAAACACGCTAATACGTCTTGTTGTTTATTATAATGGTTATGTTTCTCATGTTTATTCTATTCAAATTTGTCTACGAACCCACCGTGTCTACGAAAACACCCGTCTTCGAACCTTTTTTGTCTACGAAAACACTTGTTCTCATTTCACTTACAACTACGGTACTCAACAGCTGCATTTGCCACGAACTGAAGAAAATCAATCGAATCAAGTGACTTTATGATGTCAATATTGATTTAAAGTGTGTATCTATTTATCTAGTTTCGCTCTTTTTATAACATAAGATTTGTTACTATATTGAAAAATACCTTTTATTCTCTTGAAGCATCAAATATCCAAATATTCAACTTGTTTTCGTTTCAATGAAAAGTTAAGGCGCCATATTTCAAAGGGAGATAATCCTGTGTCACAAAACAAGGCCGCCGTTAAAATATATAGTCAATGTTACTAGACCGAAAAAAAGTAGGCCTATAAAATGTAGCAAAGGTGTGGTCGAATATGTGAGGTATATTGAATTTAAAGGCCCCAATTTACTAAATGAATTATGCCATTTCTACGTTCATATCAAAGCAAAACAGTAGGCCCCTATATGTGATGAAAAAAATATGTACTAATTAAATGGTCAATAAAAAACTACAATTTTGAAATAAGATTAAAAGAAGACTGAGTTTCCTAATTTCCAGAGTCTAAAGAAATCAACTGAGTCTTGGCATATACAAAATATTGAACTACATGTTATAAAAGACGAATCTACGTCTTTGATAATAATGCTGAGGAATATGGAATATGGATGACAACTTCTGTGTTCATTGTATGCGACGTTTCGACACTGATTCTTGTGTCGTTCTCAAGCAGAGGAAGAGTAATGATGTAGGGACATTTATATTAGTAAATAGTACAATACACAGTAACAACAACTTAATGAAAAGAGTAAATGTAATGACACAGAGATAAGTGATAAGAAGCCAGAAGATGTTTACATTAATTGATAGAGGCCAGTGATGTACATGAGTGATTACAGTTAATTAATAGACAATAGATAGACAATAGACAATACTTTATTACCTTAAAAGGAATTCGTTCCGGATCACAAAGCTTTGATATAATTATTAAATAACAACATAAAACCATAAAACGGAGATAAGACATGGGAATTAAGATGGTTCAAGAAGTGACTAAGAAGATAACTGGACATTCAACATTTGATTAAATTATGTAGTTATAACAACGTAAAAGGACATAAGGTATATGATTTAAAATTGCTTAACAACTAAGATGATGACTGGACTTACATCATTAAAATATGTAGTTTTAACAGCATAATAGGAGATAAGGTATATGATTTAAATTTACTAACAACTAAGATGATGACTGGACATTCAACATTTGTTTAAAAATGCTTTGCGGAATAAAAGACGTTAATGAAGGTGAGGTGAGATGAGATGGGGTTAAATTAATGAAGGAGAAGATCATAGTCTGACGGGATGTAGTAACCTTGATCACGGTTAATTGATGGATGAATCCTTTTGATCTCCAAAGCTTCTCTTAATTTGCGGAGACGATAATCTGGTTGATTAGTGACAAGGCATTTGATTTCTGACCATTCATTGTATTTGATGATTAGGGTTGGCTTTGATGTGGTCGGATAAGACTGATTTGCTGTCCAAGTTGTTTACTGATGCTTGATGTTCCTTTAGTCTTGTGTTGATAGGCATGGATGTCTCACCGACGTAGTTATGTCCACAGTCGCAGTTTATTTTGTAAACAACTCCTTTGGGATTTATATTTATAATACACGATTAGGAAAAAATCAGCTTCCAAAATGGAGCCCAGAAGATGCTTTAACTTCCTAAAGCGATCTAGACTTGCTATACTTTGCTAGACTGAGTTGGTCATAAATTAAATATTTTTGCTCTAGGGTCTGCATGACAGACTGAAGGGATCACGGCATTGCCTGCAGTAAACAAGACAAAAATTATTATTCTTATATCTCATGCCTGGACAGTCGGATGACACAAGGCCCAGGAAATTGAAAATAATCAGTTAAACGATACCATCAGTATTTAAATGTATATCGATAACAATACCCCTCCCCTCTGGAATAGAATGTTGCTTTAGCCAGTGTGTAAAGGAACAGTCCTATCGGAGTTTTTGTGTGGAAAGGGACATTCCCGTTAACACCCGTTTTGTCCCGTTTGTGTCACAAAACTCTATTGTAATTTGTGTTTTGATGGAATCAGCGAAAATGTTTGATGCAGGGATAAACTTGATGATAGATAGTAAGTAGTAAGATAGGCCTTATCGTCGTCAGTTGTCAGGTGAGATGAGGTGATTTGGGGATTAACTCCGCTTTCAAGAGCTGTGTTTACATGGAAACGATAAAAATAAGGATAGGAAGAAAGTTGATGGTTGTTAACAGAGGCAAGTGTATACAATACTTCATGATATGAAAATGTGACAAGTTTGTAATGATTCTTGTCTTGTCTTGTATTGACAATGAGGGTTAATATTTTATGAGAGCTTCATTCAATGCCTAGTATCATATGTTCCATTTTCCTCATAAAAGCTTCTAATCTGTTATTCTTCCAAGATTCTTAGCAAGATTCAATGAGCTAGGCCTTTTGGTTAGGTGTTTTTTAACTTATGATCCGCAAACCAAATTTAAGTTGATTGCGTTTCCAAGGAAAAGGCCAAAAATATTGAAACTTCACCACTTCACAAGATGATTAATTGTCAATATACCAAGTTCCAATGAGTTATGCTTTTGGCATTATCATGAACTTATTCGGAGTTCTGGCCCGGAAGAGAACAACCTGCAGGCACAGTCGGACAGGCGGAGGTTATTTACATACCCCCCGTAACTTGACAATATTTCTACAGTTGTAAATGAATGCGTACATAAACATCACTATATGAAATAAAAAACAATGACCGATATGAAAGTGAAGACAAAAACGTAGCCTTCGATGAAATCAAAGGTAAGAATGAATAGTTTTCAAGCGATGTTACATGTTTGCAAGTGTTGTATTCCTCAATTTCCGGGCTTTGCTAAATAGTTGTTTCTCTCTTCTCAAACAAAGCAGTTTTGGAAAGCTATATCAATATTTTTTTCATGGTAATTTTCTGGGATTCATTCGCTGCTTTAAGAATGCCTGGACTTTTGGAAATTGATTATATGGAAATTAAAATATAAAGTATAAATCAATCATTGACTGACACATTGTATCAACGTTGAAAATTATTCAGGAAAAAAGCATGTAGAACTCAAGGTGTAATTTCGCCAACTTGAAATAATTTATTCCGATTCAACTCGACAGGGATGTGACAAAAACAGGAAATAGCATTGGCAGTGGTGTATTATATAAACGAACGCTGGTGTAAATATTATGTAGTAAGGGATACAATTTGTAATAAGGACATTGAGCTTTTATCTAACTCTGTGAGACCATATAACCTTCCGCGAGGATTCGGACAGATATTTCTTACAACTGTTTAAATTCCTCCGTATGCTAATGATAAGCGAGCATGGGACTGTATTCACACTACCATGGACAAACTCAACGGGATTTCACCAGAGGCACACACATTTAATCATCGGCGTGATTTAAGCACGTTCTGCCAACTGTCCACCAGTGTGTGAAGTGCGAGACAAGGTAACGGAAAACCCTTGACTTATGCCATGGAAGTGTGAAGGACGTTTACAAATCTAATGACAAATGACCGTTTCTCAAATGTTTATTCGTGTTTTACTAATAAATTTGCTGACGACGCTGCAGTTGTAGCCCTAATAAGAGAGTCGGACTATGCATGGATCCGAGATATTAAGATTTGTGATTTCGTCTAAAGATATTTGTTGGGGTTTGAACGTTCAAAAAAAGACCCATTGGCTCTGTAGCTCATCAGGATTCATTTCATTTTGCTTTTGGGTGTGGTCTGTGGGTAACCCCTTTGTAGGGGCCACAGGGTCACCAAATGTGCATGAATCCAAATTACCTCTCTGAAAAACATTTTAGCATTCTATGCCATGTGTTTCTGGAGAAAAAAGATAAAACGACAAGAAGGTTTTAGTAGGGCCCACAGGGTCACCAATTCTGAAATTAAGTGTATAGGCGATGCACAAAGTTTACGGATGGGTGGACGCCGGAAACTATGCCATGTCATAAGCCAATCGGACCTTTCAGGGTCACAGAGTCATACAAATTTATAAATTGTATTCCTTACAAGCCAAGGTGTATGTTTACAGGGTTTTAGCTTCCTGGGTGTTATGCTTCTGGAGAAGAAGATTGTAATAGGTTATACTATAGGGACCACAGGTTCACTAAAGCTATATATTATAATCCTCACTGGTCAAGAAGTCTGTACACAAGGTTTCAGCTTTCTAGCCTTATGCTTCTGGAGCAGAACAAACGGACGGACGCCGGACAACATACCGTGTCATAAGCCCATAGGACCTTGCAGATCGGCTTAAAATCTCAATAAATGGTCATAGATTTTAGGAGAACAAACTCTGGATTAGATACTGTGTGTATTAACCGAAATGGCATAGAAAGAGTAAATGAATGGAAGTACTTTTGGTACTATCATTGATTCTAAACTCTCTTTGAATGAGAATACTGAGAACATTTATAAGAAAAAACAGCAACGTTTACATTTCTTGTGGGCAGTGAAATTCTTTAAAATTTATCAAACCATTATGATGTTGTTTAACAGAACCTTCATTCAAAGCGTCCTCAAACTTATATTTTTAAGTTGGTTTGGGAACCTGTCAGTTCAAAATATAATGAAATTGACAAAAATTGTGAATACTGCATAGTACAAGGGCTAAAGGTTTTTGTATTTTTCTGTTTAGATTTTGGCTTAGGTTCTGTATGTTTATCCCAAACATCTGGTAACGTTATCGTATTTACCAAACATTTGTATATCAGAACCAGTGATATTTCAAAACAAGATTGGAATCATGCTAAGCTTTTTATAGCGGCTTCAAATCCTAATCTTGATAATCAATATCTCAATATCTCAAAGGGACAGTAGCAAGTTTTAGGGGGAATATAAGGTGATGTCAGGAAAATGAAAATAAATGGTTCCAATTGAAAGCAAATGTATATAAACTAAATGAAGCAGTCATAAATCAAATATATAATGTTAACTTCAACCATGCGATTCCTTTTCTTACACAAAATGAATTAAAGGTGTTCACACAAAAATGGCCGCCAATGGACTTTTTGCGAATCTTTAATCTTTGTTCTCTGACTACGTATGATTGGCTTGTGTAACAAGATTTTTGACACTATCAAAATAATACATTTAGCATTAACGTACAATTATTGGTGAAAAATTGAAAATTCTTTTTATCAAAAATGTGCGACTCCACACCATCATAAATAGGTTTGGATAGAGGATGGTTACAAGATATGTTCATACATGTTTTCAGTGTCTAGTAAGAATATATCATATATCAATTGAATATTGCTAATTTTGAAAGAGAAACTTTCTAATTTGACTTTCACCGCTATGAACACTAATGAGATATACAGATGTTGCCAACACACTGATATTGTTAATTTACTACAGAAACAAAGTAAAACTAGAAAATGTGTGTCCATGGGACACTGATGCCCCAGCTAATAGAAAAGCTCTCAATGTTTTCAACCATTGAATTTAAATAGAGATGCACATCTTAAGCTTAATTGAAGTTAAAACATCTATTAAAATGTAGAAAATTAAAAATTCCCAAAAAATAATATAAGGCTAGTATACCTATAAAGCATGTTTGGAAGAAAAGCGCAGGCTATCCAGTACTTTTTGAGGAGAAGTGGGTAAACAACACCCCCTATCGCACTACTATGAGCTTTCACTTGCCCCAAAACTCACCTAAGTTCAACATGACAGAAATTTGAAAAAATTCAAAAATTGAAAAACAAAATATGAGATGCACACCCTTAGGATGCCTAAAAGCCATGTGTGCGATTTCAATTAAATTTGTTGAATGGTTTTTGAGGATTACCCTGTATAGAGTGGTTACGTACGGACGTACGGACGTACGGACAACCGAGGGTAATCCAATATGCCTCTGCCATATATGCCTGGGGCATAGAAATTATGATGATTAAGATATCTGCTGCAAAAATAAAAACGAACTAATTTGACTTTCACAATTATAAACACTAATGAAATATAGACATATTTTCAACTCACTGATTGTTAATATACTACAGAAACAAAGTAAAACAAAATGATGGGTAAGATATCTGCTTCAGTCAAAATGATGCAATTTCATTTAATAAATTAGACAAATAATCAAAAATGTATCAGCTGTGTCCAAAGAAATATAAAGTCACGGTAATACATTTGACATAAAATATCTATTAATATTCAAACAAATTTGAATAACAAAGCCCTATGATCGATAAATCTATAAAAAGGGTAATAAAAGTTCAACTCATATTCTTTAAAGCATTGGTCCCATCCCTTTGACTTTAACAATTCACTGACCCACTCAGTCAACAATTCTCTAAATATCTTACAATAATTGTAAGTGTATTGTGGGTTGTATTTCACTAACTGAATTTGCATGAGAATTTTGTATTTTCAAATAAAGTAATTCTAAATATTAGTCCTTCAGAAACAAAATTGTTCACTTCTGATATGTGTAAAAATTTATCATTTTAAATTCTAAATCTGAAGATTATGAAGGGGTTTGATAATGGTCAGGACTAATGAATCGGTAATTCTACAGTGATGAATATTATGTTATTAATTCTTATATAATGCGTACGTAACTTAGGTATATATTATTCCTAGAGGTTATATATCGCCCTCTTCATAGTAATTTTAAATCCATTTCTTTTAAACTTCTTTAAAAAAAACCCCAATTAAACAGTAAGTTGTTGATATACATGGCCCATGCGCGGATCTTAAGTTGTTAATGCTTCCATATGGGACAAACATTTCTACACAACGATACGGAACAGTCTCCAAATTGCTAGCCTCAACTCATGAGGGCATGTTCGCATACCCCTTCCGTACGTCACGTTTGCACTTGTCGCAATAGGTCGAGAGGCTCTACTTGCAACTCCATGTGCGAGGATACAGCATTCGGCGACAGACGTTTCCGTCTATTGTCGCAAGGGCCCAATTTTCTCGGTATAGTTACGATTTCACAGCCTGACGGCAGCGGGTATTTCACGGGGTGAACGAGAAAGTTTAATTAATGCCAACATTAGTGAACATGATCGTTACATGGTGGTTCACTCATGGTCGGGGTGGAGTCAGTAGAAACAGACGAACTGATCGACATTGAGAGAGGTATATGTATGCTGCCAGAGTTATGTTACATGGATGAACTCCTAGATGTTTACGTTAGACCGTGCTTATAGTCATGAATTCTTTTTGATGGATGATAACGCTTGTCCATAAAGGGCAAAGGTGGCTGAACAGTTTCTCAAACAGAAAATAACCGTTCGATTGGATGAACCAGCATGTTCTCCGGACCAAAACTCCATTGAACATTTTTGGAACATGCTGCAGGTCGTCATTTCAACTCGTCAATCAGAAGTCTCCAAGAGCTCGAAACTGCCCAAGTGGAAGAATGGATCAACCTTCTGGGATGTCATTGACAGCATGACGTAAAGGTCATAACCGTTACTGTCACCAATCATATAATTGATACAATGAGCGCCTCTCTGTCCATTTAAACGTTCGTCATATTTTTATTTATAAAGCAGTCCCCAAACGTTAAAACCAAATGAGGCTGCACTTTCACCATGAAAAAAATAACCAATAAAATGAATTAATTCTAGATTAAGGTCTTAATTATCTTTTTCAACATTATATTGAGTTAGGAGACGTGATTCCTATCAAATCGTAATAGGATTCTTCGATCATAACGGGTTTGATCAGCATCAACCCTTCAAGATTTGCTTTCAAAAACTGATATTAAGGTTTATTTTCCATAACTTTTCCTCCAGAAAATACAAGTTTATGCCAGATATATCACCCTCTTGCTTTCTTATGAAGAAATGATCAATTAACTAGCGAATTGTTTTTGTTTATGTAATCGTATCAGGGAAAAGGAATCGCGTAGCTTGACTAACTTTTGAACGTTCCCTTAAAGGGGCAGTAGCACGATGTTAGGGGAATATACAATGGTATATATAAAAGGTGTTCACAAAAAAATGGGGGCCAATGAACTTTATATGATTCGTTCTATAAATGATTTGTTCTCTGACTAAGGATGATTGGTTTGTGTAATTGGGATCCTATCAAAATATTACATTTAGCATTAACTTACTTTTATAAATAAAAAATAGAGCCTGTGGCTCTGTAGCTCATCAGGCTTCATATCAATTTTGCTTTAGGGGGTGGCAAATGTGGTTCCACCCTTACTTTGGACCACAGGGTCACCAAATGTACAATTTGGAATCTTCCTTATCTAACTTAGGAGTTTGCACACAAAGTTTCAGCTTTTTCGGCCTGATGCTTTTTGAGAAAAAAATGAAATAAGGTGACAGGGTGTGGCCCTTGAGGCCCTTATAAGGGACCACAGCTACAATTTATAATCCTCACTAGTCTGTACACACAGTTTCAGCTTTCTAGATCTTATGCTTCTGGAGAGGAAGATGAAAATAGGTTTTCAAGAATGGGGCACCACAGGGCCACCAAAGCTACAATTTATAATCCTCACTTATCAAGGAGTCTGTACACACAGTTTCAGCTTTCTAGGCCTTATGCTTCTGGAGAAGAAGATGAAAATAGGTTTTTAGGGTGTAGCCCCTGTGGCCCTTATTAGGGGTCACAGGGCCACCAAAGCTACAATTTATAATCCTCACTAGTCAAGGAGTCTGTACACAAAGTTTCAGCTTTCCAGGCCTTATGGTTCTGGAGAAGAAGTAAAAATTCCACAAAGTTTACGGACGGACGGACGGAAGGACGGATGGACGGACGGACGCCGGACAACATGCCATGCCATAAGCCCATCGGGCCTTACAGGCCAGAAGAGCTAAAAATAAAGAAATATATTTATACAGGCCTTTTGAAAAAGATTTAAGGTACATCAAAACACATTTTAAACAGTTTTGTACGGCTACTCACTTATTCTGGAAGGAAAAAATATCCGAGGAATGAAGTAGTAAAGAACTTGTCTCCATGAGGGTTCGAACAAGCTAACATGCGACATGGTGGTTGCATTCAGACCGTGGCGGAAAGGATATCCCGACTGGTTCGAACACTGATGGAGAGAATAAGTTGACTATTTCATGCCTCGGAGCACCGTCAATTATAACAGACTGGAGAGAAACCTACATAGTGAGCATCATTGTTTTGGGTGACCAAATCTGTTCAGCACGACAATGCTCAATCCTATGGAGCGAAATCCAATGACGACAGAATAATATTTGACCAGGGGCAACTGTTGAACAACTGTTGCAAGCTGTTATGGAGCTTCGGCTGCTAAAAATGGTCATTATAAACAGTTCTGTGCATCCAATATTTGTAAGAGATGCCGATAATCAACACAAATTTTTGCCACCCAAATACAATTACTCATTGAAATGTGGCACATGATCCAAGAAATAAAGCCCATTGACCAGGAACACGTAGCCATGTACAGGTCTTCTGTTCAAATCGTGGCAATTTCAAGTGAATAAAAAAAGAGACAGGAAAGAATGGGTTCTGTTAATATATACAAATTAATATGGACAGTTCAATATTTGTTGATACTGCCGATCTAAAATTGATCAGAATGAGAGGTCTTCCCAACGAGCTTTCTTGTGCAAACAAGGAAACCGCGAATTGATCAATCAAATTTTGCATTACAAACCGTTTAAAAATTTAATTCATAGTGTAAACTGAAGAAACGTATGATAACTGTTCTCAATTACAGTGTGTTCACTTATGCATTCTTAAAAACAATCACGTTTTTTGTAAATGGTATTAAATGGTTTTGGTTTTATGAAAAACGTATTTAATCTTTAGTTTCATTGGTTGAATAGAAATAATAACGATTATAAAATGAAACAGTTATCTCCCCTGAAGTGCAGTTTTTCGTCAGTTTTGACATTGGGAATGCTTTTACTTTGTGATTATTATTCGTCACATAGATTTCTGTGCGGTGTGCAGTCAGTTACTGTCATTGATAACTAGAAACTACACTAGACCAATTTAAAATTATATTCAGTAAATATATCCAAGAAGTCGGATTATTCATCGAGATGGTCGCTTGATTTTTCGAATGAAGATGAACTCCATACAGCATCAACCGAAAACACAGTGTGGCTGAGCTGTCAAGTGTCCAGTGAGATAGCACATCCTTTCCGATTTGCCTAGCGCCTAAATGTCAGAGTTCAGCAGGACGGCTCAGCTTATTTGTCAATATTAAATAAATAGTATTACTTCAATTATAAAACTTAAAATTCATTTAGATTTGGTTTCTGAAAGTCATATTCTTTATCATAAATAGTGCCCACCCATCATAATGTCCTCCCTAATGAAATACTGTTTCATGAGATGTTGTATGGCGACAAAGGGGAAAACAGACTCTTGAAAATGAAACTTCGTCTTTTTGAATAATTGATGGTTGAGTTTTGCTGAGCAGGAACTGTTAGTCCTGAGTAGCAATGTGGTTTGAAAATCAACAAGAACTTGACAAATTTGACAAGCCCTGCAATATGTAGACACTTAAATCACACAAGCCAGACAATCTCTCCAACCATTCTCTCACCACAGAGGAACTCAGTCATATTACTTTGATCATGCCTATGTTCCAAGGTAAAATCACAGGTTTCCCTAGTGACAAAAATTGCAACAACGCAAAATGTTACCTCCCTTAATTTCAACCAATGAAAACATGTTTTGCATAGGGTTGAATACGTAATAGTTACCGACTGAGACCGAGGTGTTCAAGTTAGATGAACCCTCGCGCACGTGATTCATGAACACCTCGGCCGTTAGATGAACCCTCGCGCACGTGAATCATGAACGCCGAGGCCGTTAGGCCGAGGTGTTCATGAATCACGTGCGCGAGGGTTCATCTAACTTGAACCCGAGGTTGAGGTCGGTAACTATTTTACACACTAGCTCAACGCTGTATTAATCCATTTCAACATAACATCAGTTTTGATAATACTGAAATGCATAACTTTATTATATATAATGAGAAGATGAAACATTGACTCTAATTGGAGAAACCATATCTATTTCAAGTAGCTGACATTGTCATGAGCCTCTCGTGCTGCACATGCAATCCGTGAGGGACCGCACAAGCTACCACAATAGATTAACATAAAAACAAATAACAAAAAGCTTAATTTAATATGAATATAAATGTTTGGTACCAATGAAATGAATTATCAAATATATAAACAATCATTCACGGTGATGTTTAATCTCAGGAAAAAAATTTACATTTAATCATGAGGTCATGAAAAACGTCTTGTATTTTCAATCAGCCTCCCTGGTCTAATGGATATGTCACTGGGCTTGAAATCAAGAGGTCACACGTTCGAACCTATGCTTGGAGTGCAAAGTTTGTAAATGTCTTGTATTGGTAAATTGCAATTTTAGTGAGTGTCTTTGATTTGCAAAGCAAACTTTGAATTTGAATAAATTTCGGAAATCAAATTATCATCGATTCACATCAGGTGTTCATGGCATTACCGGGTATTCATCATGAACACCCGCTTTGTCTGATGAACACCTAGGCACGTGCATTGCACAGATAATATAAGTAAGTATGAAAAAGGAATACTTGAACAAAACAAAGGAGCAAGTGTGTAACTTTGTTTGTGAGCATCCCCCTACTGTCGTTTTGTGATATGGAAAATGTTATACCTTTATATATAATTTTCATCAACCTTTTTAGTCCATGTATTTGGCTAATTGGAAGAGTGGCTAGACCATAG
This sequence comes from Steromphala cineraria, assembly GCA_916613615.1. NCBI lineage: Eukaryota > Metazoa > Mollusca > Gastropoda > Trochida > Trochidae > Steromphala > Steromphala cineraria. The sequence continues at coordinate 34,475,033 of OU744722.1, read as the reverse complement.
TAACATGACTGAGCCCCCTCTTTGGAAAGAATGTTCTCAAACAAGCCCTATCTGAAATTACCCACAATTGGCTTTTTTAAACACTGGTGAAGTTCAGTTGACTATAAAACCGGATTTCCCTTTTAGGTCTATTCTTATTTGCCAAATATGGCATTACCGGTTTTACTTACCATTTGCAAGTCTTCGTCTAGGAAGTTTAAACATAACACAAGAACTGATAAACAAAAATATGTTTAATAAGCCAACTAATTTCAATAGGGCTCACTGCAGGTTTGTCAATTGCAGGTAATATTTTCATGTAAAGATTGCAAGTCATTTTACCAATGAAACATCAACATAGAACCACTTTGGTTATATATGAATATATCAAATTGTATTGGATGATATGTTAACATCACAAGAATTGACAATAATTCTTTATGTAAATTATGCAAATATGTCTTAAAAATAAAAAAGTGCTGATTGGTTATGATAATGTTTGTGCAAACTTTAACATAACATCATTTGAAGGCACTAACTATTAACAAAGATTCATGTAAATAGATGGTAAAAAAAGCATAAAAATAAACGATTGGCTCTGTAGCTCATCTGCCTTTCATATCAGTCAAGATAAAATGTACAAACTTTTGTCTCCATGTGACACAGATTATATTCAGATCTTTCTATGCCAACTGTTTGTAACAAACATGTATATTATGAAGAAACAAAATAAAATGTTATTTGTAAAAGGAATAACACCAGTTCTCTAAAATGTGCCAACATCACATGTAAAATATGGCGAGAGGATAACAAAATATGGTCAATCTCATACACAAAGAAGTAAGCGATCCATTTTGCAACAATTGAAAGAGAAAGAAAAAACATACAAAACATTCGTTTTCAGTATAGGAGGCAAAAAACTTCTATTTTCTATTTTTCAACTTCTTGTCTCTGTACATAAAAAGGGCAACACGCACAAAATATTTCGCAAAAGCACTATGTTTTTTTATAGGGTTAACATTCAGAGTATGTTAAATTTTGCATTGCATAGACTTGAACAATACGGACAATTCTTATGGATGAACAACTTCTTTATTCTTTGTAAGCGACGTTTCGACATAGATTCTAATGTCGTTGTCAGGCAAGTGATCACTTGACAACGCTTGACAACGACATTAGAATCTATGTCGAAACGTCGCTTACAAAGAATTGACAATTCTTATGGATGAACAACTTCTTTATTCTTTGTAAGCGACGTTTTGACATAGATTCTAATGTGGTTGTCAAGCAAGTGATCACTTGCTTGACAACGACATTAGAATCTATGTCGAAACGTCGCTTACAAAGAATAAAGAAGTTGTTCATCCATAAGAATTGTCCTTATTGTTCATCACACCAACTTCTAGAATGCCAATCAAAGAAGATTGCATAGACTTGTTCAAACTTAAACATCAAAATCAGCATCAGTCTCTCTACAATAAATCTAGGAGCTTTTTTTTTCTCGATCAAGCTGATATATATTGCTGCTCAAGAAATGTTTATGCACTCTATATGTGTATGATGATAATGTATGAACTGCAAATAGGGTAGCTCTTATACAGTCTCTATATTATGCTGATTCAATGATGGCGTTGTCACACTTGCCATCATGTTACCTTGGAATTGTGTCCATCTCATATTATAGGGCCAAAGTCTTGGAATAATGGCACTCTTTTGGAGAGATTTCATATCAATCATAGTTACCAACCCATTGTGGATCCGTACAATTGTTTTAAATAACCAATATCAGACTCTTGAAGGCATTCATCCAAAGGATCTTAACGAGATCAAATGGTCAAGTGCTCAACTTGTTTATTTTTGCTGTTGTGCTTGGCATTATAGAATAGTCTAAGGTTTTTTATCAGTTGTTTCATATTACACGTCCTATAAGTGAAATTATTAATGAACTCTTGATTGTTAGGACTTATTTCTGTTTCCATCAACTCAACATAGTTTGAGTAAGCAAAATAATCTGAGAAAGATCACCTTAATCAAAGAAATATTCTATAATAAAAAAAAAACAAAAAAACCTTTGCATTTAGATCCTCAAACCTCAATATCACAAGTTTGTGAAGAATTTCCGCCACTAATTTGCTGTATATTGATTTGGGACAGTTTTCTTATGAAAAATTATCACAAACAGATTGTCAGATTAAATGATTTGTCCATGACATAGGAAACTTCACTTGAGTTTCAAATAATTTTAGTTTAATAGCCTCAAGGAAGAGATTCTGGTACTAGACGAGGACTGTCAGTGTGTGGGGGGAAAGCTAACAGGGGGGTTTGGAATCCAGATGACATCTCCAGATCCATTTTCAGTAAATTCACTGGGGTTTCTTGAGCATCCTGAAATGAAATTGAGTGTGATAAATCCAATGAGTTATCATATACGGTAAGTAACTAAAAGAATTTTTGTAAAAAGTATTTCTTGTGAACAAATGATAATATTAATTTGCAGAGAGTGGCTTTCTATTCAAGGTCTCAGTTGACCAAGGAAGTACCAGACATACATATAATTTCAAATTTCAAAGTTTAAGATCTAGTCAAAGTTTTTGGTCACAGTCATAAACCAAAGAAAGCGTCTTTACAAAGCTTGTACAGCTTTAACCTTCTGCCTGCTGGATTGTTTTGAAGTTTTTGCTTGGAGCTTCAAAAGCGTAAAATTTTAACAACTAGATTAGCGTTTGCAGATACCGCAAAAGCAGAGCAGCCCCGGAACTTTGGGTTTCGCCTTACCCTGTTCCGCCTTTTAAAGGCCTCACCAAATTGGGAATTTTCTCGTGACCTTGACCTTTGACACTCAAGGTCACACAATCAATGAACACATTTCATTGAGTATAACATTATTGTAATGAAATAAAGTGTTAAAAATTAAATTTATCCATTTTCTCCATATATGTTGACCTTGCTGTGACCTTGACCTTCGACAGTTAGTACCAAAAACTTTTTAAAAATGTTGTACTTCTCAAGAGATAATATATACAAAATCTAAACTTCATAGCACAAAAAAATTTCAAGTTATTGTGTTTACAAGGAATTTCAATAACTTATATCTCATGACCTTGACCTTTGACCTTCAAGGTCACACAATAATTGAACACTTTTTATTGAGTATAACAATCATGTATTGATTAAAAGTGATCATAGTTAAAATTAAGCATTTTCGCTAAACCATGCTTAAGTCATGACCTTGCTGTGACCTTGACCTTTGACAGATTGTAGGCGAAACTTTTTCAAAATTTTTTACTTTTCCAAGGATGATATATACCAAGTTAGAGCTTCATAGCACAAAAACTTTTCAAGTTACCGTGTTTACAAAGAATTTTGTGGTGATTTTATAACTCGTGACCTTGACCTTTGAACTTGAAAATGAACATGTCATAATGATTCCCTGGAAGTATTAACATTTAGACATGTTCATGAGTTCTGAAAAGCTAAATGGGATAAAGTTATACCCAAATTTAGTGCATTTTGTAATAACTCATATCTCATGACCTTGACCTTTGACCTTCAAGGTCACACAATCATTGAACACTTTTTATTGAGTATAACAATCGTGTATTGATTAAAAGTGTTCATAGTTAAAATAAAGCATTTTCGCTAAAACATGCTTACGTCATGACCTTGCTGTGACCTTGACCTTTGACGGATTGTAGCCAAAACCTTTTCAAAATTTTTTACTTTTCCAAGGATGATATATACCAAGTTAGAGCTTCATAGCACAAAAACTTTTCAAGTTATCGCGTTTACAAGGAATTCTTAGAGTGAATACATAGCTCGTGACCTTGACCTTTGACCTTGAAAGTGAACGTGTCAAAATCGTTCCCCCGAGGTATGAGTAGTAAGGTATGAATAAGAGTTCTGGAAAGCTTAGTGGAAAAAAGTTAAAGCTAGTAGTACGAGTGCGGCGGCGGCGGCGATGGAAACTTCACAAAAACTGATAGCAGCCCCGTCCTTAGACGGGGCTGCTAATGACGTCAATGACCTTAAAGAGACACAGAGTATGCTGATAGGATCACATATGTCAAATTTTGAAATCGATGTTATTACATCGGGAACCACTATCTGTTACTGAAAATAACAAGTTAAAGGTCAATCAGTACATTAGAGCAAAAATACGGCCATTCTAAGTCGGGATTTTGATCGAAAACCGGACAATGTGGCTCGAGTGGCGCGCGCAAATTCGCCAAACGTAAGTTTGAAACCTTGTTGTAAGTTGACAGGAAGATATATTCGATTCGATAGTGTTTATTAGGTATTGCAACTCATAGGTAGATTAATTGGATGCATAATTTCGAATATTAAACGTATTTGAGATGTTTTCTTGATTTTTCCATAAAATCAAGCATTTTAGAGATACCATGCATAAGTGGATATATTTGCAAGTCCAGTGATGAGATATGAACTTCAATTAGCATACTAGATATTTTGTAGCTTATCAAAACCAAATAAAATTTTAAGAAAGATACTCTGTGTCACACTAAGGTGTTGAGAAAAGGTAAAGAACTTCCTCACTTACCGGTACTAGTCTCTGTGGTCTCTATTTCCATGACTTCAGGGTTCCTCTTGTGAGGTATCTCTTTCCTTTTCCCCTCACCACGACAGTTTCCACTTTCAGCTCGCAGTCCTAGTCAGAGAATCAGCTCATTGTAGAACTCAAGCTTGATAAGGGTCATGATTGAAACAATGTAAGAAAATGCACATAATGTTCGATCTAATTTCGAACTGGACACAGCACTAAAGTATTAGTAAAAGTAGTACAAAAGACAATCTTCAGAGCTCAAACAGTAATGCTTGTAACTGCTGAATTCCATACCTCTGAGGTAGGTGATCAAGTTGATTGCTTCTTTTAGGATCAACAGTTTCCCTGTTGGCGGAGGGGTCTTCGAGAATAGCGCCACCATCTCAAATAGCTCACAGAACGCCTTGTTAATTTCCTGCACTCTAATTCTGATAAAAGAAAAGACAGATTTAAAAAAAAATCCACATGAGAATTCTGAAACAATCACTGGATCAAAGAACTAAACTTTTGTTACAATGTTATGTCAAAAACTCATAAATGGTAAATGAAGTGCCCTATACTCTTGTTGACTTTTTGACTAGGTCTGCATTTGTGTAATTGAATATAAGTAGGAGTCCTTTCGGTTTCCATAAGACTTACCTACAACATGCATGTTTGAAGTTTCAATACATTGTTTCACCTATAACCTAATGAAAAACCTCATAATGTATTATTTTTCCCTAAGTCCTTTGAGCACCTGCTATAAGCTGTGACACTAATTACCCATGTTTGAAGGCAAAACCGGAGGCACGCATTACATTATATGCACAAATTACAAATTGTACTAGGAATTTTTTAGTCATTATTAACTCGTGAGCTTGACCTTTGACCTTGTCAAAATAATTCCCAGAGGTGTGAACAGAAACACATGTAGATGAGTTCTGAAAAGCTTAACAGGTAAAGTTATACCCAAATTTGGTGCACATTGCCATAACTCATATCTCCTGACCTTGACCTTTGACATTCAAGTTCACTCAATCAATGAACACATTTCATTGAGTTTAACAAACATCTAATGATTAAGTGTTAATAGTTCGCGACCTTGCCGTGACCTCAACCCTTGATGCTTCGTAGCGGAAACCTTTTAAAATTAGTTCACTTCTCCAAAGATGATATATACTAAGTAAGAGCTTCATAGCACAAATACTTTTCAAGTTATGGTGTTAACAAGAAGTTTTGCAGATATTTATAACTCTTGATGTTGAAATTAAACATATCAAAATAATTCCCCTGAGGTAAAAGCAGTGAGTTTTGTATATGAGTTCTGGAATGTTTAGTGGAAAAGAGTTATAGCCATAAGAACGTGAGCGTCAATTTTTTTTTACAAAAACTGAAAGCAGCCCCAATCTTATTCATGACTTGGTATTGATTGAATTAATGTAAAATGGACTCACCTTTCTCTGGCGCTGTTTCGCTTTGCTCTTTCTTCTGGGGTAAGACCAGAAAAATCTCTGAAATTAAAAACCTATGATGACATACATTTTCATTATTCATCACCTGTTTCAAAGGCGATACCCTTTTGACAGTAAAGTTTTAATGACACCCTGCATTGTCAGTAAATGAGATAACTCTATGCTGAACGCCAGACACTATGCCATGCCATAGGCCCATCAGGCTTTCGTCATCAATGAATCTGCACAACATGTAAATACATTACTGTTGAAACAGCCAAAATCTAACCAGAAACCTTGTCTTATCTCATTGATCTTGATCACGTCCAGATTTAATTTATCCATTAAACATTCAGAGTAAAGATTGACAAAATGATGCAATATCAGTCTAAGTAAACCTAGCCTCACTATTATCCGTTACACTGCTATACTGAGTCTAACAAGGCTTGGTTGAGAGTCGCGTCAGCCCACGTGACCAAGTTGACCAATCAGAACTCAGTTTACCAAGCCACAATAGTGTGCCTTCGCACGTTTAACGTTGGAAGGTCATAGGTCGCAGAAAGGTCGGCTGACGCGACCCTCAACCAAGCCTTGTTAGACTCAGTATAGCAGTGTAACGGATAATAGTGAGGCTAGGTTTACTTAGACTGGATGCAATATGTTCTGTAGATGTTGGTGATTAAGAAAAAACATTGTCCCTGACGCTCTCTTCTGTGAGTAGTTGTCTGTAAAACATTGTCTTGTCTGTGCACATTTTCTCCCCACAGAGGCAGATCAAGTAATGAAATGCTCTGTTCTATTGAGCCTACTTTTATGGGATAGAATGGGAGATGCCTGATTGGAGGCAATCAAAGTTAGTTGTGCAAGCAGCAACACCGTTTTAAAATCATCATCTTGACTACTGAATCATGGCAAAAGCATTGTGATATGAACCTACTTTTCCATGCGAGAAGCCTTGTCATTTGATAATGAAACTCAAATTGATTGTGGTACAATTTTTTTCCGCCATTTTTTGTCATCATTGCAGCATCTATATTGTGTACATATTGTTTTCTGTTTTGGTGAATTTGGTGAATTCAGTCAATTCCTGTTTTGATACAAATGATGAAAACAAGTATTGACATTATTCCAGTTTCTCATTTTGCAGTCACTCATGTTGTAAAAAAAATGACATCTCTGCTTGGGTCTTAATCTCAATGACTTAGTTATGCAAATAAGCCAACTATTTTGAACAAGAATGACAAAATTGTGCATGGTATCAGATGTCATATCACCTAATACAAAGCACCATGTTTTCACATCCTTACATCTCTGGTTCTTGATACTACAATAGTACAACTACTTACATGTATTGCTCCCCTGTTTGGTTCTGGGTTTGGTTTTGGATATCTTCACCTGTAGAAAATAAACAACAAAAAATGATTAGAAACACATCAAAGCAGAGTGTTTGAAAATCAGTCAGAAAGGAACAAGAGTCATTACAGGATGACATCGTCATGACATTTCCCACCAGTCCTAAAAAAAAAGAATAACTTATCTCAATTAAGTACCTTAATAGAGGACAATGTCTATCAAAATTATAAAACCCATTTAAATTGAAACCAATTAAATTATAAAGTTTATATTAAAGTTTTGGGTTTATGCTCCGGAAACAAACTTTAAATTATGTTTCCATTGAAACTGTCAATATAAATATCCTAAGAAATTTAAAATCTCAAAAGGCAAATGATGACTGATCCATATACCAGGTCATATAGCTTTGGACAAAAAGAACTGATCATACTTTACAATTATGACATCACATCATTTGGTCAGCGTGCAATGTCATTACATATTGACAATGTGTGATAACTTTGTAGAATTATTGAACAACCATATCTTCACTGTACGAGTAAAAAAATAGTTTAACCACATCAACAAGCTTAGAAGCTTTGTTACCCATAATCCCCAATATCTCACAGGCAAACTAGATCAGGGATGTTACAAATATAGACAGTTGATAACGGAAGTTACCAGACAAGACATCAACAAAGATATTAGGTGGGTAATTGAAGTAAAGTTATAAGACAAGAACTCCTTAAATCTTACCTGGAGAGGCCTGCTGTGTGTTGATTTCCCTCCTCTTCTCAGCTTTTGGATCAAAGTTGGGATCTGGAACCAATGTTGAAAAAGTTTATAAGAAGTGATATTAATTTGTTGACTTTACAATAACCTTGACCATGCTCTTTCAAGAAGAGAGTGAGTGAGTTATCGTTAAATGCTGATTGGTCAATATTTCAGCCAATGGTAGCGTCGCTCTATTAAGAAATCGTTACTTAAGTTGAGAGGTAGCAGCAATAACATTCTGTCTGAGAATGGAGATAAAGACAACTAAACTAGTGGATCATTTCGTTAGCATCACCAACAAGTAATATGGAACCCATTTGGAATAAAGTTTTACTCAGTTGACTAAGGCTAAGTTTAACAGAATCTTCAGAAGATGAAACAGCCCACCGGTACCCAATAAAGTTGCATTTCCCGCAGCGCTGATTCTGTGGTATATCAAGAAATAACTAGTAAGTGTTATCATCACAACATTTTCAAAATTCTATCAACACAAATATTCAATATTTAAAGGGGCAGTAGTTTATAGTAGTTTTAAAATTTAAATCTTCAATTTTTCAATGATATTTGTACGTTAATGCTAAATTTATTATTCTGATCTATCTAATCTTATTTCACAAATAAATCATACATATTCAGAGAACAAATTATAAAGATTCACATTGGCTGCCATTCTTGTGTGAACACCTTTAATTCCTTTTGCGAAACAGTAACTTTTCTTCACATAAAGTAAAAGGAGAAGATTAGGAGCAAAAACCAGATGAAGTCTCGGAGCTGATAGAACTGTCTCTCTGACCAAAGTATTCCCCACCTCTGATTTCTCGATGGAGGGTGTCGATGACATCGATCGTCTTCTGGAGAATCATCACCTTGGTGGGTAGAGGCTGGCAGTCTGGTAACACTGTCCGACCCAGCACAGAGAATGCGTTATTAATTTCTCTTATTCGTACTCTGAAAAACAAGACATTCTAATGTGGAAACATCTGCAAAAAGCTCCTTAAACAAAAAGCTCTTAATGACAGGCCAAACTCACACACCCCTATCTGAAGTTTGTAAACAAAAAGGGTTCAATAAAGTCAAGATATTTGGCATTTTTTTGGTTAAAGTTCTACAATGTTTTAACCCATGAAATTTGGCACCTAAAACAATATCACAAAGAAAATTTAAGATTTGCGTCATTGTGTTCAATTGGGAAAGTACTTTAGTATTATTAAAATCTAAATATTTTAGATATTTAAATACCTACCTCAACTTAGATATGTTGCCACTTACCTTACTCGATGAGAAAGAGACGTTTACTGTGAAAACTCCACATAGTAATCCTTCAGTAGCTGCCCCCAGCTCACTGCGCATGAGCGGGGAACGTCACATCCTTGGAAAAATAGGTCAATCTTCTGGTACGAACCTGAGAAACAGGAATCCAACGAAGTCCGAAGGGGAGGCTGGGCGGGAATACATTCTCTAAGTTGAGGTAGGTATTGAAATATCTAAAATATTTAGATTTTAATAAATTTTTAACCTACCTCAACTCAGATAAGTTGCCACTGATCCGACAGCAGGGAGGAGGGAGGACGAGTCGAGAGTAGAAAGCAGGACCCCAGAGACATCCTCCCGGAGGGGCACCCGTACGGTGGCTGCACAGAGAAGCAGACGTTGAACCCCATGTAGTCGCCAACAACGAAACAACTCAACAAGTGCATTAGTGAGAAGTAACGAAGTAAAAGCGTTCAGCTTACCCTATAGGGATGTTGGGGCAGCTAGCTGTTGGGCTACCACCAACGGTCCAAAGGATTGCAGTCCTTCCACATCCTCGACGGCCAGGTCCCGGAGGTAGTGAGAGGCAAAGACGGTGGTCGAAAGCCAGGCAGCCTTCCATAATCGCTGGAACAGAGCAGTTACGATGGAGTGCCATGGTGGAAGCGAGTGCTAGAATCTCATGAGGGTTGCTGGCGCTGGATGAGGCAGGCCGGCCGGGTTGTAAGCTGCTAGGATGACGGTTTCGGAGCCACAAGGAGAGGGTGTTCCTGGTGTTCTCGCCCTTGGCGGTAGGTGAGAAGGGGATGAAGAGTCTCTTCCTAGTGCCCCTGCGGGGAGGGGAGCGGTCGATATATTCTCGTAGGGCACGCACAGGACACAAGGAGAGCTCTTCAACCTCCGACGTAGAGACAATCTTGGAAAGAGGAGGGATGGTAAAAGTTCTTCCAGGCTGGCCAGGGAGCTGGTTCTTGGCGATGAAGTCCCAGAGGAGGCCAAGGTGGACGGAGTCCTTCCTGGATTGCTCGAAGCGAACCCTGGTGTGGAGTTCACTAACCCTGGCAGCAGTAGCGAAGGAAAGGAGAAAAGCTGTCTTCCTCTATAGATCCTAAAAGGACAACTCTGACAGAGGCTCAAATGGGGGTCCTCGGAGGTAGTTGAGCACAACGTTGAGGTCCCAAGCTCGCGGTCTGAACTTCAGTTTCTGGTCTTCCAGCTTGAAGGACTTGAGGAGGGCCACCAATTCCGGTACCTTGGAAAACTTCCTGTCGGTCTTGACAGGGAGGACCGAGTTGAGCGCAGACAGGTAAGTAGAGATGGTCCCACCCTTCCCCAATACAATTTATAATCCTCACTAGCCAAGGAGTCTGTACACAAAGTTTCAGCTTTCTAGGCCTTATGGTTCTGGAGAAGAAGATGAAAATAGGTTTTTAGGGTGTGGCCCCTGTGGCCCTTATTCGGGGTCACAGGGCCACCAATGCTACAATTTATAATCCTCACTAGCCAAGGAATCTGTACACAAAGTTTCAGCTTTCTAGGCCTTATGGTTCTGGAGAAGAAGATGAAAATAGGTTTTAGGGTGTGCCACCAAAGCTACAATTTATAATCCTCACTAGCCAAGGAGTCTGTACACAAAGTTTCAGCTTTCTAGGCCTTATGGTTCTGGAGAAGAAGTCGAAATTCAACAAAGTTTACAGACGGATGGACGGACGGACGTCGGACACCATGCCATGCCATAAGCCCATCGGGCCTTACAGGCCAGATGAGCTAAAAATTGAGTGTTTTTTGTGAATATTTGTATGTTAAATGAGCGATTAAAAAAGTGTCATTTCCCGTTGAAAAATGAAAATTAGGTGAAAGTACTCCCCTACTGCTACGTCATAGTAGGTGGGCACGCTCGGGACACGCTTCAGTGACCACAGATTCTGTTCGCTGGAGCTAATTAGGCAGTGTATTTTAAAAGCCGTATTTAGGCAGGTTGCCGTCGGATTTCGAAAATTCAAAGTTGACTATAATTCAAATTGCAAGCCGCTTTTCATGAATCCCGAAAGTGGCCATAGATCATTTCAGTCCCCCTTTAAGTGCCGCGCCTTTAGATGTGACCAAAAAACAATGAATAATTACAATTCAAAAAGTTAAGTAGATAAGTATTTCCACGATGATAAAATAGTGGACAGTAATAAACGGTAGAAAATCAACAATGATAAATTGAATTTAGGAGTTTTATAATAATTTGAAATGTTGTGAATCGTGTAAATGTATGGACAGACTCAAGAAAATTCTGATAAAGTAATTTGCTTGAATATAAGTCACCATATAGAATGGTATATAAATCATAATACTGTCTTTAGACAAATTTATTAGAACTTATCAAAGTTAGGGCAAAAGAAATTTATTTATATATGTATTGTATGTTATTAGATTGTTGCATCTAAATAAAGTGAATAACAACCAAATGTTTATTTGTTCGTAATATATGTTACCTAAAATCATTAATAGGACTTTTTTCCGGAGGACTCTTTTTTCCTAGTCAAATTTAGGACTTTTCTTCTGGTCCTTTTTTTCCGAACACTGATATATCAATGTTGTTTAAAAGAAAATATGTTACTTTAAACCATAAACAGATATTTTTATCTCAGGAAGAATTACAATTTCTGAACAAAATTGAATTTAAGTCAGTATAAAATACATTTTTGGCCAAAGGTTGCTGTTTATAGAACACAATAGGAAACTAGATTAGCGTTTGCGGGATACCGCAAAATCAGAGCAGCCCCCGGAACTTTGGGTTTCGCCTTACCCTGTTCCGCCTTTTACAGGCCTAACCAAATTGGGAATTTTCTCGTGACCTTGACCTTTGACACTCAAGGTCACACAATCAATGAACACATTTTATTGAGTATAACATTATTGTAATGAAATAAAGTGTTAAAAATTAAATTAATCCATTTTCTCCATATATGTTGACCTTGCTGTGACCTTGACCTTCGACAGTTAGACTAATTCAGTACCCAAAACGTTTTGAAAATGTTGTACTTCTCAAGAGATAATATATACAAAATCTAAACTTCATAGCACAAAAACTTTTCAAGTTATTGTGTTTACAAGGAATTGCAATAACTCATATCTCATGACCTTGACCTTTGACCTTCAAGGTTACACAATGATTGAACACTTTTTATTGAGTATAACAATCATGTATTGATTAAAAGTGATCATAGTTAAAATTAAGCATTTTCGCTAAACCATGCTTAAGTCATGACCTTGCTGTGACCTTGACCTTAGACAGATTGTAGGCGAAACCTTTTTTTTTTTTTTACTTTTCCAAGGATGATATATACCAAGTTAGTGCTTCATAGCACAAAAACTTTTCAAGTTACCGTGTTTACAAAGAATTTTGTGGTGATTTTATAACACGTGACCTTGACCTTTGAACTTGAAAGTGAACATGTCATAATGATTCCCTGGAAGTATTAACATTTAGACATGTTCATGAGTTCTGTAAAGCTAAATGGGATAAAGTTATACCCCAATTTAGTGCATTTTGTAATAACTCAAATCTCATGACCTTGACCTTTGACCTTCAAGGTCACACAATCATTGACCACTTTTTATTGAGTATAACAATCATGTATTGATTAAAAGTGTTCATAGTTAAAATAAAGCATTTTCGCTAAAACATGCTTACGTCATGACCTTGCTGTGACCTTGACCTTTGACGGATTGTAGCCAAAACCTTTTCAAAAAATTTTACTTTTCAAAGGATGATATATACCAAGTTAGAGCTTCATAGCACAAAAACTTTTCAAGTTATCGCGTTTACAAGGAATTCTTAGAGTGAATACATAGCTCGTGACCTTGACCTTTGACCTTGAAAGTGAACGTGTCAAAATCGTTCCCCCGAGGTATGAGTAGTAAGGTATGAATAAGAGTTCTGGAAAGCTTAGGGGAAAAAAGTTAAAGCTAGTAGTACGAGTGCGGCGGCGGCGGCGGCGGCGATGGAAACTTCACAAAAACTGATAGCAGTCCCGTCCTTAGACGGGGCTGCTAATAAAGGAAATAATCTTCATAATTATGAAAACAAGAACAAGCTGTTGATGTAGATATAACTGTTCATTATTCTGTACATTCAATTCACTGTATTCAAGTAAAAGACGACAGTGCATTTACAGATAATCAACGCCGACTTGTTTTGCTTTAATCCAAAACTAAATCAAAAACAAAAAAGCTGCTTGCACATAGTGCTTATTTTATAGGACTAAAGTCTTTATATATGGACACTGGATAACAATAAAACACATGTTGATTTAAAAATATTTTATTCATGAAATTAAAGCATTTATATGAATATGGATTGGCACAACAAGCTTTAAGCTTATATAAGTGCCGCTCCATTAAATATTACAAAATACAGTCAATAATACAAATCAAAATTTACAAAGTAAGTATAGTAGTAATTCCACATAGGCCAACAAAAAACACAATAATAAGTGGTTTATAAATAACAAGATATATAAAATATAGGAGTTCTATAATATTTTAAAGTTAGGCATTTACAATAATTTAAAACGTTGTGAATCTTGTATAAATTTATGGACAGATTCAAGAATATTCTGATTTATTATTTCACTTAAATATTGATCACCATATAGAATGGTATATACATCAAAATCATTTTTGTAGAAATATGTATCTGATCTTAATAGATTGAAATTAGGGCAGAAAAGGAAATAGTGGAGAGAATCTTCCCATAGATGTCCGCAAGAACAAGTTGAATTGTTTGAAATATACCTGTTAAATTTATCGGCGTCACTACAACCCAATCTGAGCCGGGCATGGATAATTTGGCACAATCTGGTTCCGAAATTCTTGTCAAAGAAGACATTATTTTGCTTGGTCTGTAATTGATTTTTGAATGAGTTTATTGTTTGAGAGTTCTGTATTTCCGTTGGTAGATTATTCCATAAACGTATGGTTACTGGTAAAAATAGAGCCATTGGCTCTGTAGCTCATCAGGCATCATATCAAGTTTGCTTTATACAGGCAAGATGAGCTAAAAATGAAACTGATGTTACCTATTGCAAGAAACCCTATAAAAAAATTACAAATCAAATGTATTATTATTCAACACTTTCTAGATCGCCAATATCAGACAGTGAAAGAAGTCCACACTAAAATATCCAAGGAGAAATAAATTTGCCATAGACTGTCATCTAATGGAGAAAAATAGGTTTTTAAGATTGTGACCCCTGTGACCCTATTTGGGGTCATGGGGTCACAAAACCTAGAGTTTAGAATCCCGATTGGCCAAGGAGTCTACATGCAGTCTTTCAGCTCAATAGACCTTTAGGAGCTAAAGATGATGATGAAAATAAGTTTTTAAGGTTGTGACCCCTGTGACCCTATTTTGGAGTCATGGGGTCACGAAATCTACAATTTAGAATCCCCACTGGCGAAGTAATCTGCACATATAATTTCAGCTCTCTAGACCTTTGGGAACTTGAGAAGAAGATGAAAATAGTTTTTTAAGGTTGTGACCCTATTTGGGGTCACAGGGTCAACAAAGTTACAAATAAGAATCCCCATTGTCCAAGGAGTCTGCACATATCAATATTAACTCTCTAGACCTTTTGGAACTGGAGAAGAAGATGAGAATTGGTTTTTACGGTTGTGACCCCTGTGACCCTATTTGGGGTCATGGGTTCACGAAATCTACAATTTAGAATCCCCATTGGCCAAGGAGTCTGCACATATCATTTTCAACTCTATAGTCCTTTTAGTACTGGAGAAGAAGATGAAAATAGGTTTTTAAGGTTGTGACCCCTGTGACCCTATTTGGGGTCACAGGTTCACCAAAGTTACAAATTAGAATCCCCATTGTCCAAGGAGTCTGCACATATCACTTTCAACTCTCTAGTCCTTTTAGAACTGGAGAAGAAGATGAGGATTGGTTTTTAAGGTTGTGACCCCTGTGACCCTATTTGGGGTCACAGGTTCACCAAAGTTACAATTTAGAATCCCATTGGCCAAGGACTCTGCACATATTGTTTTTAACTCTCTACTCCTTTTAGAACTGTAGAAGAAGATGAAAATAGGTTTTTAAGGTTGTGACCCCTGTGACCCTATTTGGGGTCACAGGTTCACCAAAGTTACAATTTAGAATCCCATTGGCCAAGGACTCTGCAAATATCGTTTTTAACTCTCTAGTCCTTTTAGAACTGGAGAAGAAGATGAAAAAAGGTTTTTAAGGTTGTGACCCCTGTGACCCTATTTGGGGTCACAGGGTCACCAAAGTTACAAATTAGAATCCCCATTGGCCAAGGAGTCTGCACATATCATTTTTAACTCTCTAGTCCTTCTGGAACTGGAGAAGAAGATGAAAATAGGTTTTTAAAGTTGTGACCCCTGTGACCCTATTTGGGGTCACAGGGTCACCAAAGTTACAAATTAGAATCTCCATATGCTAAGGTACTTGTACATTAAATTTCAGCTCTCTTATGTGTATGGTTCATGAGGAGAAGTCGAAAGTGTCAAAAGTTTACGGACGGACGGACGACGGGCCATGCCATAAGCCCATCTGGACTTTCAGTCCTGATGAGCTAAAAAGGAGCGGGCATAAAACACATGTTGTATAATGTTGGATTAACTATACATGTAAATTGCACATAAAATTGAATTTATAACTATGAATTAAATAGGGTAATTACACATGGACATTTGATAATAAATAAATATAAATATTATAAATATTTGACTAAATATAAAATTCTGTTTGCTGATCTGTTTTGCTTAGATTCTGCATTTATCCTTTTTTATTTTGTATAAGTAAATAATTTTTTATTGCATTATTCATTGAGAATAAGTCACTTGAGATCAAGCTGGAAGTCAATCTCAGGCAGGATATATTTGATTTGATAAACGTACAGAAATACAAAAGAATTGACGCAGATAAATATTTTGCAAATTAATTACTTCACAGATATTGTCTTTTTAACAAGGATACCAATGGCCGTCCGATGAATGTGTTTAGCTACAGCTATAGAACGTTCTTAATAAATGCAAGGTTATCAAACAAAGTTAGCTGTATAGTTAAACATATATTATTTCCAAAAAGAAACAGGATTGGCAAACAAGCAAATAATGCTTATATTAACGCCACTCCCTAACAAAATACAGTTAAATCATAGTGACGCACACATGGACAGATCAGTACACATATAATATACAGAGACAACAATGATTTTGAAAATATACAACTAGCAATCTAAGGCCTCAACTCAAAATTCAACTGATTCTCCACTATCTGTTTGTGCAGCCAGTTGAATTTGATTCTCTTAACATTTATTTCAAATAATGATATTGTTCAATGTTTTAATTCACAGTGGTAGTCATTAAGGATGATTTGCACCAATAACATAAAATATGAAAAAATAATACTGAAAATAAAAACAATGATACGATATTGATTAATCAAGTTTTAGCTTTATTGATGTAATGAAGTATATTTTACTTATCTGACTTTTTTATCTGTATAACAACTTAATTTGTCTTTATTGGGTTTTTTTGGTTTCTGAAAAGTTTATAACTTTATGGGTTGTTTTCATGGATGCTTTTTACAATTAATTTTCTCCAATTTTGCATTTGTCAGTTTGTTCAACATCAAGCTTATCTATGTTAGCCGTTAATTGGGAACTGTTACTGAAACAATTAGCCCTCGTTAGCCCCTGCTGTCAGGTAGACAGTACATTACAGATTGGCACCTGCTGTGTATTCAGACTTACATATCAGGTGGGCATACTCACTTGTATAATAAGTTAAATTTGGCTTCTAATTTTTCATTGGGTAATATTTTTGTTTTATTTTATACTGAAATATCCTTGGCCTACACAAGTTATATACAATTTTTGCAGTAAGGGCTTAATAATATTCAAACATTCATTCTTGTCAATAGTTAGTGAAATGTAAAAAGATTATAAACTGATATATGTTTGTGAAGGGCATTTTACAGTTTTTAATAGCAGGTGGCGACTTCAAAGATATGCTGACTATTATATAATATATTGGTTTCCAATGTTTCTGCAGTGCATCCAGTTTTCTATAAGTATATAACAAAATAATGTATGTATAATATGTGCATCTATGAAATGACTTGAATGAACATATTGTAAGTGTACATATTGTGAGTGTTTGTTTAATAATTTAGCTGTTTTACCCAATATATCATATATGACCCCTGAAGTCAATATAACTCATTAACAACACTAAGCACTTACAAAATACTGAATCCACAAAATGTGATTTAAACGGTATTTATTTCCATATGGTACATGGAAAGGGGGATTGATAAACAGGGTTACCCCTATATTAATATCTCTCCCTGTGACGTTGACAGGATTTATACATTATAACATGAAACGTACATTACAACAAGAAATAATTTCATATACCATCATCATCATCATCATCCGTTTTAGATTAACCAGGCCATGATTATTCCTCAATACAAGGGTGAGGCAAAAAACTTAATATGTAAATTCAACAATTACCACAACCTATGTACATGGACATTCAACAATTGAAAAATAAGGAATGTATGCTATTGCATGCTAACAAAAATGTAAGTTAATTTGAAGTCAGTTTATTAAAACACGATAGAATTATAACTATTTCCTACAGTATCCTATAGTATCATGAAGTATCCAAGAGTTTAATGACTTTGGATACGGGGCATTTCAGGGGCAGGAAATTTTTGTGTACGCCAAGTATACTGACGTTCACTGTTCATGAAATTCGGAGTATCCTGGTCAGTGAACATCATTAAACTGCTATATTTTTTCCTGCGTAGGGTCGGACATTTGTGCGATGGATGCGCTGTGTAAATCTCTTCCGGCGCGCCGAGGAGAACCGCTGGAAATCCTGGGGGGAGAGGGGACGACACTCGTCACAACGGGAGTCAGCCGAACACGTCCACGGGAGGCAATCAGGACAACGTTGATGCGGGTCCTTCGCCGACTTAGTGGAACGGCACTCAGTACACCTAACTCTTGGCACATAATCACTGTAAAGGGAATCAGAACATGCCAAATGTGTTATACATAACAAGCTTTGGGATGAAAAATATTTGATAATAATTTAATTACAAACCCCAAATAGAATGGGGGATAAAATTAAATATGAATGAAGAAAGCTTGCATGAGTGATGAGATAAGAAATAAATAATATTAAAATTTTCATTTAAATTTTTTTATTAATTAATATATTTTATAAAATATATTATGTATATATGTTTATATATAAATTACATTTAAATATAAAATATATAGTATATATAAGAGTTTTTATAAATTAATTATAATGTGGAATTATAATTAAATATGAAATGCAACGTTAGAATATAGTAATCAACGTGAGGGGAAGAGAAATGAAGTGTCGTACCGTGAAACAAGGCAAAATGCTACGTGACAAAATGCAAGTAACACAGAGAGTGCCCGAAGCGATGTAGAAGTACGATGAATTAAATCATCGGAAATAGCCATGCAGGGTGGGAGAAACTGTATTAGAACCCAACCAGAGGCCAAAACTCGCAAGTGCGGGAAAGTAAAACATCTGCGACGCCATGTTTGTTATGAAGAGTACAAGATCGCGAAAAGATCGCGAAGCATTCAAAAGTGATAAATAATCGATCACAAAAGGGAATATGGAATGAAATAAGGACGTATGGGGGCATCATATGGACATAGAAAGGTAAAAGAAGGGAATAGAAACCCAAAACCAAACCTTATAAAAAAAGGGATTACGGGAGTGAAGAAATTGCATGCGACATTCAAAAGGATGTGACATTCCCCGCTCATGCGCAGTGAGCTGGGGGCAGCTACTGACGGATTACTATGTGGAGTTTTCGCGGTAAACGTCTCTTTCTCATCGAGTAAGGTAAGTGGCAACTTATCAAAGTTGAGGTAGGTTTAAAATTTAGTGTTTGTTTTAGTAAGAGTATATTTGATGGATCAGGTCAGAAACAATATGCTCACTTTATCCCCTATCCACTATGAATGAAGGCAATTGATAGATAAGTTGAATCATTAGAATCATATCATAAACCTTATAGCCTGGTCATTTTAAAGAGAACCCACAAACCGATTCATAAACATGGACTCACCTTTCCCTTGCATTATTTGCTCTTTTGCGCAACCTTTTTAGCTCCTGTTTTTCTTCTGGGGTGTTGTTATATGTCTCTAGATCCTCCCTGGATATCAAAATTTTGATAAATGAAAAATCACTATAAACCTTTTGTACTTATAACTTAGTACTCAATTACCTCTTATGGTAGTGGTGGGGGTTAAAGAAAGATAAATCAGTAATTCCATTGACTTATCTCTATAATTTCATCGCACATGCAGTCATTAATGGAAAAGAAATGAGCTGTATATTGTGACAAAAGCAAAGCCATTGATAAAGTTTGGCACAGGGGTATTATTCATAACTTCATGCCTGTGACATCTGAGGTGAACTCTTGCCATGGTTTCATGTCACTATTTACACAAAGTTTTTCTTAGCTTTTAAAGTTTCCCACTTTCTTGTGTTTGTGTCCTGTTATTCTTGTCATGTATAAGAGTGGCATTCAAATGAGCCATAATAGCTTCTTTGCAAATCTTTGTTTCATTGTCTGAAATAAAAATATGTTTAATCCGTTAAGGATAGATTTCTATCAGGCAATTTTATGATTCTTTTTGTGATTTTTCAACTTAACCCTCTCACCAAGATAATCATGCTCTGGAAACTATTCCTTAAGTTTTGTAGGATTAAATGATACATTACCCTGAGGAGTAACAGAAGTCAATGACCCTTGCGTATTGAATTATGAGATATTTCATCATGAAAACTTTAAACAATGTTGCTATAGGTCTGCCCTATACAGTATCAAAATCCAATTTGTTTTCATGACATGATGACTCATCATGATACCTTCAAACTACAACTTGTTTGAGCAAACTTTAAAACCATAACCCTTCTGCATTTCAGCTCATAGAGTCCTGTTTACACATAGTTTCAATGTTTTCTCTAACTGATAACAAACACAACTCACAAGTTGTCCATCCCTGCATCAGACGAGTAAGATGGGTTTTGTCCACCTGAGAATGAATTAGCTGGATGACTTGTAGTAGAAGTGGAGTTAGAAGAAGAAAATACAGTATTCCCTTCTTCCATTCCAACAATGATGACCTCATCTTCATCCTCTTGGAGATCTGGAATAAAATAAACAAATCTCTTTTACTAATTAAATAAATTAAATCAGCCAGCGCTTATTTTTTAGAAATGATCATATTCCTGTTGCCGGAAAAAATATTTTTTCCCACTCATTCCTAATTTACCAATACCAATCGTAATGAATATGATCCCATCTATGAACGTTTCCAATTTAGCCTTAATAATTTGCGTTCCTAAAGCACTTTCTCTATCACAGCTCAAGTAAAACAATCCTGTTTTAATTTCTGTTTCATTAACCCTTATGATGAGGGTCGCGTAATTTTTCGTGACAAAGATAAACTGGCACGTAAGCCCTCTTGGCAATTCCGCCACGTGGGCTTGTAGAGCAAAAATATATACCCGCATCGTAAGGGTTAAGAGGGATTAAGAGCAGTTCTCAAGATTCTGCATATTAACCCAGCTGCAAAACTTTGCACAACAAACATATGAAAAAAATTCAGCCAATGATATGAAACGTGTTTTGGATGTCACAATTTTTCAGTCGCCAAATTTCTGGACCATATCCTATCACAAAGACTCAAAGTGCATATTCGTATAAAGTCCAGTTTTCGAAAAATATAGGGCAACAACTGAGGGTTTCAGAATGATAACCTTTTGAAACAGCTATGCTGATTGCACAACTAATTTTGATTGCATCCAATCTCCCTTTATAGCCCTGTCTGTGTTGTTCTAACGACAACAGAGATATGGATCGAAATTTAATGTGAGCTCCTTGTGTTGGGCTATATAGTAAAATGCATTTCAACACATTTTCTTGAGTTCCCAATACATTTCAAATATTTTACACAAATTGGTCAATCCTTTTTGGTTGGAGAACATTGCCAGTGTATATCTTCTTTTGATTTTTATATATTCCTTATCACTGTTAACCTGCTCTTCAGAATTCATCAACTTCCATACATTTCATATTCAATACATATAATGCCTTTACAAAAGACCCTAATAACTAAGTACATTTCTCTGGAAAAACCTGACATTTTTATAAAACTAGATCTTATCAATACTCACTTTTGTATGGGTTTCTGTGATTTGATGTTGATGTTGAGGTTGCCCAATTCTTATCTCTGTTTTCAGTCAGTGACTGATCTCTCCCCTGTCAAAATGAATGTTTTAATTAAAATGGTTATAAATCACAACTGCACTTTCATCTCATAAATGTCCTTTACTGAAAGATTATTTTGTTTAAAATTGTCTTGGTAAGAAGGGAAGGGTAGTAAAAGTTAGATAACCAATGCAGTAAAACAAGTGAGCACATACCCCCACTATAACTTGACAGCCATAACATGACAATAACAAGTGTTTGCCACTAATGTGGCAATGTCCCCCGCCGCTTGGATATTGCGATAGAATTGTCACAATAAGCAAATGCTATATTTCCATTGACAATAAGTGAAATGGTTCCAGAGATATGGCATTAACGAGAGTTTCAAAAGTGGTCAAAGTGCCGTTGTGACCTTGAAAATAAGGTCAAGGTCATCCAAAGTGACTGGTGTCTGCGTAATCCCCCAAGGTAGGCTTTGCTTTATAACCGTTGCCAATGGCTATCAATTTGAAATGACAACACGGGCGGAAGTGGAAATTGACCAATGAGAGGCTTTTCATTTCCGATTCATTCACGACAGCATGTTTGATTTACGGAAACTGCCAATATTTTCCTGCATTTGTTCAAAGATAGGTGTGGTGTTAATGCAAGGGTCAGTGGTCAAAATTTGAATGATATTCGAAAAATTGGGCGAGATGGTCAGCAAGTTAAAAGATTGATCTATGATTCCAGTGCATAGTTTTGCAATTAAATTTAGTATTGATTGCACTACACGTTAAAATAATCGATGTGTCCTGCTTCGATCAGGTTTTAGCGACTGGAGTGACCCCCCTTCTGTATTCTATATAATAGGTAGAGGTTAAGCTAAAATCTTTATTTCTTGACCGATTTCATTCAAATTTGAGATGTACGTTTATCTCAACATATGAAAACAATATATGAGTGCAAAAGTCCAGGTTTTAAAATTTTTCTAATATTGTCCACTACGTGTTTGGAACCCCTGTGAAAATTTGGCTGTTCATCTCAGATTTTGTCCTCATTTGACATAATTTTCCACAGGTCTATAAAAATAAGTTTTGATCTCATCATCAGTCCATAGTTGTAATAACTCATGTTGATATATTGGATATCAGAAAACACTTAGGTGACATTCTTTAAATACTATAAAAAATTGGTGACCAAGGTTAAACATTATGTCTAAAATAAAACGTACCTTTGTGGATTCAAATAATGATGTAGCTACACGACTGGAAGCTGATGCTGACGATGAATTGACAAAACTCCCACATGATAACAACGGAGACTGTCCAAGCATAGATGGAGATTCACCAAGGCAAGCGTAATTGTCTGATGCAGATCCTGAAGATGATGTGTTAGCTGATTGGACATTCTCTCGAGCCGTCACATTAAATTGCTCACATCTGTATTGGGTATTCAACATTTGGATCTCAATGTTATTGTTCACAACAGCGTAGAGACCTCTTGGTTGAATCATAGGTGCTTGTATTGATGATTCTACTGGTGTTGAAGTTTGAGAGATTGTTGATGCTGATGATGTTGAGGCTGCGTAGCCTGATGGTTCAAACTCTGGAGTCTTCCCAATTGCAAGTTGTTCATTCCTGATTGGAGCTCGATTCATCATTTCTATACCTTTACTTGGAGCATTATGACTACGAGCTGTAATCACTGGTGCTTGTGTTGATTCTACTGGTGTTGAAGTTTGAGAGATTGTTGATGCTGATGCTGCATAGCCTGATGGTACAAACTCTGGGGTCATTCCATTTACAAGTTGCTCATTCCCGATTGGAACTCTATTCACCCTTTCGATATTTGTTCTTGGAGCATTATGACTGCGAGCTGTAACTGGTGTTGACTCTGCTGGTGATGATGCTTGAGGGAACATCGATGCTGATGCTGACGATCCTGATGATGATGTGCAGGCTGATGGTACATAACCTTGATCAGTCCCATTTGAAAAATGCTCATTCCTGATTTGAGTTCTATCAATCACTTGGACCCCTTGTTCGGCTACATTATGACTCTGATTTGGAATCATAGGAGAGATGGATGAATGTTGTGTGACTGGTTGATGCTGGACTACAGATTCTGAACCCTGTTCTGCTACAAACTCTGAATTCTGTTCTATAACAAATTCTGGATTTTGTTCTGTCACTGATTCTTGATTGTGATCTTCAACAAAATCTGGATTTTGTTGAACGACAAAATGTATGCTTTGTTGAACTCCTGATAGTGGATCTTGTTGAACTATAGATTGTTGATCTTGTACATCTGTTGAAACTTGTAACAGATGTTGGTTTATATCAGGTTGTGCTTGGATTTGAGCCTGATTTTCAAAGAGCAAATGTGTTTGCTGACCTGAATGATTTTCAAGCAATGAAGGCTTGCAGACAGACACAGTCTCTATATTGTGACCTCTATTACCTACATGGGTATGGACATCATCCGACATATCCATGATTTCCTGCTTGATATTTTGATTGCCATGGATTCCTGGATCAAGCTGGTGACTTACAACTGCAAGAGTGGACTCCACAGGCTCAGGATGTTGAATAACAAGCAAATGTAAGTTTTCTTTGACTGTATCAGTTGAATTTGGGACTTCATCAGCGCAGTTAATCTTCTGACAAATGGAATAATGATTGAGCCATGATGAGGTTTCAGTGTCTTTGAAATCACAGTTGTCTCTTACACAGAAATAGTTGATCTTCTCTGGGGTTCCGTCTTCATAGAATTCGCTCATCACCTGTGTACCTCCAGGATGGTCTTCAGTGTAATGCTTCTTTATTATGGAGAAGTTTTCACTTATTTTGTTCCGGCAAAGCAAACATTTGTACATTTTCTTCACCGTTTTCTCAAGATTGCCAGGACGAATCCCTCTCTTTTCACACACTTTTTCTTTTTTCACAATTGGCACAAAATCTTTGTTTACATCACTTTTGTCATCATTTGCTGGTGCAAATTCTACCTCTTCTTTCTCTTCTTCAGTAGAATTTACTTTTGTTTTTGTGGCAGACTTAGCACATCTCTTAGGTTTAACTGAAAAATTCCTGTCTAATTCTTCAATGTCCTTTGCTTGCGACTCTAAAACAATTTTGAGACAGAAAGAAGGCTTTGGTCTGTCATGTTCACTGTCATTGTGCGCAATAAGAATTGAATTCTGCAAGGTCTTAAAGTTGCAGATGCAGCACTCAAAGCAAACCCCAGGAGTCACAATAGTGGTGTTGTCTGACACCGTTTTCTTCTTCTCCTCTTCCTGCTTCTTCACCTTCAGACTTTGGGAGTGATTTGAACGAACCCTCTTCCTCCTCTTGCCTCTTTTAGGCTTCTGTTTCTCCTGATCTTCTTCCATTTGCTGAATCACAGGAGGAGATTTTGGCTGTTCACTCATCGCCATCTCAGCCTCATCACAGTCATTCATTCCATGCTTCAGAAGATCAGGCAGAAGGACACAGAACTTCAAGTTGTCCGAGTCAAACTGGCTGTGTTCTTTCACTGTGTGACGGACTACGTCAACTCTGGAGAATGTCTGGTAAATGCAGTACTGGCAGTTAAACCTGTGTTCCATCAGATGCCTCAACAACAGATGTTTGTCTTCTGTTTTGAAGGTGCAGAAGTTGCACCAGTAATATGGGAGGTCAATGTTTGATACCACTTGGCCTGAGTTGGACAAGAAGATTGTTTTGGATGACAGCGCACAAACGATTTCATTACTTCTCATTCCAAGAAGTTTTTCTCCAGATTTATGTTTTATTTTTGTCTCACTGAGGATGAGTCCAATATGAGATGCATCATCTGGATTTATTCTGCAAGTCCTGGTTGGACTCTGTGGTCGAACTATCTTCCCAAGTTCATTCATCGTGTGACGATCTATCTGAAATCAGAACAAACATTAGGGTATCTTATTATGAAAACAGAATTCTAGGGGGGGACAATCCTCGCAACATTACAGTTACTGATAAATGATACAATAAAACTGAACACTAAAAAAATGTCTTTTCTGAACTCTAAGACAAGAAATAGAGCCATTGTCTTTGTAGCCCATCAGGTTCATTTAAATTTTGCTTTAGGCTTTAGAATGTGGTCAATGTGGTTCCTTTCTTAGTATGGGCCACAGGGTCACTAAATTTACATTTTGGACTCCCAAACACCCATAAGGAGTCTCAACACATTTTAGGATTTTAGGGCTTGTGGGACAAGGTTTTAGGCTGTTGCTCCTGTGGCCCATTAACAGGGTGTTTTCGTAGACACGGTGGATTCGTAGACAGATAAAACGGTGGGTTCGTAGACATATAAAAATATATATTTTCAAAGCAATATATTGTTTTAATAACTATGAATAAATATAAATAAATATTAGTAAATTAAGTTAACTGTTGAGTATGATTTTTGATATCAGAACAGTGCCAAGTACTGGGGGAAAATAGCTTTCAATACAAGCAATTGATTGAAAAATAAATATTTCTAAACAATGACTCTATCAAACAAATACCAAAGTAAAGTACAAATATTAAACAAAAGATATTCTGCGATGAAGCAAGTCCATCAATCAATCCAAAAATAATTGGTCGTAATTATAATCAATTAATTCAAAGTATTGTTACTTCCCTCATAGTAATTGGTCATTGGTGTCTAATTAATGTCATGGGTGATTGTTGTCTAATCAGTAGCATAGTTGATTTTTATTTGCATTCAATTGTTACTTTCTTCTCTCCTTTACCATTTTGATATGAAACCCAATCAATCACTAAACATTCAAAATTCAAATTATAATTGAGTAAACACGAGAAAAATAAACAACAAGGATTGGCCTACTTTATTATACAATTGTAAGGAAACGATCATCCAACTCAATCACAATGCACCAAACCATAATCATTTGTGATTCTTTTTTTAAACATAGCATACTTAGATAATATAATATTTTATCATTAGTCATGTTTAAATTTTGTAATTCTAAATACGATTCATTTTATTGCCCATTTTTCGATTGTCTACGAACCCACTGTCAATTTGTCTACGAACCCATCGATATTTCTGTCTACGAACCCCCGTGTCTACGAAAACACCTACACCCTCGAATACACCGTGCGAGTGATTACAGATGGCTTGTTAGCTTGTTACAGGAATAATAGATGCAGGTTGTTGTGGGCATTATTAGGTTGATAATAGATTTAGGTTAGATATATCGTCGATATTATTAGGTTGATAATAGATTTAGGTTAGATATATCGTGGACAGGTAGTTAGGATAATTTGGGTAATCAGATAATTATATATTAGGTTTTTAGGTCAAGTGTTATTTATAAGATGAAGTGGAAAATTAAATTATTTCTCTGATTCTTTGTGAGTATGAGCTAGATTATAGGCCTATGCACCTGTAGATTAATAATTGTCACTGTCTTCAATGATTTTACTCAGGTAGTAGTTTTTGTCTTCAATAATTATGTACCTTGTGCTATTTCTCAGTTATGTTTTATCGTGCCAGCAACTGACATTGAAACGGCTAAGATGATGCTGCGAGTGTGAATGACATTGACAAGCCAGTAGATGGAATTTTGTTGTTGTTGCTAAATGAATGTCGATTGCATAAGAAACTACAAAAATGACACTGTGAAAGTTAAGACTCTTTCAGTATCTCTCTGATTTATCAATCTTACCTAACTGTCCATATCATCATCCACGTTTAAGTGTTCTAACTTTTGAACTCTAACTTGCCTTTATTTTGATAAACAAAGCGCCATACTTCTAAAGGGAGGTAATTCTGAAGAATGTGAATCGCTTGATTTGAATTTCGAAGCACAATCCGGCGTACGCCGCATAGCTCGTCATAAGCGGCATACATATCGACAAGATGATTGAAGGCACTGGTGGGGAAATTAACATTTATTTCAACCGAAAATTGTATAAACAGTTAAAATAATAAAGTTAACAGTAAGTCTCTTCGAACAGATTTGTTGATGTGATGGCATATGATCCTAATGATATGATTTTATTATTTGTTTTACTTTATGATGTGACATTAAAGCTACAAAAGAAACAAAAATGTCATTGTGCAATTCATAACTTTCGTCAATCACTGAAACAGATTCATTCATAAGCCACATAAGAATCTAATCGTTCGTTCTTTATTGCTCCAAATGCAACATCAAATTCATTATAAAAAGATATGAAGATATGTTAGAAGGCCTAATTGGATAAAGAGAGACCTGAGACTGTTAGCCACATTTCTACATTGTTCTGCTGTTTTCTGGTGTATTTTGACAGACTTCAGTCTTGTCACCTCTCGAGTCGATAACATTTTTGCCCCCTTCTTTTTAATAACATGAAATTTTACCTTTTCAGTCAACTTGTGACAAAGTTCATCGGGTGCTTGTGACGGTCAGCTCCATTCTCGCCCTTTATGCACTTTTTACATGCGCACTTTTAAAATAAAAATTCACGGGAGTTATAATTACTCTTAGGAGTAATTTTACTCCTATCTAGAAGTAAAAGTATATTTACTTTACGTCCCATTGGAGTTTAAGGACCCTTATCATGATTTGCTTACAATGAACATTTTTGCTTTGAAAACTCAATGAGTTAAATGCATATTCTGAAGCAGAGATCTTTACCAATTTTTTTCCATACATTTTGTGTTTGGTCAATCAACTTTCATAGTTTAAGAGGGGTAAAGGCAAGTTTTCAGTAATTGTCAGACATAATTTAAATGATGAACAGTGAAGTAAACTTCCGCACCACAATGTGAAGAATTTTATTTTTTACCCGAGCACCGCGGTCAGAGAAGCAATAGATCCATCATAAAGTCAACCTTCTATCATCTTGCATCCTTTACTATATATAGTGGTAAAGTAGTTACTGATTTATAATTTAATCAGCAGCAGAACTGGATGTTCTCAGTGCGAACTGCAATGTCTAGTAATCCTCTCTCTAGATATTACATTCCCATCTTGCTACTGAAGACCTCCACATTGAAACAATGAAACAAAACCCTACAGTATAGAGTATTTAAGACAGATCTTTCCGTTTTCACTACGTCCTCATTCCGTTCCAGTGCGTCTAAATTGTAAAATCATCCAGTTCTGGTCAATTTTCTAAAAAAAACTTGCCCGTTCAAATTCCAGATCCACTAGCCCTGTAGAAGACAGGTCCTACCGCAACATGTTCTTGTGCTTTTTCTCTGTTCTTGAGCTAACAACACTTAACATTGTTTCTCTGTTTCCATCACAAACTGTAGGAAACCCACATTCGTCATACTGAGAGCTGTAACTTGGTTAATGCATTCTTATCACTTCTCTATCCCGAACGATAAAAGTATAACCACATGTATATTTATACCCGTCTCTACAAACCGAACTGCAAACGTAGTAAGAACTGTGTGAGAATTTTGCAAACGTACTAAGAACGAGTAGAACGCAATGAAGACCTTCTTAGAACTTTAATGACTGTGTAAGAACGCACTACAAACTGAATCAGAACATTTTCAATAGTGTACACTGAATAGGACGTACGAACAACGACTATGGTCGTACTAAGAACGAGTTACACCTGATTATGGACGGGGTGGAAACTGTGCACAAACGTATTGCAATCAATTCCCGACTGCGCAACGTTCTTACTCGTCCTTAGTCAGATCGAAGCGCAAGCACTTGATGCATGTATATATAGTATATGAGCAATATCCATGCCCCAAGTGCTTGTGGATCGAAGTACGGTAGTTCCGTTCGCAGTACGGCAATCCCGTTTTCAGTACGTTTGTACTCCGTCCAATTTCAGGACGGGGAGAAAGTTCAACAAGTCAAACGTTCTGGAGCACCTTAGCGTTTTTAGTACGTCCGAGCCAGTTCATAAAGTTCGTTACCAGTTGCCACAACGTCCATTTCGTCCTCAGTCAGTTCTCAGACAGTTCAATCCCGTTCTGAAAAAAATCCAAGAACGTACTGAGAACGGGCTTGGTGTAAATTCATTTAGTGACTGAAGGGCCACAAATCAAGGTCTAGGGGCAAACCATAAAACCTTTTCATCGTTTTACAATTCGACTTTTAAAGATGTAAATACATTGCTATTTTAGGATTATTGTACGTTTGGTGATTCTGTGGTCATTAATAAGCTTATATGTCATTTACGAGTGTTTGATTCCAATAGGTCAGCAAGACAATGTACATTAGTTTTCTTACAGGAGTAAACAGGAAAACTGTCTCAATTACTCTGTTACTTATGGGAGTAAGAGTAAATATACTTTTACTTTACCTCTTGGGGTGGAGTATTTAACTACTAGGAGTAAAGATACTCCTGTAAGTAAATTAGTATTTTGCAGTTTACATGACATGTTTACTCCTAGGAGTATTATACTTACAGAGGCGTAACTACCATGTAGCACAAAAAGCTTACTCTTTGAAATTAAAAAAAAAAAGATTTAAAATATTTTTTTTAAGGTTTTTGTTATTTTTTCTGTAATTTATTGGTGACATTCGTCAGAACACAATCTTAACCTATCATTCGATTATGACTAGTGTAGCAATGTTTATAGAAGTGTCAAAACATGTTTATATTTAGTCGTCTGACATTAGCGTGTAAAGCTTGTGTTAGACAAAACATTTATGACAGCGCCGTTTTGTCACGGTTGATTAAGTCTATTCTCTTCTCAGTACGAGTGTGTGAGCAAATGAGTATTTAGGAAATTGCACAGCAGTATAGACCATTTCGAGTCGACTATTTCGGACATCGCGAGTAAAAAGTGAAGATTGTACAAAATTGATTCCTTTTTTTGTAAAACGGTCGATAACAGAGGTTCACTCTTCGAATTCCCAAAATAATTCTTTGAGAAGGGGTGCCTTGTAAACCTTAATGCTTTCTGATTCACAGAAATCATCTGACAGTTTCTCTGGTACCGATATTGGCTTGTATACAGGAAAGCAAATAAAAAATAAAATAAAATCAGAACAAATTCGTTCTTCTCTGCTGAACAATTTAGATTCAACCGATGTCAGGGCTGACAAAACACTGAAATACCCTTTACATCCCACTTAGACCCGTTGTCCATGGCAACCATTCATACAAGTGTCCTGTTCATTATCGATATCGGGAACTCTTAGGCCAAAGAGTCCTGACATCTGATGCAAGGACACTTTTGTAAACCTTTCCTACATAAGGTTTAAATTAATTTATCAACAACATAGACATAGAAGTAAACTGAAAGTATCAATAAACAAATAAAACAAGCTGGAAAACAATCATAATACCTACACGTTTGCATCAAAATCACATTAAAACACTGCAGGTTTTTGTTTGCACTAGAAGATACCAAAACAAAATAAGAAATAAACATTATATGATTTATGTTGCATCACAACTTTTGTTATGTTAGGAAATAAGTTTAGAAATATCCAAAATAATTTAATAATGATACGTAATTATTTTTTTCATAGATAAGCTATGGAATTTTAGCTAAACTTGTTATGGGAATGATTAAAGTACCTTTTTATTTGAAATCCAAGGGAAACGATTCTTAAACAGAAACCACTGTCAAAATTCCATTGTCTACGAGAACTCTAATAACGCATCTCACACCTTCAAAATCCAAAACGCAATGGACAACCTGTGAAACTTGAAGCAGGCTCATATTAATGGAGTGCACTAAGTTTGCAAGCCCAAAACATTTACTTCGTGCCTTGCGCTTTGACACGCAAGAAGCGCGTGCCTCGCGCTTTGACAAGCAAGAAGCACGTGACACACGTGTTCATACCCCCTTCACAGTACTATACACACTCCCTTCATAAATCAGTGAAGAGGCCCTTGTAAGGTTATTGCAAATTGAAATTTTATTTAAACTATTTATTTTGTGGTTGATTGTACTCGGACCAAGTGAGATGTAAGTCAGTTACTAGCATGGTTAATGGCATGCATCGGATAACGGCAGGGACACTTTGTCCTCGACCCTGTAGTCTGCTGCGCCTCGTACAGGCCTCTCGGACAAAGTGTCCCTGCCGTTATCCGTTGCATGCCATGAACCATGCTTGTAACTATTACTTAACGGACACAAGAGGTGTGAAACGGAAATTTAATCCAACACATGTTGATCACAATGATTGGCTCCGATATTCTCCTTCTAAAGATGGCGTCATTTGCTCACCATGTGCTCTTTTCGAAAGTGACAGCCAAAAAGGTGCATTTGTTACCTCGTACATTCACGATTGGGCGAATATCGGGACACTTCTCAAGAGGCATACACAACTTGATTCACGTATTTTTTGTACTGAGAAATCTTTGAACTATAGAACGGTAGTCAGTTATAAACAGGATGATATTTGTTGTCAACTTTTCAATGCGCACAAAGAAACAGTTGAAAGAAACCCTGCAATTCTCAAAAACTAATTGAGACACTCGTTTTGTGCGGAAGACAGAATATTGCAATCTCTCTTGCAGTATCTTGCTGACAGGACAATTAGAAACAATTACTTATCACCAGCCATTCAAAATGAGCTTCTAGATATTTGAGCGTCACAAGTGAGAAAACAGTTGGTAAATAACTGTAATTTGCAGAAATGCGTTTCATTCATTGTTGACGAGGCAACAGATTCCTCAACCAAAAAACAAATTTCTGTCTCTGTTCGACACATTTCTGTAAAGGATAAGGGTCAAACTACTCTCAAAGAATCATTTTTAGGTTTCACTGACGCTGAAAGCACAAGGCCGGCTCCCTTAGCTGAATTCTTTCTATCAGAACTCGACAAATATGGAGTACAGAAAGGCTATATGAGGGGGCAAGGTTATGATGGTGCCTCAAACATGAGTGGCCATTTGAATGGTGTCCAAGCCATCATTAGACAGTATTCTGATGCTTTCTATGTCCATTGCAAGTCTCATTGCTTGAATCTGGCCTTGGGCCATATTTGCTCCATAACATCCGTCAAGAATATCATGTCAACAGTACAAACCATAGCCTTTGCCTTTTCTTATTCGGCCAAACGTCTGTTAGCATACACAAAGGAGCTTGAATCAAATTGGAATGCCAAGGAGTCAATGGGGAGAAAGCGGAAGATACGTGAAATGTGTGAAACACGTTGGGCAAGTCGTGTGGGTTCGTTATCCACTTCCAAAGCATCATTTGATGTTATAGTTGAAAGTTTGACTGCCCTTGAACAGGATGACGACTCTAGGGCAAGATCCATCAGATGTTCCATTCAATCTTTTGATTTTATCATTGGCCTTGTTGTGACTAAACATATCATCCAGTACACAGTTCAGCTTTCTCTCATGTTGCAATCTGCGACAATAGATCTGATCTGTGCTTCAAGCGAGGTTTTTGTTGTCATCAGCAGTTTGCGACAGATTCGTGAAGACGAGTCTGTATGGACGGTGCTCTTCAGTGAGGCATTCGACATGGCAAGCAAATACGACATTGCTCCAACAAAACCAAGGTGTGTCGGTCGTCAAACACTGCGTGACAATGCCCCTGCGTCAACACCTGAAGCCTGCTGACAGAGGAATCTCTTTTTACCCTTTGCTGGAACATATGTCTCAGGAACTAGAGGACAGGTTTATCCGCCCAATTGGCCCATTCAAAGCGTCAGGAGTTTTTACCTTCTTCAGTCCATAATATGACCAAGGACATTCGTATGCGAATATTCGCACAGTTCACGGAGTTGAAAGACAATTCACATGAGCAACAGACGGTAGAAATCAGGCGATGGAAATCACGTTGGCAAGATGTTCCAGCAGACGAGAAACCGTCGTGTTTGTTGGCAACACTGGACTTCGCAAAAGATCTTTATCCGAATATCCATGTTGCCCTCAAAACACTTGTGACAATGCCAATGTCTTCAGCAACGGCTGAGCGTTTCTTCTTCTTCGTAATGAGACGTGTTAAAACGTATCTCAGGTCAACTATTGTAACAGAGCTACGTCATATTCATGTCAGCATTGATAAGGTGGTGGATGATTTTGCAGAGGGAACAACTCGCAAAATGGCCCTTCTCTTCAAGTAAAGTTGATGGCATAGAGTACACACATTAGATAGCTTCCCGACTGTTTCAAACAATTCTATAACTGTTTTGTTCTTGTTCCTTTTTCAACGTTCAATTTCCTACGGTTTTCAATGTTTCAAAATTGTTTATCGTACTTGTACTTTATGGGCAAATGCTCTCAGCATTTGCCCCAATATAACGTTGAAGTAGTTACAAATTGTTTCATTGAGTTAGTTATATTCCAGATAATGTTTGTTAGAACCGGCTTGTTTGGTTCGTCTGTTCTTTCATTCATCTTGCAGTGATTCTATAAAACACTTTTTAGTACAACAATCGATGTGCTTACAACTGACTTTTAGCTCATCTGGCCTGTAAGGCCCGATGGCCTTATGGCATGGTGACTGCCGTCCGTCCGTCCATAAACTTTGTACATTTTCCACTTCTTCTCCGGAAGCATAAGGCTTAGAAAGCTGAAACTTTGTATACATACTCCTTGACTAGTAAGGATTACAAAATGTAGCTTTTGTGGCCCTGTGGCCCATAATAAGGCCACGCCCTAAAAACTTATTTTCATCTTCTTTTCTAGAAGCATAAGGCCATGTCAAGTTGTAGTGCATGTTAGAGGCTCATTCAAACTAATTGACACGTACTCGTAACTTTTTACTTATCTTCTGTGGCATCTTCAGTTTCATTCCTAAATGATTTATTCTGGTGTAATGACTGTGAATTTTCTCTGAATGATGTTATAATCCATCTTTCTTCAGATGTATTAGATGTTAAAGTAAGTCCTTGTAGCACATGAACATGGTTAAGAATACATTTCATGGTTCTCAACAAAAGTTGAATAGCATGACGTATATGTACATATTGAAAAAATATACACCCCCACGTTTTTTCACCAGCTAATATTTCCTGATAAGAAAGACTGGGGTGTTGTAGAAATAATTGAACGATATGTTAGAACTGTAATTTAGCAGTTTTTGGGATAATTTCATTCAGATAAGGTTTCAGATCTTTGGATATTTCACTCAAAGTCTTAAAATTTGGTGCCAGCCTATATGAGGTAATGTGCAGACATCAGTCGGTTATGGTGACCGTGACCTTATATCAAGGGTAACCACGGGACTTTCGCCAATTATGAAACACTTGTTAATCTCATGAATCCGTGCAATTTTGTGTATATCGCATTAAGGGGAATATGCTGTGACGTTGACCTGTTGATTTTCAATGTCACTTCAGCACTTTGACCGTTTTGGAAAGTATTGTTGATGAAATGTCTCATAACTATTGCAATCAAAATCTTTAGATTTGTGACAGCTTATATTAGGGGAATTTTACAGAGATACAAGTAAATCATGGTGAACATGACCTTACCTTCAAGGTCACCGAAACAGATTGACTGAACAGTTAGATTAATATGAGACCCCTTTATGGAAGTCTCACAGCAGAAACTTCTGGTGAACAAAACTCTCTTTACTTGTCATTTATGTCTTTGTTATATATGGAGAGCATGCTGTGTACAAGATTATGAAACTCATACACAAATTAAATATTAGCCGCATGGGCCTTGCCATGTTAGTGGCAAACACTTGATGTGTTTCAATGTTTGGTTACTCAAAAAATATTGTTACAAATGTAAAATTTAGATCAGTGAATTTTTAACTCTGTAAAAATCTCGCATTTATTGTATTATGATATGCATCATATGATGACCTTAGTATCTCAATACGTAACATTTCTTGAGATACCTGTATCGTGACATCCCTATCTCTAATATCTCCTTATCAAATCAAAACAACAGTAAATATTATTTTAAAAATGACATAACACAATAGATGTTTAAAAGATATGGTATAATAAATAATTGACATAAGCATATATCACATTATATAGATGTGGAAACATAAATGCAATAAAGATGTTATTGTTTAATTCATGAAACATGTAACGTATGATTCTCCCACATATCATTGATAACAAATTCAACCTCCTAATTGTTAAGTTTATGATATTAGCCACTTCCTATCCATCTATACAAACTATTATTTTATCACAGATATTCAAACAACAGTCTTCAGTACAACATTATTTCACATGAATTCTACAAAAAGAATTGCAAAAGTAAATTAGCAGGTAAGTAGTCTACGACCTTATGATAAATTTTAATATAATTAAATGACTTTTGCTGTCATAAAATCAGACCTACACAAAAGACTCACTTGACAACAGATGATATTGGGGATAAATTGGACATCCTGATGGATCCATGAATTTTGTAAAGGGAGTCTATTGGACTATGTACCAAACTTGAGGAGTCTACACAGGCTTCCCTTGCATCACAGGATAACTTTCAAGATCCTCTGCTTAGCTTACCAGTGTCTGTCTGGTGAAGCTCAGTCTATCTACAGAACCTCCTGACCATCTACTCTCTCCCTCCATAAAAAAAGATGATGATGATGATGATGATGATGATGAAAGCAATGTAAAACAATAATAAAGAAGATGGCATCAGGGATAAATTGGACATGGTGATGGGCTAAAGAATTTAAAAAAATAAACCTATTGGTCCATGTACCAAAAAATATGATAGATGATGATGATAATAATGATAATGATGATGATAGCATTGTCAAACAGGATAAGAAAGACAGATTTCAGATCCTCAGGGAAATAGGATCAATGACGTCTGTTTACATCAAACAGTAGGCACTATCATCATGTAACATATCATGTCCATAGTTAACATTGTCCCAACAGGTTTTGGAATTCCACGAGTATCAGTGTGCAGGAGAACTAGTTTTGGGTGAAGCCAGACTTCAAGCTGATGTCTCCAGGTCCATGACTGGTAAATTCACTCTAATTTCTCTACCTGCCCCGCCATACTGAAACAAAAATTATTTTTTCCTGATTATGAATTCTTGAATAAATCATTGGATATTTGGATGTATAGTAATGTTTCTTAAGGAGCAAAGAAGATTTTTTTATGAAGATTGTTCCTATTATTATGTAAAAATAATCACTGGAGAATCAGTACTTCAAGGTGTACATTAGGCTTGAATAAAACCATCCTGAAATATAATTTCCATCCAGAAAGATACAAATAGAGAATCTCACCCAAGTGTCTTCTGATATCAAATATATCAACACGAGTTGATTAAAGTTACAAATATCAGAGGCTTGCCGAGGATATTTTTACTTTAATCAACGAGTGTTGATATATTTGATATCAGAAGACACGAGGGTGAGATTTTATTTATCATCCAAATCATTTTTCAACAGTTATTAGCAAAAGAATGAACATATCTGAACACAAAACTGTCATTAGACTTCTTGAACAGTGAGGTCATTGCATTGTGACGTCATCAGCATTATGATGTCATAGCATTGTTACGCCATGAACTTTGTGACGTCATAGTATTGTCATCTGTGTTCTAAGTGATGCCAAAGCCTTGTGATGTCATTTAACTGATGATGTAATAGGATTATGACGATTTGATTGTAGCGATATCTACAATGTAGATATCGCTTGTAGATATCGCTTGATCTCAGAAAAGCGTTATCTACTGCGGTAGCCACTTTTGGATGATAAATCAGATTATCTCAACATTGCTTTTGTGGTTTTCTACATTAGTTATTCTTCTATCCAAACGCTTCTATGAAAAACAGTACTAACCTGTCTCTGTCTGTTTTGAAGGTGCTGCAGCACTGAGAAGCTTTCAGAGCGGGTCGAGATGGGGGAGATGGGAGGGGAGACAGCAACAGGAACCTGAAACAATCAGTTTCTTTATATCACGTTTATTGTGTGTGAAAACCAGAGATGCAAGTGATAACAAGGCAAAAGTGAGCGCAGCTCACATACCCCCGCCTGTAGTTTGACCACCTTTCCTTGACGAAAATAGTGAAAAGTCATATGTTCTGATAAGTCCTAGGATGTTACCGTATTTTTAAAATTTAATTTGTCTGAATAGGTGTGAACTGGTATAACTATGATAATAAATGTTGTTCAACAAACTCTCACATTCCATTCAGTTCCACGTAGGTCAATTTATATTCCAATATATGTAATCTTTGCAGTGGTATCAACATTCCAATATATGTATTCTTTGCAGTGGTAAAAATTTCAAATATTATTTGAACTTTGGAATTAAAACCTCTAAAAGGCACAACAGCATCATATAGGTTACTGCCATACCAAGTGGTATAGTTTTTAAATTATGATCCGGAAACGACACAAAGTCCGAATATCTGACCGTTTTTGGTCAAAATTTCAAAAATTATGTGAACGTTGGAGGTGAAACCCCTAAAAGGCACAACAGCATCATATAGGCTACTGCCATACCAAATTTGAATTTTCCAAGTGGTATAGTTTTAGAGTAATGCTCCGGAAACGATTTCAGACGGACGGACGCACGCACGCACGCACGGACGGACGGACACGCGGAGCGCTATATACCCCTGACTACGTCGTAGCGGGGGTATAATAACAAAAGTATTTCTAAGAGTAAAGGATCAACTGAAGTAAAACATGAGAAGATATTCAACTTGGTGATGAAATATGTGGACAGTTATGAGAATGTAGACTCCTTAATTCTATGGAAGTTTTTTTTCCAGATAGATACAAATTTAGTTGAAAAAGATCCAAGTCAAAATGTCAAGTAAACACAATAAAGAAATTGAATATTGATAAAGCTATTGACAAATCGAGAAGATGAAACAAAGGCCTCAGAATGACTTAATCAAAAACATCATTACATTGTAAATTTTTACGAGGATTCAAACCAGAAGAAAAGTTCAACAGATCCAACACAGACCTGTGAAGGTTCAGCCCTTGGAGGCGAGTTGTGCTGATGATATCCGGGCAGCGTCACATCCCGACTGTCCAAGCCATGAATACCTTGCTCCAGGATAGGTCGGGCTGTGTTACTAGTCAGCCTAGATGTCCCATACTGGTGGGGCTGTTGTTCCTGTGACTGGTACAACTCATGTTCCTGGTACATTTGTTGTTGCTGTGCTGGATAATGCTGCTGTTGTTCAAGCTGGAACATCTGCTGTTGTTGTTGATGCTGCTGCTGTTGATACTTCTGCTGTTTATTCTGTTGTTGATTCTGCTGCTGCTGATTCTGTTGTTGATGGTACTTCTGTTGCTGCTGCATCACCATCTGCATGTGCTGTTTCTCTTGTTGTTGAAACAGCAGCTGGAGTCTCTTCTGGGCCTCTTCATGCTGTCTGTTGAGCTCTGCAATCTGTTCCGACACAGGAAGGTCGTTCTGCACTAGAGCAGGGTCCATCTGTGAGGATGGGTACATTGCCTGGTGATAACCAGTCGACAGGCCCATCTCGGGGAGGTTGGACTGGACCAGGGGTGTGGGGCGGGGAACACTCACTGTGGCTACCTGCTGAGGAGGGGGGCCGGATCTGGGGGGAGGGTTGGACGGGACCGAGCGAGAGTGGGACTCAGCCAGGGAAGTGATGTCAATCAGAGATGTTTGGCGTTCTGAAACACAGATAAGAACTGAAGTCATGTTTGACATTATACATACTTCTAAAACTTTGGCTGATAATTTGGTTATTAGGGAAAAAGATCTGTGAATGGATGTAAGGAACTCATGTCTTGTTGATAAAGGAAATATACCAAGATTGTATAAGGAGATATTCGTTGTTTCTATATTTTTTGTAACAAGGCAATACACCCAGCGATGTGATGACTCATCACAACATCTACAAATTGAAATATGAGATGCCTAATGAATAAAGACATAACTCACTGGGTTGAGCGGGCTGCTGCTCCTGTTCCTCCGTGACCCGAGTCTTCCTGACGGGAGGAGAGAGGACCACTGCATGTGAGGAGACGTGGTCTGGGAGGGCAGAGTAACCTTCCTCTACCTCTCCGGGGATACTTGGAGCAGGCAGGTAGTCTGGAGTTGGACCAGGAGAGATGTACTTCATTAATGTTACATAACACTGAGCCACTGTTGGCTGGTATTTCTGAATTCAGCATTTTAGTATACTAATATTCTTTTGTGAACAAAACATCATAAAACTTTCAAACAAATCCAGGAATTTTGAAAGGGATCATAAGAAGAACTTACCAAGTTGCAATTAGAACACTTTTCTAATATCTTAAGCGGTTAAGTACTTGCTCACATGAGTAATTAAGTGGTCAGAACTTACCCAGTTACATTGAAATGGGTTAACAATGATGCAGTTGACAACTTTAACCAACATGCATATGAACTTTGAAAATGAGATTATTACAATATTTCCATTGTTGAGGACCAGGTACAAGAATGGCAATTGTTTCTAACCTGAGTTCTCACCTTTGGTATTGTGTGATGTTTGTGATACTCTCTGTTCTCTTGTTGAGACACTCACATTCTGCTCAGGTCTAGTTGACTGTGAACCACTTGTACCGTACACCGCTTTCTGTTGACAGATCACACATATAGAAATGACAGGTACCTTTATTTGAATTAAGTGAATTCACTACAGTTCTAATCAGATGAAAAACATAAATTTCAGAATATATCATGAATTATTACTGCAACACCAATTAAAGGTTAAATCAAGGTGAACATTTACATCATTTGGTAGGACGTTAAATATTTCTTTTAGTACTGGGAAAAGTCGTAAGTCAATGTCAGTTTATTGTACTTATGACTATCTCTGTGCAAAAGAGCTCTGATTGAATAGCAGGCGTATCATGATTTAACTTTTTCATCCTAAACCAGCAACAGTACCTTCTTAAGCACTTTTCAACTGGCTCAACAAGGGGTAAAAAAGGATAAGGTTGAGGTTTACTTGGCAGGTTACTGGTTTACAATGGCATAAAAAGTCTTACCTTTAGACGATTAATTTCCTCTCGAGTCTCCGTCCTGTAGCGTTGAAACTCTGTAACAACACTTGAGTACTCTTCCTGCGTGACTATGATGTCCTTTAACAAACAAACAAAATTTAAATTTGATGGCATACATAACTCAGCATAAGCATACCCTTATCTCATTAAGAATATCAGTTTTTTATGCGAGATTTGATTTTCGGAAGAAATGCTAGCTTACTGAAGTGAGTGTGTCGACAATGTTCCTGAGTTGAAAGACATCTTGTGTGAGTTGTTCTCTCACCGTCATTTCTGCCTGAAGTCGCAGATCAGTCTGTTGACAGAAAACATGGATATCATCAATAACAATCTTAATACTTCACCTAAATCATGATTTTGGCTTATTAATTTAAACATCAATAAACAAAGTGACAAACATTACATTTTGACTAACCAAGAACAATTTTGGTTGAGTTAGTGCTTAACGCCGCTTGGGCAATATTTCAGCTATTAGCGGCGGAACAATTTGGAAGCAGAAAGCTAAACATGTGCAGTGAAGGAAAAAATATCTCTTTGCAAACTTAAGTGAGCAGTTATCCTCAATTTAGGTTCCAAAGGTTTCTTGATGTGATAGTTATATTTTCACAATTTTGTTCATAATAATAACTAATATCGCTCTCTTTTAATGATTCCTTGAGCACTTCAGAAACACTGATGAATGTGAGTGTGAATTCTTACAAAACCTGCAAACAGTTTACAATGATCACCTACTTCTCTCAGGTAAGTGGCAAGTTTGGACACAGAATCAACAAGAGCAACAGTGTATCCACTAAATGTCTCCGATCTCTGTTTTTCTGCTGGTGGGCGTCGCCCGGTCTGCTTTTCATACTGTTCTATCTCATTCTCCAAGTTACCCAACACCTGCAACAATATAGGGAAAGATAACAATAACAAATTTATTTTACACCCTATACAAGTTAAAATCATTTAGATGACTATTTTATCATACTTGTGTAGGCACTTGAAAGTGATTGAAGCTGCTGTAAAATATCATCTTTCAACAGCAAACCTCTCCTTTTCAGAAATTTTCTATGGGAGCGCACATAAAATATCTCCTAAAATTGTAACTTGTAACTTTTCACTTTCTGTTGGTAGTTATAACTCTTTGGTCTTTGATTATGCTATTTTAAGTGTAATATTTTTGTTATTTGGGTATTTTCTTTACTTTGCAGTCTTTTAACCTTTAGGAGCCATTCAATGGCCGGGGCTATCTGTTTTTGACAGAACAAAGATGAAAATAGGTTTTAAGGGCGTGGCCCCTGTGGCCCTTATTAGGGGCCACAAAAGCTATAAATTATTATCCCAACTAGTCAAGGAGTCTGTACATAAAGTTTAAGCTTTATAGGCCTTATGCTGCTGGAGAAGAATATGAATATAGGTTTTAAGGGTGTGGCCACCAAAGCTACAATTTGTAATCCTCACTAGTCAAGGAGTCAGTACACCAAGTTTCAGTTTTCTTGGTAGGGCTGCAACGATTCACTACGATGCATCGAAAATCGATTCAGATTTATAATACTGAAAATCGATTCATGATTCAAAATTTCGATTCGATTAAGTTTTAATTTTTCATGCTAAAAATGTTCAAAATTTAACCTAAATTAGATCTTGATATATTGCATTCGCGAGTGTTAACAAGTCGCGTAAAGTTTTTAAACCGGAAACTAAGTCTACAATACATCAATATGTCTACAATATGTAACGTAATCAGTGATTGGTTAATATCTTCATCTTCGAGGCTCTCGGCCAATCAGCGTGGTTTATACATTTGCCTTAGCAGCGTTGCATGGCAACGGTCGAGCAATATGGCCGAACCAAACTTGAAACATTGCTTTTGTTTTTAAACTTTTAAAACTATTAAAGTTATTGAGTTCAACAATTTTGTTGTTGTGTAGTGTTTACTGAGCTCTAAAAAATCGAATCGAAATAAATCGAATTGAGGTGTACAAATTAAAAAATAGAGCCATTGGCTCTGTAGCTCATCAGGCTTCATCATCAATTATGCTTTAGAGTGTGGCCAATGTGATTCCCCTGTTGTAGAGGCCACAGGGTCACCATAAAATTAAGTATATAGGCGACAAGTTTCAGCTTTCTAGGCCTTACACTTTAGGAGGAGAAGATGAAAATAGATTTGAAGGACGCTCCTGTTGCCTTTATTAGGGGTTACAGGGCCACCAAAGCTACAATTTATAATCCTCACTAGTCAAGGAGTCTGTACACAAAGTTTCAGCTTTCTAGGCATCATGGTTCTGGAGAAGAAGATGAAAATAGGTTTTTAGGGCGTGGCCCCTGTGGCCCTTATTAGGGGTCACAGGGTCACCAAAGCTACAATTTATAATCCTCACTAGTCAAGGAGTCGGTACATAAAGTTTCAGCTTTCTAGGCCTCATGGTTCTGGAGAAGAAGATGAAAATAGGTTTTTAGGGTGTGGCCCCTGTGGCCCTTATTAGGGGTCACAGGACCACCAAAGCTACAATTTATAATCCTCACTAGCCAAGGAGTCTGTACACAAAGTTTCAGCTTTCTAGGTCTCATGGTTCTGGAGAAGAAGATGAAAATAGGTTTTTAGGGTGTGGCCCCTGTGGCCCTTATTAGGGGTCACAGGACCACCAAAGCTACAATTTAT
The DNA here is from genome assembly GCA_916613615.1 of Steromphala cineraria. NCBI lineage: Eukaryota > Metazoa > Mollusca > Gastropoda > Trochida > Trochidae > Steromphala > Steromphala cineraria. The sequence continues at coordinate 34,431,922 of OU744722.1, read as the reverse complement.
AATCCTCACTAGCCAAGGAGTCTGTACACAAAGTTTCAGCTTTCTAGGTCTCATGGTTCTCGAGAAGAAGATGAAAATAGGTTTTTAGGGTGTGGCCCCTGTGGCCCTTATTAGGGGTCACAGGGCCACCAAAGCTACAATTTATAATCCTCACTAGTCAAGGAGTCTGTACACAAAGTTTCAGCTTTCTAGGCCTCATGGTTCTGGAGAAGAAGATGAAAATAGGTTTTTAGGGCGTGGCATATGTGGCCCTTATTAGGGGTCACAGGGCCACCAAAGCTACAATTTATAATCCTCACTAGTCAAGGAGTCTGTACACAAAGTTTCAGCTTTCTAGGTCTCATGGTTCTCGAGAAGAAGATGAAAATAGGTTTTTAGGGTGTGGCCCCTGTGGCCCTTATTAGGGGTCACAGGGCCACCAAAGCTACAATTTATAATCCTCACTAGTCAAGGAGTCTGTACACAAAGTTTCAGCTTTCTAGGCCTCATGGTTCTGGAGAAGAAGATGAAAATAGGTTTTTAGGGCGTGGCCCCTGTGGCCCTTATTAGGGGTCACAGGGCCACCAAAGCTACAATTTATAATTCTCACTAGCCAAGGAGTCTGTACACAAAGTTTCAGCTTTCTAGGCCTTATGGTTCTGGAGAAGAAGTCGAAATTCCACAAAGTTTACGGACGGATAGACGGACGGACTCCGGACACCATGCCATACCATAAGCCCATCGGGCCTTACAGGCCAGATGAGCTAAAAATCTAATCGAAGTTGTCTAGGTGAATCGTTGCAGCCCTATTTCTTGGCCTTATGGTTCTGGAGAAGAACATGAAAATAGGTTTTAAGGGTGTGGCCTTTGTGGCCCTTTTAGGGTCCACAGGGCCACTAAAGCTACAATTTGTAATCCTCACTTGTCAAGAAGTCTGTACAAAAAGTTTCAGCTTTTTAGGCCTTATGGTTCATGAGAAGAAGTCGAAATTCCACAAAGTTTACGGCCGGACGGACAGACGGACGGCCGGATACCGGACACCATGCCATGCCATAAGCCCATCGGGCCTTACAGGTCAGGTGAGCTAAAAATTTATTTCATATTACAGTTATTTTAATTAATTCCTCAATGGGTAAAAAGATCAAACTGTTTCAAAGTAATGAAATGCATTGATGTCCTTTCCATTATTTTTATTTGAAAGCAAAGCTCACCTTTCTCAGATCAGTTAAATTTAGAGCAGATGTATTCTGTGGACGATTTTCTTTCTGTGGAGACACTCGTTTTTTGGTCTTCTTCACTTTCCTAGTATCGTTGATGGCCGATCTTGGAGTTCTCAGCATCTCTATTGATTCATTGTGTTCCCTTCTTGGAGTCTCACAGCCAGTGTCTTCTGTTGAAAGAAAAATATCATAAGATAGCTATCTCCTTTGTTATCTCACTTATCTTTCACTCCTGTCATTGTTCACAATCATTCCCTTTCTAGACCCATAGATTCCTTAGCTTGATAATCGCATTGGTCTGTATGTGTCCCCCAACTGACCGTTCACACTTAACGTTACCTAACATTTCCCTCATTGAGATAAATGAACTTGCACTACACAAGTGTTTAAGTACAGACCCCACCCCTCACCCCTCATGAGCATCTTGGTTGGATCTTGGTTGGACCTCTTCACCCCTTTCTTCAAATCTCTACCCGACTCTTCACTCTACATACTCTTGAGATAACTGGAGTCACACCTTGGTCATGGTATCGCACACCTTTTGCCTATGCTGCATGCCCAGTCTTGATTAAAATCGACTGCGCTTCGAGGAAAAAGAGTGTAAAAATATTATCACATTTGGGTTCTGACCACACCCAGCCCGGCTCTCTCATTCAGAGTCTGAAGGCAACCCCATTACCCAGATGTTCTGACATTAGCTCATCTAGCCAATCACAAGGAGGGCCGTAAAACTTTCGATATCAGAGCTAGAGGCACATAACTCCTGTGAAATCCATTTTATACATGATCACCGCCATGTTAGTTTATGAAATGGAACGATGTGATTGGTCCGCTTGTGACTAGGTTTTGTCTGCCCTAAACTGGTGTTGAACAAGTGTCTAGCTTGAGTGTTTTCAAACTGTTGTTGAGAGGAAGCCCTTATACATACACGGAACACAGTCGATTTAAATCAGACTAGCTGCATTCTCAACACCCTCTCGTTACTCCCTTGCACCTCGAGAGATGTGTTTTATGTGTTTGAGAGGCCCATATGGGCCTGTCAAGTTATGTTTATGAGTGTAGGACCTCTTACTTTGGGAGGGGTTAGTGTTCTGTACTGGTTGCCCACTTTTCTCTGACAGTACTTGTCCAGTTGAGTTATGTTTATGAGAAAGTAACTCTCTAAAAACCTACTGTTTGATATTTTACCACCCCTCTCTCCCCATAACCCCACAATACCCTCCTTAAGAGAACTGAAACCCTGTTCACTCAGCTGGTCATTTCTCTGCCTGTGTTGACAATGTTAATGAGTGTGGGACCCCTCTTACAACATTCTCTTCAACCAACTTAACCCCCATCCCAATGTCCCTACCTTGAGAGATCTGGAGCCTGGTGCTCTGTATGGGACCCCCCTCTGTCTGACTGAGCCCGGCCTGCCCGGTTATGGTGCTCAGTGTTTGGTTCCGCTCCTCCTCGGCTGCCAGGAACTGCTGGAATCGCTTCAGATTCATCTGGGGTTGGTACATGATGGGCTCCTCTCTCTCAACTTCATCATCTGTATCAATACAGGATCATAACTGTTAATCATAACTCTAGTATCACTTACATTTTGTCATTAAAAAAATATAAAACTTTGTTAAGATACATTTTCATTCTCTCCCTACATTGATTGCCAATTGCCATCGGTCATAAAATCCTGATCTAACCTCTATTGTTATAGGAGCAGGTCAAAGATACTGTTGTGGAAATTTTTATCACAAGAAGTTGTAGTTGGAAACACTGGAAATCTGTGGGTTGGATACCTTTAAAGCTTATCATATTAAAGTTCTTTTATCAAAACTGTGAGAAATTTTTGTTATTTCATCAACGCTGTTCGTTAATAGCTTTTTCATCCAGAAAACCATTCACAGCCAAATGACATTTACATCATTATTTTGATTTTTAGAAATGAAGGACATTATACCTGTTTCTGAGTCTGAGAGATCGTTGAGAGCTGAGTGTTTCATGACTGAATCACTGAGTGTCTCAGTTCTGGTCCGGATGTCAGGTACTGGTGCCACGATGCTGCCATTCCTACAAAATTCAAGTTTCAATCATAAGGATAAACAAAATGTTGCCATCAGAAAATAGCTTTGTGGCCCTTAAAAACCTTGTCACCATTACCAAATTTTTCATTTATTATTTTCTGTTTTCAACCAATTGCAATCATTATTCATGTTCTAAATTATTGAAATGTTGCATCATTAAGCCTTTAAGATCACATATCACAGATGAATTATCAACAAGCTATAGATTAATGACATCCTACTAAATCTGTATATTTGTATCCCAAGAGCTCTTGTTTATCAGGCAAAATGCTTTTGTATCACTATTCATACAAAGTCAATGAGACAACTTGCATTCAACAAAAGTGGAACCATCTGCATGACAAAACCATTGAGTTTCACTAAATGTCATTTGCTAAATCATGTCATAAAAGGTAAACATAACCATGATAGCCTGATTGATATCAGGGTTAGTATGAACTCTGCAGTTACGAACACCCTGATAAAGAAGGGTGAATCAATGAACACTTGAGCTAAGACTCACCTAGACTGCTCTTCACCATTGGGTACGCTGGTAACATTTGGAAACCCCATAAACCTCTGAAACAAAACATGTAATGATAATCATGTAGACACCTGCTCTCTTTTGGAACAACTTTTGTTTGTAAACCTCATTGGAAGTGAGGATACAAGTCATAAGAAGTACCCATTATGTCCAGTATTCATATAACAATATATTTACAACTAAGAAAGATGCCAACCTATTACTTTATTTTTCAACTTGTCTCTTTTGATTTCAAGGGAAGATCACTGACGCTGAATTGGAATTTTTACCCTAATTACTTTCTACCTTTTTAAAAGTGTTTACAGTGAAAAAAGAGCCATATGTACCCTGGGGTCGTCACCAAATAAGTCTTTGACAACGGCCATCATCTTGTCAGATCTTGACAATGTGTCATGTAACTGAAACAAATAAAATAAACAAATAAATAAAACACTCAAACAACATAACAGGGTGTATCATTACGAAAGAAAACATTGATGTAGTTTGGGTCAATAATTATGTAAAGAATCCAAAATTTTAAAATATTTTTGTCATAGGGCAAATTTAAATTGTTATTTCATTTCAAATTTGACCTTCACAATTTTGGGGAATCAATAAATACATATCCTTCTAAAATACTTTCATACAAATTTAAATCAATATTCGTAAACTATTAGATGTTACACAACAGAAGTCGCCAACATACACTTAAAACAGCCAGTAAAACCGAAAACTGAATGTAAATATTCTAGTGAAGTGCAACCTAGATTTTTGCAATGTTAATTAGCTTCATGCAAAATCCAGTCAGAAAGATGGACAGTTTTTACTTATAACTTTTACTAAGAAAGTGGTTGAAGTTACCTGTTTCTGATCATACAAGACTTCCTTCATGATTGCAACCTGACGAGCTTCAGCGTGCGACAGACTTGTGTTCTTCTGTTTAGCTGTAGGTTGATAAATTGATATTGAGTCACTTTATTGTGTTTTATTTTCAAAATAATGAAAAAGAAATACAAATCCTTCAATATATTACAAACTTATCAATGCTGACATTACAGAGTCTTTTTTCTTCTGTACAAAAAGATTTTTTAAAAATATAGACAGTTCTTTATTTGAACATAAATTCCCATCTCAGCACAAACGAATGTCATGCATCTAATTCATTTACATATTTGTTAAAACAAGTCTTAATGAATTAATTTAAAAAGGGAGTTTACTTCTTACCTTTTCTCATTTTCTCCAGTTTTACCGACATGTGGTTCTTAGATTTATGTGATGCATGTCTTACAGCCTGAAAACAAGTTCTTCAATGAAATACCTTACTTTAAGAATATCATCATGGTGTGTTCCTCATTCATTTGGCTAAACCCTGTACCATTAGTCATGCGACATCCAGATTAAAATTGACCAATCTGATTGGTCAGCTAACAATTAGGGTTTGTCTGAACTTAACAGTTAAGAGATAAATGCCATCTAGGTAGTAAACAATTGTAACATTTTTATATCAGTGTATAAAATAAACTTAAAAAGTAAACAGTCCAAAAGAGGTATGTAGTAGATCATTATGGTGAAATTTAAGAAAAGATCAAAAAGATACCAGCCAGAACCAAAAGTAACTAGGTACCTGGCTGGTGGCCGGTTTTTATTTCATTCACTGGTTATATGCACTAAACAGGTAACAAAACATCTTTTCAGACCATTTTGAGTTTATACCCCAATTAAGGGATTATTTAGAAACCCTTATAACTATAAACATAATCGATTATTAAATCATGACAGACTTCCTGTTCACCATGTTTGATTGATTGAGTTATTGTTTTACGCCGCTTGGGCAATATTTCAGACATTAGAGGCGTTCACCATGTTTGCTATAATAAATTCAAATGAGACCATAAAAAATAATGAATGTGATCTTTTTTTCAGTAACTTCAATATGATTCAGAACACATTAGTGAGCTCTACTCAGTTGATTTTTCTACAAATTCACTGAGAAAATGATAAGTTCTGCACTTACCAGTTCCTGTTGAGTTGGTTTGTACACAGATAGATCACTCAAGGAATCCTGTAATTTATAATAAAGGCTTACAATTTCTCTGACATACATTATTGACAAGCAACAAAGCTATATCACAATATTTATTTTGTGTATTATGAGAGTTTCAACACAGCAGTGATAAATCTACCCCGAATCCTACTTCAATTACTCATAAAATTTAGAAAGGACATTATAAACTGTAAGTCCTTGGAAGCAGAGTTTTTTATGTGGTACTATTTGGTTACTTATTGGAGGACCCATTTAAATCTGCTCCCAATAATTTGTGGAATCAAGCCCCTCGACTCCCAAGTCAAATCTTTAGATTGATCACTTAGTTTGTAAGAAATCTTAATTACAACTGAAATATTTTTATAAACAATAGACTTCAGATAAAATTTACTGACTTGTATAAAGAATCAGAAACATCTATTACCATAATAGCATTAGAATGACAAATCTGTTTTGTACACGGAAACTTACATCCCAGGTAGGTTTCTTCCTTGAAATAATTTTCTTTTTCCGTTGCCCATGATAACCAGCTCGTAAAAATGACATTTTCACTCCGTGCTTGTTTCACCTGAAATAGTTCAAACATATAACTGGATAACATGCAGGGAAAGACATCTAAGAAAATTTTCTGATTTTCAAATGTGCCATTGCCCATTATATCAATAGTAAACTTCAACATTTTAATGAGCCAGTTTTTCATCCAATGTGCACAATGGCCCATGGCCCTTGCCTTTCCCAGTCACTGGACATGATATTCATTATTTATCAATTGAACTGTCTTTATTTTCCACCATCCATCGCATTTATCCCTGAACACATCTTCTAAAATGATCTTCCATAAAGATGTTCTTGAAGTTGTTTGCTACCTAATAAACTTTTTTGCTCAGACATTAAACGATAATATCAGCACAATAGCACATATATTTCTTCAAATATTTTTGTGTGGTCTATTCTCATTGGTTTAAACTCTATAAATTGCACTACGAATATTGAATAATGACAACATAATTGATAAATCTATTCCAAAAAATCCAACATTTGTATCAATTATTATGATGAAAAAAAGGTAGATACCTGATCAAATAAGAAAAAATATTCTTTATAATAGCTACTTAGAAAATGTTAAAACAAACTTATATTTGTGACTTGTAGGAATAAATAAAAACAGTAACAGAAGAATGCCCTTTGCATTTGCAGTGTGTGTTTATTCAGTTTCATATAAATCATTTTAACACTAAAAACAACAAAAAAGGTAATCAATCAATTGTAAACCAAATATAATTAGAGAAAAGAATAATAATTACATATCAACTATATTACCACTTTACTTACATTCTTATAATCTGCTTAAACATTTTGAAAAATGAAATATATTTAGATATTGAAAAATAAAACTGATCGTTTTTTAACTGATTCGTCATTCTACAACATTGTCATTGGAAAGAGTCAGAGAAATACAAGTTGGCACATGAATTTGAAAGATTTAAAAACAAAGGGTGTGATTACAAGGAGCTTGCTGGTAAAGTGTACCAATGTGAAACTCACTTGTCTTGGTAAGACAATGTGATGGATACTTTATTTCTTCATACAAATCCCACCACAAATGAATGAGACAGTTGAACTTCAGACACTCAAACGACCCGCTGCCAACGACGCCATGTTTGTGATTGGTTTTCGATCAAAGGGAGGTAATAAGGAAGAGTGATTATCTCCCTTTGTTATTGGCAGTTTTTCACTATGGATTATGCAGAACATTTGATTTTTACATTGAAGACCAAAACAATTCAGGTGCAAAATTAAATACATTAATAATAACATGCTTCGTGACCTAATACATCTTTCAAATGAGTGATATATGTTTTAGCCATTGGAAACTAAACATTTCAAACTTGGCGTCTTCAGCCGCATGGTGTCTACTTTAAATTGTGCCCTATGGAAAATAGTTCCACACAAGCCAGGGTTTTAGGCGTAGGATATAGTTCTCTTACATTAAAATTGGAAAGGTTTGTATTCAATCTAAAAGTAAATCAAAATGAAGATATTTGGTCGTATTAAAAACGAGGTACTAGATAAATCATGTATGTAAAATCATAAACAATGATATAAACTGCCGGGGGTTCAAACACAGTCAGCACCGGTAATGAACAAGCGTGCGTAGTCATCTTGCGCACTGGCACGAAGCTGATTACGGAAATAGCAATCTGGGACACTTCTTTTATCACAAGGCTAGTGTTATTGACTTATTACACCGGTAAGTGTGCACGCTGGCGTTTCGCGTATCGGCACATAGGTGCCTTGGTTATTCCAATGTACAAAGAAGCTGGCTGTATGGCTATCGTTGAGTTTAGTTTTGGATTGCTGAAGGTATTTCGTATCCGTTTGGCCTTTGTTCTAGCCAGGGTCTGAAATGGAAAAATACAGCATACGATTGTCGTTTAATTTCACTAATTATCGGTATTTTCAGTTGTTATTGTCTCCTTTGTATACTTTCAGACTTACTTTTCAAAATGTAAACAGTTTTTGTTTATGATCGCTGGTGGTATCTGAGTTATTCTTAAATTTTCCTGTTCACATCAGTTAGCAAGATGTCTGGGTAATGTGGGTTGTCTGAAATCAGTCTAGATCTAAATGTTTGCTAGTTGACTTTGAATTCTTAGGTATGACAAAGTTTTTGTCTTCAAAGTTACACCTTAACACTGTGGTTAGTCAATAAATTGAAGTTTACATTTTTACTGTTTTTGTTTTTATAAATATGTTTTTTAATTGAAAATAGGCCACTGCAAGAAAGTGTTATGATTTGGTTATGCCCGGTTTGTTCATCTTTATTTTTTAACAATTATAAATTCGCTTTGTCTTTAAATCCCTTGTTATGTAAATTATGTGTTTGAATTATGAATGCTGTAAAAAGAAGTAAAGTAATTAACTAATTATCAAATATCAACCGAGGTCATGTGTACTAGAGGCCATTATGAAATGAATATTCATTTGGAACAGAACAATTGTACATTAAACAGGCATAATTGGTGACAAATCCGTTTAAAGAATTAAAATAAAGTTTGCTGTCCTTATTTTCTTACATAGGTTAGCATCACATTAATTGACAAGGAACAAGAGTTTGATTAATAAGTTATCATTTGGAGTAGAATTTTTTTTTATTGAATTTAAGATCCCATATGTTGTTTGGTTTTGATAAAATTATCTTTTATAATATGTATAAAAAAAATTAGTCTTTGATTCAACAAATTATTACCAAAGGTAAAGCGAGTGCTTCTTTTATACTTTTACTTGCTGTATGTTTTACTCAAAATTATAGATTCAATCATTGATAGTAAAACATTGGGTGAAAAGTTTAACAAAACTTTAATAGCAGTTTTCAGCTTCTGTGAAAATTATTTCTTTCTAAACCTGTCTATTAACATACAGTAAATGCAAAAAATGAAATAAAAAAAACCAACCAAAAAACCACACAGTTTTCATCTTGTAAAGACTGATTTTCAGATAAATAGAATCTGAACTGTCTTAAAAAAATATCATTACCCACTTCTATGGGTATCCTGTGCAATCCTCGAAAAATGTACTGGTAACTCACCATTTTTGCTACTTTGAAAGTTAACTCTGTGTTTAGTGTACAGTTAGTTTCAAACTCTGGTTCACCCCATCTTGGCATTATGAAGTGGATCCAGGCGTTGTTCATCCTGATCTAGACTTGTCGCCTGAAAGATAGTCTAATCTATCTTTCTCAACAATTCAGATCTAAGTGCTGTGGAGTAGGGAGAAGCTCACTGCTGTGAGAGAAGCAGCGATGGCTTCTGGGGAGGATAGCAACATGATGAACACCCCACCCCCGGCGCCTCAAGGACCCCCCTCTGGACCCCCAGTACCTCAGGGACCCCCCGGACCGGGGTATAATCAGGATAATGTACAGATGCTGCAGAAGGTGGGCTATTGTTGATATATTTGTTAAATTACTGATTATATTCAATTCTGCAACAGGGTTAGAATTTAGAACAAGTCTGGCAGCAAGGAGAAATGGTGATGGGCTACTAAAATTGGTGACTGGTAGTCTGGTAATCCAAAGAATAGTTTAATTTAGTTACAATATTGTCATTGTGTTGATGAATTTTGCTACCTGGAATGTGTATGGGTTAGTTATTTTATAAATGCAGAAGTCTGAAAAGGCTAGTACTTTATTTTAAAGAATTTCTACCCCGGTTTTAGTGTCACTTAACAATGCTCTGATTTGATGACACTTATGTGATTTCATGTCGATGTGACCTGCAGTTTTTTGACAACTCAATGTTATCTGCTCATTTGTGAGTGTTGTATAGCAACACAAAAACATTTCTTTGTTCTTACCTTCTGTAGTTATTATTCTCTTCATTATGATTGTTTTGTTTTTAGGCCATTAATCAGATGGAAGAGAAAGGGATGCAAGGGGACCCTAGATATGACCAGCTCATGGTGATGGCTAACAGAGCCAAGAGCATGCAGGGTGGACCAGGCCCACATGGAATGCAGGGGGCTCCAGGTGGACCTGGTATGGCTGGCACGCCTCCTCATGGAATGGGTATGTCCCAACCATCTCAAGGCATGCCAGGTGGAGGAAACCCAGGGATGTCAGGTCCAATGGGAGGAATGCATCAGGGCCCACAGGGAATGCCTGGACCTCAAGGAATGTCTGGAGGTCCCATGCCTGGAATGGCTGGTCCACAAGGAATGTCAGGACCTCAATCAGGGATGCCTGGAAATCAACCAAACATGAGTGGGCCACAGTCTGGTATGGGTGGACCTCCCTCGACCATGGGTGGACCTCCATCGAACATGGGTGGACCTCAGCAAAGCATGTCAGGTGGACCTCCGCCTGGAATGAACAGTGGACCCAACCCGCCAATGAGTGGAGCTCCACAGCCAGGAATGCAAGGTGGACCTCCACAAGGAATGTCAGGTCCTCAAGGAATGCAGGGACCCGGGAATATGAACCATGGAGGAATGGGAGGACCAGGCCCTAACATGCCACCCAACACAATGCCTGGAGGTGTGCCCACCCAACCCATGGGAGGACCAAGTGAGAACAATATGGGAGGTCCTAACATGACATTGCCACCCAACATGAACCAGAACATACCACCCAGCAGCACAGCTATGTCACAGTCCACTCCCACAACTAATGTCAATGGTAGCACTATGAGCAGCAACATGGGGACCCAAGGCTCTGGTCCTACACCCATGGGACCTCAGGGACATCCCAGCAATATGGGAGGTGCTGGTCCTACAGGGATGCCTCCACATGGCATGGAGTCTGGACAAGGTGGGTCTTCAGATACTTAGTTACAAAATTGTTACAAATGATAGTGTTGTTCCTATGTGACTTGCTTAACTAATATTTGATGTAATTTCTATGAAAATATTACCTTTTGCAACGGTAAGGGTATCTAACTTACAAGTCTATGAATCTCCAAGGATTGGCAGTGTTCCTTGACTATTCCCTCCAGGAACACAATTGTATTCTATATGCTTAATGTGCAGAAGATAATGTTCTTTCATTTTTTGTACCGCTACATTTTTGTGGGAGTGTTGTTTTAGGAAGCTATGAAAATGTTGATGGTGTTTTGAAGTGATTTGTATGGTAACAATTTCCCATGATAACATTAATTGTGTATTGAAGAAGTTCATATTATAAAGTTGTCAACATTTCAGGAGGCCCACCAGGTCAGATGACACCTGGAGGAAACCGCCCGTCTGCTTTCTCCAATTCACAGCTGCATCAACTGCGGGCTCAAATCATGGCGTACAAGCTGCTGGCTCGTAACCAAGGGATACCAGACAACCTGCGCATGGCGGTGGAGGGTAAGAGACCCCTGGGAACTTTCCCTAGACCTGGTAAGTTTGTGATAACTTTGTAGAGCAGTTGCTGTCATCAATATTCATCATGGAAAAGATTCAAAACTATTTAAGAGAACAGGTGATTTATTTGAACTTCTGGAATTAATTTTGGCCTATTGGCAATGTTCATGATGACTGTCCTTTTGTAAACTTGAAAAACTGGACTGTGGATATGTAACATGATCTTCTCCTATCACATGAACTATTTGTAATTTTAAACATTTCCAAAAATATTCCAATCCAAGTAAAGTTTTCTTTCATTTGCACAAACAGATGCACACCAGATGCAGCAAATCCGGATGCAGCAACAGCAGCAATCCTCTGATCCCTCGCAGCCTCAACAACAGATGCACATGGGCTCGCTGCCTCGGCCAACCCTGGGTTCAAACGTGCCCAATGGTACCCCCTCTACCAACATGCTTGATGCTCAGACCCCCAAACAATCTCAGCCCACCCAGCCAAGTCAACCCCCGCCCCCCTCAGTGCAGGCAATGATGGCAATGCAGCAGAAGCAGAACAGAATTGCCCCTGTTGCCAAACCCCAAGGTCTTGATCCTATTGAGATGCTCAATGAGAGGGAAAACAGGTATGGGTCTGGCTATTTTGAATAAGTTTAACATGATGCTTGACCTACAAATGACTGAATTTCCCCACTTGGGCAAACAATTACTCAGTACAAGTTACTTTGTTTCAGATGATAGCTAGAATATATTAACTGGCAACAGAGATAACAATAATGACCATGCAATGTTTGTTGATCTAGGCAGATCCTATAACCTCTAGCACAAATTGAAAGGTAAACATCTTATCGGGTGCTTGTAGAAAAAAATATCTGCTTGATCAGCATTTAACAGTTAAAAAGCTGATAATAGAGTCTTTGTATTTAGCTTTTTCTATCCTTGGATTTTATACTAAAATTCTCAGTCTAACTATTGTCTGTATTTTGATCTGCAGACTTGCTGCACGTATTGGAACCCGTATCCAGGAGTTGACCAAGCTGCCGGCCACAATGCAGGACGACATGAAGTGCAAAGCTATGATAGAACTACGAGCCCTTCGTCTCCTCAACTTCCAGAGACAGGTTTGTCACTTCATTGTGTCATAATTTACATTCAGAACAGTTTCTTTTTTCATTGAAAATCACGCATTATGATTTAGCTAATCATCCCCAAGGTTGTTTGTAAGATGAGTAGGAATAATAACAACAGTTGTCTCCTTCATAGACACACTTTCCTTCTAAAACATGCCAATAGTGGCTGATATATTGCCAAAGTGACTATTCAGCTGTATTATAGCTCACTCCCCTGAATCCATTTCATCTGACTACTACAAAAGTCTATGCCTTGCGACATTGTAACTTATCCTTGTTCACAAGTGATATCTCTTAGTTTGAAGAGCATCATCATTGTACTTAATTCTTCATTCCTTCTTACAGCTGAGAGCAGACGTAGTGTCATGTATGCGACGTGACACGACCCTGGAGACGGCGCTCAACACAAAGGCCTACAAGCGCAGCAAGCGTCAGTCCCTGCGTGAAGCTCGTATCACTGAGAAGCTTGAGAAACAACAGAAGGTGGAACAGGAGAGGAAGAAGAGACAGAAACACCAGGTGGGTGGCTTCATCATCATTGTTATCTTTCACAATGTTCTTAAAACGTTTTGGTAAGTGACAGTGAAGTCATAAGCATTCCTACTGGCTTTGGCTGGGGAGATATCTCTTTAACCAAATAGGTAGAGAGTCTGACTCTTAAACCAGAGGTCTCAGGTTCTAATCCTGCTTGACATGAAAATATTGATTTCACTTCTGCTACACTATCATTGTTTGATAAATTTATGAAGGCTGCAGCATGTCAACTGCCCTTTTTGTTGTCACTCATGTTGTTTACAAGTCTAGCTGAGATCCAAAATCCATGGTTTGAGTGCATAATCTCTTTTGGCATAAAAGATTACTGATAAGGCATCATGCCCTGTGATAGGTTCGAAAGTTGACAAAGAAAAGTTAATTAATTAATTATTAATTTTCCAGGGACAGTGTTGGGACACAAGTTATTACTTAAAGGGATTTGACAACATGATAGAATCAGTATACAAACAAAATTAATAGAAAATATAAACAGTTTTGTAATTAATGCAGTGACTCATTATAATTCGATTTTAAGATATTGACATAGCTGTAATGAATTATTACGAAAGTAACTACCTGATATCTTTGCTTATTGCTATTTATTGCGTATTTGCAGGAATACCTGAACGCAGTGCTGCAACATGCCAAGGACTTCAAGGAGTTCCATCGTAACATGACGGCCAAGGTGAGCAAGTTGAACAAGGCCGTCATGATGTACCACGCCAACACCGAGAGGGAACAGAAGAAGGAACAGGAGAGGATAGAGAAGGAACGTATGAGGCGTCTCATGGTACGTAACAATTCAGTATTGTATATAAACATAGAGGTAACACCTCTAATAGCTAGAATATTGCCTAGGTGGTGCTCAACATATCTTAGGTACAAATATTTTATTATTTCATGATTTGTAGGTATGATGTATTTTAACGTCTTCAATTTCTATGAGAGAATATATGGATGATTGGGGTATTTCTGGGTAGCGTGTAATGACAATTTGCCTAATTTTATGGTATAAGGAATGGTAGTTATAACTGCTAAACCTAAAAAAAAACTTGCAAGTTGAAAGTATAAAAGCTTGACCAAATAATGAAAGTCCATAACTCAAAACAATATCACACGAAAAATCACTTACAATAAGCCTAGGACTGAGTTGATAGCTGGGCTATCATAGCAAATTACAAAGTAAGCAGTAATGAGCAATCAAATTAAGAATTCTTACCTTTGTGATTGCTGTGGACTATGTATGCTTAAGCTGTAACCAGGTTGTATAGAAAGTCTATCATAGCATAAGCACTAAGAAGCCAAATTAAGAATCCTTACCTTTGTGACTATTCTGTGTGCTTAGCTGTAAATGATGTTTTATCCAGGCTGAAGATGAAGAGGGTTACCGACGTCTCATCGATCAGAAGAAAGACAAGCGTCTGGCCTACCTGCTCCACCAGACTGATGAGTACATCGACAACCTGACGCGACTTGTGTTTGAGCACAAGGAAGATCTGAGGAAGAAGAAGAGGGAGAAGAAGAAGAAGAGGAAGAAGCCTAGGGCGCAGAAGGTACGGAGAGGTTACTAGGAAATTGTTTAAGATTTCCTTAAAATCTTGTTAAAGACGATGTTTGGATCTATCAGATCTTCCTTAGTGAATAGTGCCTGATGTTAATTAACCTGTTACTTAAATATTTTAGTCAATATTTTCAAAAAGTTTGAAATACATCAACTTACTTGAGTTTATTTCAGAATATGATTTTTTCATATCTATCCAGAAAAGGAAAGTGCTATTTGGTATTAGAGGGTTTTCACTATTTTTTGCTTTTCAATAATTTGTTTTGAGCACTTGAGACAGGTCAAATAATAACCCATTTTGAATCATTCATGGTGCTGTATGGTCTATGACATTGAGTTTTTTGGGTAACGTTAAAGTCCTGAAATGCATTTTGCAGAAAATATCTATGATGGTTTGTTGTCTTAAACTTAAATATAAGAATTCACAAAGATATTACAGATAAAAAGAGATAATTTTAATCTGAAATTCTAAGAGATAACTTTTGAGAACTTGTTTGAGTCTGGGTGATATATCCATACATCTAAAGGTATGAAGTAGATTTTAGTTATTATGTTTATCCTGATATATTTCCTAAGATATTATTAGCACTTGTGTGACAAGCTGATTTATAATTACACCTTTCCAGGAAGGGCAAAACACTGATGCCCTTAAGGAAGGGGTAAGTTTGCGTAAAAAGCTTTACTAATCCTAGTTTCCAGACTAGCGCTATGTTAATGACCTCATATGTGCGTCTTGCTCAGGTATAATTGTAATCCAAATTGATGAGTCTCTGCTCAACCTTTTTGTTGCTTGTCTATGGTTCATGTAACAGTGTGTCTTTTTTGGATTTAGGTCAATTTGGAAAAGAATTTGTAGAATTCCAGATTTGCTGATTTTTGAAAAAACCCTCTGAATGCTGTGCCGTATTTGAGAATTATTTTCTAGTAACTGTAGCAGTGGGTTTTTTTTGGAAGAGAAGTTTAGAATTCAAGTTTTTGCTGAGTTTATATGTTGCCGAATGCCATACCATATCTGTAAACTAGTTTTCCGTAACCCAGTGAAGTTGTGGCTTGCTTCATTACAATGTTGTGTACATATATCATATGTTATTATGAATGCAACATTTTATACCCTCAGTTTTGTTTGGATTTTTTGTGTCTACATCATACAAAATGTAAAATATGTGCTGACAAATAAGATTTGTGCAATTGGTTCACTCATTGTTTGCTCAAATATATATGTTTGTTGTATTATTGTAGGTTTTAAGCCTTTATTTTTATTTTTATTTTCAGATAGTTTAAATTAGCTGTTGTAGCAAGATATGATAATTTATTGTAGCTTAACTCTGTTATTTTATAAAATAGCTTTTATAGCAACTAAAAAAAAAAATTTAAACTAATGCTTCCTTTGAAAATCAAAATTCAACGAAAAGCAATGTCAAAGTTGTTTTCTTAGCTGCTAATTGTTAACATGTTCTTGCTTCTTAAAAGTGATTGTTGCTAACTTTTACCAGTTTCATCTTAAAATTATCTAATATAACTAAAGTTTATCATTGTTAGATATATTACTTTCACTAAATTTACTTGAATACATATAGCTTTATTTTGAATAATTACTTTCTAATCAATTAATTTTTAGTATTGACTTACAAAGAATTAAATGAAAAATCATTACAAAACGTTTACTGCATCTTTGAGTACATCACACAAGTTTCGGATCAATTTCAATGCCATGATTATTTCACAGTAGCTAAAAAGAAGACATTATTATTATTATTATTCTTAGTATTCAGGAGTATTCAAATAATTGGTTGTTAATCATTAAGAAAACTGACTTTTTGAATGAATTTTTCTACATAGTTGTTACATTATTCAGTGTGTGATGCATGGAAGTTTGTAATTTTTGTGTGAACATAGATGGGATTTATTTCATCATTAAAACATTGAATCATTGCCTCATCAAGAGTTGCTATTAAGCAATATTTTGATTGGCAATTGTTGTTGATCATTACTAACTTCCAGTCACCTTTCAACGAGTAAATAAATACAAGTAAACAAAATTGTCGATCTCAAAGATTAACTTTTGGATTGAAAAATTATGTTTTAACCATAAATGCTTTATCAAAAATATAAATAAATAAACATAATAAATCTATATGAGGATATCACCTAAAATGGTTTAAATGTAAATTTATGAGGATATTTCCTAAAATGGTATAACTACTTTCGACAACACCCTTTGAAGCCAGTTTAAAAGAAATCATAACAAAAATGGTCAAAAAGACATTAAGTTATTAATTATTACAGGAATGATTCCCTTACACTCTTCATACTGAATCTACTGACTAATAAACATGTGACTATATTGAAGATTGTGGACGAGAGCTCCAACAGCAGTGAAGTTCGAATCAGTGTGAAGGAGACGGCGACGGGACGTATTCTCTCCGGTGAAGATGCTCCAACTCTTGGTCATCTGGAGGCTTGGCTCGAGATGCATCCTGGGTAATGTTGAATATTGTTTTTAAAAAATAGGGTGAAGGATTTTACTCAGTTAATTTATTTATAATTTCACTTTGATATTCTGGCTATCACAGGCAGTCTTTGTAGGTTGGGATCTTGGGAAATATTTGTTCATTTCATTTGGTTAGTTTCATAATAGAAATTTACTTTTGGCCAAGTCCAGGGAAGTTCTATTACAAGTGTCACAAATCTTTACCAAAAAGAACAGTGAAAGCTACAGTATCCAAGAATATTCACAGGTCTTCAGTCGAAGTTTTTTTTTTTGTAACCTCGCTGATCAATCAGTGACACATGATCCAAAACAAAGATGTAGTGAAATTTGTATTTGGCATCTTGAAGTTGTCTAGATGAATAAGAAAAGTTCTTTAGATTTGTCGGCTTCTTTATTGCAGGGAACACAATATTTTTGTATAGATACTAACACTGCTATCAAGCAATTGATAATAACAGTGTTAGAATCTACACCAAATTGTTGCATTCCCTACATTATTCATGAATTGTCACAGTTGTGTAAGAATGATCACATTGATTATTCCAGGTTTGAAGCCATGCCCCAGGAAGAAGCGGAGGACGATGAAGAAGGATCTGATGAAGAGGATTCAGATGAGGTCAGAAACTTTATCATTTATTGCCTTGTTTTGACTTGTTTTGCTGATAACTTAGTAACACAAGAATTTGGAAACTGCATAGTATTGAGCTTGACTCATATGATTTATTTCAATGGTGAAAAATACTTGTTAATGATTCAAAGCGATTCAAAAATAATAATTGCAGGTAAATGTCATAGAAGCACCTCGAAAGAAAGAAGAAAAAATGAACAATTGTAGCCAGTGTAACGACTTAGTGTCCATGGCTAGTCTTTTACCTGAATTGATCTTTTCCTCTCAGGGAGACCACAATGATGTTCCTCTGCCGACACCAGCGATCCTCAGTGAGCAGAAACCAGCAATTGCAACCTCACCGGAAAATCTGGATGAGGAGACTGCCTCTAAAATCATCCAGTGAGTGTTGCCTGCAATCCAGTCTTGAATCCAAACTTTCTGATTATAAGTATGAGAGAAATACATCAAGATAACTGCTCTACTTCAAAACTTGATAAGATGCTGAACTTGAGGTAGAATATGCATGTTGTTCTGCAAAGAGACTAGAATAGCAATGCTACAAGTCATTTCATTCTTCAGACACTCCTTATAATTTATTTGATACTTTGATTTGGTTACATCTCTAAATAAGTAGATCTGCATGCTGCTATTGGCACCAAGTTCCTTCTTGGCAGGGCATCTAGCACAGCCGTAAATGTACTCGTCTTGGCATAATTCAATTTCATCTAATCTTTGAGAATATAAAATATTAAAGCTCTTCTCTTCAGGCATGCCTCCAAAGAGGAAGATGACGACTACAAGAATCTGGAGAACTATTATGGTGTGGCTCACACAATCAGAGAGAAAGTGTTTGATCAGGCATCCATCATGGTCAACGGAAGACTCAAAGAGTACCAGGTATGATTTTACAGTCATGCTTTAACTGCATCATCACTATTTCACTTGTTCACTCAAGTAGCTGTTTATCATAGTCACCATACCTTTGTTAATCCAGATTATCTGGGGCCAGTTGATCAAGGGAATTTCATTTGTCAGTAATAATTATTGAAATTAGACGTCATTCTTCATGTCAATGAAATATGTTCCCCGGTTACGGGTGCCTGTGATGAAGGCCAGTGTCAGCTTATCACACAACTATAACAAGACAGCTAATGGCTGTAATACTGCCCCAGCAATGCTAAACAATCACTCACTCACTCACTCACTCCTCTATGACCAGCTGTGTCTAGTCACATTTAAGCCTATTTTGCTCACCACCTTATTATTTGGGATGTCATCTTTTTCCAATCTTTTTCCAATCTTTTTCCAATCTTTTTCCAACCCAAATTGTTCTCCATCACAGATCAAGGGTCTAGAGTGGCTAGTGTCACTGTACAACAACCATCTGAATGGGATCCTGGCTGACGAGATGGGTCTAGGGAAGACCATTCAGACCATTGGTCTGTGCACCTATCTAATGGAGCGCAAACGTGTCAACGGACCCTTCCTCATCATTGTACCTCTGTCGTAAGTTTTAAGTAATATTTAGTGGTTTAATTGTTTCCCAAGCTGCACATAGCTATAAGTTGTGAATAAATATTTATTGTCTTGATGGTGCAACCCTGAGTATTTGGAGTAAATCTTAAATAGTTCTTCAAATCTTAATGTTTTTGTGCAATTTCATTGAATGGATTGGTTACCAGGACCACATTCAACTCAATGCAAGCCCTCATCTTTCTCTTTCATGAAAATTGGATGTAACTATTTTTCAGAATGATTATAACAAAATGTTGAGAATCTGGCAATTTATTTAACTATTGTTTAAGTAATATCTGTATTTATTCCAGAACCCTGTCCAACTGGGTGATAGAGTTTGATAAGTGGGCGCCGTCAGTCATCAAAGTGACGTACAAAGGCTCCCCTCTAGCTAGAAGAAACCTGGCCCCTCAGCTGAAGGGAGGGAAGTTCAATGTACTCCTCACTACATATGAGTACATCATTAAGGACAAAGCCATTCTGGCAAAGGTAACTATAAATAAGCAACCAACTGTTTTCTTAAGCTTATCATGATGGTGAACATTAAAGGGGCAGTAGCACGTTTTTAGGGGGAATATAAGGTGATGTCAGGAAAATGAAAATAAATGGTTCCAAATGAAAGACAATGTATTTAAACTAAATGGAGCAGTAATAATTCAAATATATAACGTAAGGTTCTGCCATGCGATTCCTTTTTCTTACAAAAATGAATTAAAGGTGTTCACACAAAAATGGCCGCCAATGTATTTTATGTAAATCCTTATACTTCGTCCTCTGATTATGGTTGATTGGCTTGTGTAATGTGATTGTTGACACTGTCAATATAATACATTAGGCATTTACTTACCATTATAAATGCAATTTTTAAAATATAAAATTATCAAAAAACGTGCTACTGCCCCTTTTATCACTAAGGAAACCTATGTATGACTAAATGTTTTCTTTGTTTTTATAAAATGTTTATAAAATCACTAACTGCTCCAAATGGTGATAAGCAACAGCTCATTCACTCTTTTGAAAATGAAACTTATGTTGGTGTTGATTTGTTCCTTTATATAAAATCATCTCATTGTCCAGATACGGTGGAAGTACATGATCATAGACGAGGGTCACCGTATGAAGAACCACCACTGCAAGCTGACCCAGATCCTCAACACTCACTACATCGCCCCCCACCGTCTGCTTCTCACTGGTACTCCTCTACAGGTATTGAAACTTCTGTAATCAAAATCAGACTAGTTCTGAGGAATAAAAAGTTTGAAATATGATCTCTATTGAGAATTGAACTTATAGGTCCTCACCACTGAGTCCGACTGCAGCGCTCTAAGTTGCATGTTCTGGTGTTAACTCAGCTAACCAATCACAAGCTGTCGGCAAAAGGCTTTGTTATCAGCTAGGAGCAAACATGCTTTGAACATGATCACTGCTATCAGTCTTATGAGCGAGGGTTTCGGCTGCTCTGAACTGGTAAAAACATGCATGAAACGGGGATGCGGTCAGAACTTGTGTAGAGGATTTCATATCTCCGTAGAGTTTGTATTTTGAAAGTTTTATTCCTCCTAACTAGGCCTAAACTTTTCTTCACTTCCTAGATTTTAATTCTGCTAAGGTTTTTACTTCACTCAGTGTCTCTCCTTGCATCAAGAGGTTCAAGATTTCTATCATGAGAGTCCTGAATAGGAATATTTGCTTTACTGTAGTCAGTATCTGGTTGAGAATTAAGAGGTTCAAGATTTTAAAGGGATAACAACTTTGCATAGCCACAATGATGTTACTAGCAGTTTCCCTGCAAGAATACTGCACTATAGGGTACCCTAACAAGATCTGTAAGATTTTCTAGATGGCACCTTCTTTATTTTGAAAAATCTTTTCTTATGTATGTATTTCTAAATGTTTTCAAAGACTTGCCCTTAAATACTAGAGAAAGCAGAACTAACAGAGCTATAAAACTTCTAACGCTCCAAAGCAAATTTCATAAGATCATAAAGGTGATCGAAACGTGACCACATGGAATTGACATCCTCATTTCCCAAACATTTAAGTCAGAATCATAGTATTACCGTATCCTCGCGGGTATATGACCACCCTCCAACTAAAGACCACCCCCCATTTTTCAGGGTTGAGCAGGTTGGGGTCATTCTCGGTTTAACCCTTATAGTGCCCGGCCTTTGACGCTATGCGCTCACGCAGTGCCGCTAACTTTTGGAGTAAACTCGAGATTTTGGTCAACGTTGACAAAAAATGTCCCTGAGGCGTTATCTATGTTCGGAAATTCATGAAATTTTAAGTGAAGAAAGCTGAGTTGTTTTCCATTCAATCAATGTAATTTTAAATCATAAGTGACAACAATAAAAATGAATTTAATCTAATTATAAACTTCAGAGACGTTTTTCATGCAAATCTTCGGCCGACGAACGTTAGCATACCCTTGTTTCATCGATTGTAATTAAATTGCCGTTATCTACAAAGTAATTAAATTGTCATTTATCAAGAAAGCGGATGTCAGTGATCACGTTGATGTGTTTACTTCCTACATGCGACCGATTGTTCACGAAATAATACAAGTTATCTTTTTGTTTTCATTTGTTGAACATTGTTCGCCGTGACGTCATAGACAAACTAAGTGCAGTAAATGTACGGTGCACGCAAAGTCCTTGCAATTTTTCCACAGCCGGTGCACATGACTGAATTTCCATCCACAGAAAGTTATGGATTCGATCTTGTAAATGATATAACTTTAGGAAACATTAGAGCTGAAATTATGTTGCTATCACAAGGTCGAAAACAAAAGCAGTTTCAAGCAGACAGAATCATGATTTGAGTCGCATTTTTGCAAGCGCATAAACAACTCAATATATATTGTTGTACAATAAACTAAAACGATGAAAAAGTACAGATTATCAAATTAGAATTCATAAGCAAACTATTGGAACAGTTTTCCATGTATGTTCTAACAGAAAATTCAAAACGATCGATCAGACAAAAGCGCGAAAAAATAGCGAGAACACATCACGGCAGTTTTGGTATTGCGTAATTGGCAGAATTCCTTTTCCACATAGATTTAACATTAGCATGTATTTTCAATCTCAATCACAGTTTAAATTGTGGTAAACATATATATAATATAACCTTCAATAAATCCATAATATATCAAGCAAATTTGGTCACTGCCAGACGTATATCAAACTATACTCTCGAGTTAAAACAAAAAAAGGAAACACCAGCTTGGTTAAAAAAAATCATCAAAATCAAAATTAGATTTAATAACAAATCTAACTATAATTTACCTTGAATAACACAAAGGAAGGTTGCAAACTATATATACGATCAACTGGATATAATGTCTTTACTTGACATGGAAGAAAATGACTAAAATATTTAAAGATAAAACAGGCCTGCTTCCCGAAAACGGCCGACTTGATTGACGGGTCGTCCACTCGCTGCTTTATGCACGATGAAATTCGCGCATTAAATATGGTGGGAAGGTTGTCGTACTTCAGTGTTTACTCTTTAAATTTCTCGGGTGCCTAAAATTTATCAAGCAACACTTTTATCTATAATGTTCTTCATCTCTATCAAGGTTTTCGAAAGCCAACATTGACGCTCTTCAGCGTCGTCTGTTACTGGCCACGCCCCTAGCTCAGCGAACAATGGGTTTCAATTTTGAGATCATATTGGTGAATAGACCAGTAACTTTTTGTTTTTTGATCAAACTTTTATAAGCACACAATTTGTTTCACATTCTCTATTATATCAGATGTTGTATTGCATCCAGGGATTCATTCATAAATAAATTCACAATCAATGACAAATAAAAAAACTATGTTGTTAATATATTTCAAGAAATTAATCAATTTAAAAATCATATTGAGACTAGATACCCCTTAATTTTGCATAATTTTTAAATTAAAATATCGTAAAAACTCTTTATCAGTTGGACGAAATAATTCAAATGAAAAAAATAGATTGTTAAAATGGGATTGAATTAATAGAAAAAATAGAATAAAATATAATAAAAATCGAGGATGTATATACAGACTTTTTTTTATATTAATGTATTTTTTTTCAATAAACATGCATGTTGATATTTATTATAGGCCTAAAATAGGAAATGTGCGATGGCCCTTATAAATTGAAAACATGCGCCCTGATCACTGGGTTTTTTTTCATTTGAAAGATATAAGGAATACTGTATAATCACTTTCCTTCTGATAACTTTCAGACATAATTTCCAGAATGCCACTTCATTTTATTCCTGTTCAGTATTTTTGTAAGCGTATCATATTAATTAAGATATATATGGCTTTGATAAATATAAGAAAATGTCAAATTCAACGAGAAAGACAGCAAAACCAAAGTTCGACATGACAGGAGTCAGTCGTCATCATCTAGATTTTTATTGCCAAGGTCACTGTCATTGTAATCAAAAGGATTTTAAAAATATTTTTTTTATTTCGGCAACAAGGGATTTCCCGTACTATAGATAGCGCTAATGGTCACGAGCAAAGTAGACCGGATATGACGGCAGAACATGCGAAGACGTCACGACTCGCGTGTCTCGTGCTGTTCACCAGACGACAGGTGATTGTTCCGCGCCAGAATGAAGGTTCGATTTGAAGTTGAAACAAACTCTCGTGATCCTTGGCTTGTTTATTCCTCAAATAAATCGATTAAAATCATCCTCAAAGTTTGGAATAAAAAATATATGACAATGACATATGAATGACACTATTTTGACATAATGATTGTTATTTTCATAGGGAAAAAATCATGGTTAAAATATATCTATCCAGAGTAATTAACGCTATGGAAATGACTTTTGCAATCCGTTAAATTTTATTCTATATTCAGCACATTTCGAGGCAAACACAAATATCAAAATGGTAATGTGATGTACTCTTTCGTTTCACTAAAACCAACAGACGTCCGTACAAAATTAGCTAATAGAAATAAGATCTCACGAAAGTGGTATCTACAATGTCACCGCCATTCTGTCAACAAAACAGCCGCGCAATGCAACGTGTACTACATTTTACAATTATACGTTTTGCAATCTTGCACTCATCAAATCAAGAAAACATGGACTCATACATAAACAAAAATTAAAATGCTATCTTTCGATGGTATTTTCAGGTAACGTTACTTATTTGTTCGATGTAAATGGGCTGTCAGGTCGCGAATCGTTTTGAAACTTTTTTGTACCGATCAGATTTGTCTGTGACCCGAAGTGTTGGTCTGTTTTACTATGCGGCCCCGCAATTTTTGGATTTACCATAATTCAAATGATACGCATGACCTGTACATCGTTTATCAACTGTAGAATATGTATCAGTCATTACATTTCTCGAAACATCGTGGGTGTAACAAAATATCCAAATTAGAATCAGATGTACTCTGTCCGCTGCCAGTTTGACTGGCCATTTTGTTTATTTCCATTCAAGAGCTGGCAGTGACGTATGCTGGTTTGCCAAATAATTCTGGAAAGGTCTGCTGCATATTATTGCTAATTGAATACCATATTCGTGTATGATATCGATTTCAGTACCCATATAGTATGTTTTGTCAAGAATTTACATTTGAAAAAGAAATCTAGGTGCAAGTAATGGATCATAGTAATTTTCCTTAGTCAAGGAATGATGGCCATTTTTACCAAATCAAAAGTAATAATCAATTAAGTCGGTTCATTAATTATTAGAATGCATTTTCCATTGTCAATATGTGATTTCAAAACTAGAGATACTGTAGATTTTGGTAATACTTGGGATTTTCCTGTTTCATTAAATTTTGTCTGTTATGCTGGTGAATTATTTACACTAGTATTTGAGAAAATTAACCCCATCGGCCATGCCCAAGGACCATATGTGTCCCAAATAGGTATTTTTATAAAACCAAATTTCTCTGTTAATATCAGGTTTTGTAGTACAAAAGTGGTATCAAATTAAATCTAATTTGACAGTGATTCTGAAAATGTGGGTTTCAGTTAGAATTGGTTGAGATATTTTTACCCATGCATTGAAGAGGATTAACCCCTATCGGCCATGGTCATGGACCATATGTGTCCTTATCATTATATTTTGTTAAAAACTTAATATCTCTGTCAATATCTGGCCAAATAGTGTAAAAGTGGTATCACATTGATGACTTTGTTATGGAGATTATTTAAAAATAGGTGTGAACTTCAATTGATTGATATAATTTTTCATTTGCATTGTAGAAAACTACCCCCAATGGCCATGCCCAGGGACCATATGTGTCTCGATAGAATTATTTAGTGAAAAGCATGATATCTCTGTTAATATTGTGTTCTATATTGCAAACATGGTACCAAATTGAAGCTATGTTTATATAGATTCTAAAAAAATGACTGTCAACTTGAATCGGTGCAGGATTTTTTCAACAGCCCAGGCTGTATATTGGGTTATGGCTAGGGACCATATATGGTCCTGCGGCATTATGGGGAGTTTGGGGGGAGGGGCACATATATGGTCCTGGGGCACTATAAGGGTTAAAGGAATAAGTGGTCTGCTTTTCATAAAAGACAGGTTTCAAAAGATAAGAAACTGATACATATTCAATGTCATGTTTCAAAATATGTTCAAAGAATCTATACCTCTAGTCTATGTTGTATTTCATTGTTTTCAGAACAAGCTTCCAGAGTTGTGGGCCCTTCTCAACTTTCTCTTGCCATACATCTTCAAGTCCGTCTCAACCTTTGAACAGTGGTTCAATGCTCCCTTTGCCATGACTGGGGAAAAGGTGAGGTTCAAATTTATAAAGAAACATTCACAGAAAGTACAGTGCGTGGCCATAAGTAAGAACGCAAAGAGCGTCATGACGTCATGAACTGCCGTTAGACGAGCGGGTCACCTCCCTCGTTATAAGGCGATATTTTAATAAATATTAATCGTAAAAGCTCGAAATTTTAGGGAATTTTTAACCTTGAGCTTAGCATTCTAAATGTCTGATCATTTCATTTTAATATAAAGGGATGTATTATATGATGACCTGACAATTTCGGGCCTAATTGTGTACCGTATCACCTTGGCAACACAACTGAAATCAACTTTTCATTGATTGACATTTAATTTAGTTTCAAAAATTTTATACATAATTTGCCATATATTTTCTTCTGCAATAATATGTGAGGAAAGATTAAGCCATATCAAATAATTTATTTACTCGTTTTGTAATCTCTACTAAGCACCCGAAGAGGTGATTTACGTGTTTTTTTCTTCCTTGAAAAAACAAGGCTGCTTTAAAATATAATTTGATGCATCATGTCATAAATAATGATCTAAGATGAAAATTATTATTAAAATCAGTCATAGATCTTTATCCGTGGCGCTGGTTTTATCGTTCTAAAAAATGCGCCCTTGCGACCCGTCATTTTACTCCTTTGCGATCTTTCATTATTTTTGACCAAACCTAGACTCGAAAAAAATTGCCGAACCTATTGATGGTACTTGATATATATTCGAACATTTCTGATATTTTTTCAATATTTTTTTTCACCTCTATTCATCCCGAATTCCTTTTGTTTTTGCATTTGCCATTGAAAACGAAATGTTACTGCCATGCCGCAGTCAGGCTAAAAATAGACATAGGAATTCCCTTAGTGGGCCAGTGGAAAGAGGAGTCGATGATTCATATTTTCTCTGATTTTCATCTCTTTACGATGCAAACTTACCAAACGCGAGATTAAATAATATGATAGTCAAGCGCTATCGCTAGAACGTTGTGATTTTTGCGTACTTACTTATGGCCACGCACTGTAGATAACCAGCAGTAAGATATGTGAAAGAAGCAAATAAGTTGCCAATTAATTGAGTTCAGTAAATTAAGATTGTATTAAATCAGTAACTGCATCCTCTTTTGAAATGTGATATTCAGTTGTCAACTGTATTTTGAAAAAATTCTCATGAGAACATAAAAGGAAAGTGATGTGATGGCTTTTGAAGGCACTGTCATATTGTGGATGTTATTAACAGATGACTGTACATTTCCTGTGTCTTATAAGGAATGAGGCTCTTGGTAATATCATTAGTCTCCTACCGTTTGCTATTTGCAAAATTGATATTCTTTATTCTTAGTTCTTAATTATACTCTATTTTACTGTGTTCAGGTTGAGCTGAACCAAGAAGAAACTCTCCTTATTATCAGACGTCTACACAAAGTGCTGCGACCATTCTTGCTACGTCGTCTCAAGAAAGAAGTCGAATCCCAACTTCCTGACAAGGTCTGTGCCTTATCCTCTGTCTAGAACTGTCATAACTGTAAAAATAATCTCTCCTGCTATTGTTTGTTCTGTAAACAGTTTTTTTCCTTGATAAAACATAAGCAGATTTTTTTGTCGGTAATGATTTTAAAATAATGATAGAAGCCTATGTGTATTTTGCTATGTCCATGCTAGGCATGTTTAAAGCACAAAATTCATCATTTCCTCGAAGGAATAGTCCTACAATCACTCTTTGAAGGGCTTTGCATGACCCAAAAGGTTCATACCTTCCCACACTTTCAGGTACCATGGATCTAGGGTCAAATTTGATATTTTCAAAGAAATATGTATAGCAACAAAAGCTCTAATTGACAGCATCACTTCTATTACAGGTTGAGTATGTGATCAAGTGCGAGATGTCGGCACTTCAACGTCTCCTCTACAGACACATGCAGCACAAGGGTGTTCTACTGACAGACGGATCCGAGAAGGACAAGAAGGTAACAAACAGCTCCATAGAATTAGTTCAACAACTTGTGAAATTCATCTAGCCTTGGTATTTAGCAGCCCCGTCTAAGGATGGGGCTGCTATCAGTGTTTGTGAAGTTTCCGCCGCCGCGTCCGCCGCGCTCATACCAATGGCTATAACTTTTTTCTACTAAGCTTTCCAGAACTTGTATTCATAAGTTACTGCTTATACCTCGGGTGAACGATTTTGACATGTTCACTTTCAAGGTCAAAGGTCAAGGTCATGAGCTATAAAATCACTAAAAAAATCCTTGTGAACGCGATAACTTGAAAAGTTTTTGTGCTATGAAGCTCTAACTTGATATGTATCATCCTTGGAAGAGTAAAAACATTTGAAACGGTTTTGGCTACAATCTGTCCAAGGTCAAGGTCACAGCAAGGTCACTACTCTAGCATGGTTTTGCGAAAATGCTTTATTTTAACTATGAACACTTTAAATCAATAGATGATTGTTATACTCAATAAAAAGTGTTCATTGATTGTGTAACCTTGAAGGTCAAAGGTCAAGGTCATGAGATTTGTGTTATTGCAATGTGCAACTAATTTGGATATAACCTTTTCCCATTAAGCTTTTCAGAACTCATGAACATGTATAAGTGTCTACACCTCTGGGAAATTACAATGCCATGTTCACTTTCAAAGTCAAAGGTCAAGGTCACGAGCTATAAAATCACTAACAAATTCCTTGTAAACGCGATAAATTGAAAAGTTTTTGTGCTATGAAGCTCTTACTTGGTATGTATCATCCTTGGAAGAGTACAAATTTTTGAAAAGGTTTTTGCTACAGTCTGTCCAAAGTCAAGGTCACAGCAAGGTCAATACTTTAGCATGGTTTTGCGAAAATGCTTTCTTTTAACTATGAACACTTTTAATCAATAGATGATTGTCATACTCAATGAAAAGTGTTCATTGATTTTGTAACCTTGAAGGTCAATGGTCAAGGTCATGAGATTTGTGTTACTGCAATGTGCAACTAATTTGGATATAACTCAATCCCATTAAGAACTTATGGACATGTATAAGTGTTTACATTTCTGGGGAATTACAATGACATGGTCACTTTCAAGGTCAAAGGTCAAGGTCACAGCAAGGTCAACATATATTGAGAAAATGGATTATTATAACTTTTAACACTTTAATTCATTACATTAATGTTATATTCAATGAAATGTATTCATTGATTGCGTGACCTTGAGTGTCAAAAGTCAAGGTCACAAGAAAATGCCCAATATGGTGAGACTTGTAGAAGGCGGAACAGGGTAAGGCGAAACCCCAATTTTCGGGGCTGCTCTGCTTTTGCGGTGTCCCGCAAACGCTAATCTAGTTCTTTTTGCTATTACATTCAGATCATTTGATCACTCTAAAATCAACATTCACTCCTTCTTCGTTGTAATCGTTTCTTATAAGTACTCCCAGGAAGAATCTTCAAAGTATGAGCATTCTCTGCAAGGTATAGGTACAGTACTTTTGTAGCATCTTGTCACAAAAAAAAAAACTTTGTCATTTGATACTGATGTTTCTTTCAGGGCAAGGGCGGTGCCAAGTTGTTGATGAACACCATCATGCAGCTGAGGAAGATCTGTAACCATCCCTTCATGTTCCCCCATATCGAGGAGGCATTTGCTGAGGCCTCCGGCAGTCAAGGAGGAATCGTGTCAGGGTCAGTACAAAGTCCTGTTGACCTAATTGAGTAATTAGCTGGATAAATGTTTACAGTATACCAGTCCGAACTGACAGGAAGTGCTTGTTTTAAAAATCAACCAGCTCTCCTGAAAATTGTACCGGCCCTGCTATGTTTTAGCACTTAGTAATTCTAAATTTACACAAGTTCAGTTTGTTGCACTCTCCAACAATACTCAAAGCTATTGCATGACTGACATTAACAAGCTGTGGATGTGTGCTTATTGATTATTCAGAAAGTTCAGTATTCCATACCTCGCAATAATAAAAGAGCCTGTTACTGTCACCAGAATTTTGTTAAATGCCAAGTATTTATTCATGTATATCTTTGTATTTATTTTATTCGCCAGGGCTGACCTGTACCGAGCAGGAGGCAAGTTCGAGCTGCTTGACAGAATGCTGCCCAAACTGAAGCTGCGTAACCATCGAGTGCTGCTCTTCTGTCAGATGACGTCGCTCATGAGCATCATGGAGGACTACTTTGTCTACAGAGGTTGGTTCTGAGAAATCAAATTTGAAATCTGAAAATATATTTACATAGGTTGAGTAGTTGTCCCTACTAGGCATCCCTCCGAGCCATCCTCCTTCAGTGGGACCCTCTGTCTTTTCACTGTATACATCATACAGCTTCTAACTTTTGCCCAGGGGGTGTTACCAAAACAGCCCTTCTTAACAAGAGTTGTGTGTGTGTGTAAATGATTTCAATTCTATTGAGAGAGCATGACTTGAAATGCTTGTGATATAAAATGGAGCTTTATTGCTTTTGGAGGGCAACTAATTAATGTGGATGAAAAAATGTACATGTAACTCTTTGTGATATTTCCAATCATAACAGAGATGACATGAGCAATGCCTCGAACTTTTGACATAATAAATCATACAATAACTAATGAGCTGCAAAGACGAGTGCATTATCTTATGCTGCTATTTCTGGGATTATGTTACAAAATGTCAATGTTCTTCTAAACACTTATGAAGTTTGTGTGTGTATTGCAGGATACCGGTACCTGCGTCTAGATGGTACAACCAAGGCGGAGGATAGAGGGCACCTGCTACAGCTCTTCAACCAGGCCGACTCTCCCTACTTTGTTTTCCTCCTCAGTACTCGTGCTGGAGGTCTCGGACTCAATCTACAGGCTGCAGACACTGTCGTCATCTATGATTCTGACTGGAATCCTCACCAGGTACACTACTGAAATTGTGGAGCTTTGTTTGGATTTAATGTAAATGTAGTTAACCAGCTTAAGATAATTTTGGATCTGAAGAGCTTTTTCAATACCCAAAAGTCAAACATGTAACTGAGGTTGTAGAGTGTCTGCTCATAACCTTGAACATCTCTTAAAATCCCCTTTGGAGCAGGATCAATCATTATGCTGTGACATGTTAGTTCCACATCTATTCCTTATATTCCTCTGCATTATTAAATTCCACAGTTCATAATATCATCTTTCCATGCAGGATTTGCAAGCCCAGGATCGAGCTCATCGTATTGGACAGAAGGCCGAGGTGCGAGTGTTGAGACTGATGACAGTAAACAGTGTTGAGGAGCGTATCCTCGCTGCTGCCCGCTACAAGCTAAATGTGGACGAGAAAGTTATCCAAGCTGGTATGTTTGACCAGAAGTCCACTGGGTTCGAGAGACGACAGTTCTTGTCTGACCTACTGATGAATGAACAGAATGGAGAAGAGGTGAGTTTGTTTCTTGAAAACATCCTTTTGGAATATAAATCTTCTTGCTTCATTTTGTGGATGGAAGATGATTCTTTCAAACTTCTAAATTGTTTGCAGTGGATGGTAAATTTTTCATCTTAGTTTGCAAATTCAAAGTATGAATCCTTCATCATATTTTCAAAGTACAGGCAAATGATGAATTAATATTGACTATTTACTCACAAACTTCATATTTAGGTATGTTCATTTGTACCACTTACAAAGCAACTTATCATATCTTTTCATTTGCATCAAAGTCAACCCCTAAAAATATTATTTCACATGTTTATCCGAATGTAATGTTTTGTATTCTTTCACTTTGCACAAAAAGGATCAATGTCCCCCCCATCTCAGTTATTGAAAGTTAGCAATAAATGAAACTAATTATTTTTTCCCATCTAAAGGAGGAGGATGAAGTGCCTGATGATGAAACCATCAACCAGATGTTGGCCAGATCTGAGGACGAGTTTGAAGTGTATCAGGTACGGAATCATTTGTCAGTTCTTGACTGCAGAATGAGTTTCTGTTATAATACTTCCTGGAGGGGATCGTGGTAACATTGCATACCTTTTGGACTATGGCTCCCTTAAATTTAGAGAAAGATGACTTTACAGTTTTCAGTAATGATTTCAGTGTAATTATTGTTCATTTTTCAAATGACATGAAATATTATAGTCAAACATTTTCGTTGGTGGTATAGAGATTAGCAGGGTAAGAAGAAATATCAACACTCAATGAAAGTATGGAAATTTGGCAACCTTCATGAATTAAGGCTGAGCAAACTGAGCAGAGATGTTAGTCACGTTTTGAAACTGATATTTTTATGTTTTATCCAGAAAATGGACATAGAGCGGCGAAGGAACGAGGCACGAGACGGAGGCAAGAGGAAACCTAGGCTGATGGAGATTGAGGAGTTGCCCAGCTGGATTGTCAAGAATGAAGAGGAGGTGTGTGATATGAGTGATAGCAACATAGTTTTTTGTTATGAATATCATCCAAGTTATTTTGAATGTTAACTTAAATTTTAGGATTTACGCTTTGAGATGAATGGCTACAAAGCTGCAGTTGATTAAAGACTCACCCAGTCATTTAGGTTAACCCCCAGTCAAAATACAAAGTTGTATTGTTATGCATGGCTTTCAGATATCCGTTACTCTCTCTTGATAGTTAGTTTCCAATTATATCAAATCTATTGGTTCTGGGATGTATAAATAACTGTTTGCCGTCTCCCCCAGGTTGACCGTCTGACGTGCGAGGAGGAGGAGGAGAAGCTGTTTGGACGAGGCTCACGACAGAAGAAGGAAGTGGACTACTCCGATCAGCTCACAGAGAAGCAGTGGCTCAGGGTGAGGAGGAGCATTTGTTGTTTTATGTATTTATGGTGTAGGAACTGTTGTTCATCTCACAGTCCCAAACAGGGTTTCTTTGGTCCAGGCTCAATTCATGTTCATGTTTTTTTTTATTTTGTAGTCATCTTTAGTTAAACATTTTTGGATGGTTATTTGTCAAGTGTTGTATACTTATTTAGCGTATTTATGGTGAGGAAGAGTATTTATTGTTGTGTAGTAACTGAGTCTAACAAATAGCCCTAAATCT
Source organism: Steromphala cineraria (assembly GCA_916613615.1). NCBI lineage: Eukaryota > Metazoa > Mollusca > Gastropoda > Trochida > Trochidae > Steromphala > Steromphala cineraria. The sequence continues at coordinate 34,398,698 of OU744722.1, read as the reverse complement.
TGTATCATGGTCCTTTTAGTACTAGGTACTTCTCAAGCTTTAAAGTTCAAACACAGATTTATCACTTGATATATTTAAGCCCCTTCATTCAGAAACCAGTGACAATAGTTTATGTTTATGTATAAGTAACATTCCAAATGATAAAAGAAGGTATGAAGAAAAATAATGTAAAATAAACGCAAAATATTAACTTTACCTTTCACATTGCCAGGCAATTGAGGATGGCAACTTGGATGAAGTAGAAGACAAGAGGAAGGTAACCAAGAAAGGTCGCAAGAGGAAAGTGATTGATGAGGAAGAAGAAAAGACGCCAAAAGTGAAGAAGAGGCGAGGCAGACCACCGGTGGAGAAGATGACTCCAAACCCTCCAAAGTTGACCAAGATGATGAGGAAAATATATGATGTTGTCATCAACTACAAAGACAGGTATTTTAAAGTGGATTGTCTCTAAAAGTTACCAACATTTTGTTTCTTAATAAAACCCTTAATGTCCTGTAAAAGACTCACTAATAAGCAAAGTCACAGAAAATGATAAACATGCTCTTTGATAAAGTAATCATCCTTTTTGTATAAGTATAGATCTTTTTTACAGGTGCCCTTGTATGGTTTTGAGACCAACTACTTTCTAAATCAGTAAAATAATATTTTTCAAAATTCATTGTGACTGATGTGATTAAAACACCTAAGCAAGGCAAAAACATGGGGAATTACCATATCAACAGCTTACTACTGATAAAGGCATAAAGGTGTTAAAGTACACAACCTATCATATTTCAACTTGCAGTGATGGGCGAGTGTTGAGCAGCATGTTTATGCAGCTTCCATCCAAGAAAGAGCTTCCAGAGTATTATGAGATCATCAGGAAGGCTGTGGACTTCAGGAAAATCAAGGTAAAACTATATATCCTTCAAAAGCTATCAACTTTTCCACCTATGCTTACATCAAAGGAAAAATTACCAACAAATCATTATGAAGCAAGTGCAAACGTTGAATGAAATGCATTGATATCCAGTGTCAAATGAATACATGTAAGCCAATGTGTCTTGTGTTAATAGTACCTGTAAATGGTTTTGTATCATTGCCATTTGCTACATTTAAACTATTGAGGAAAGTAAAACGATAGTATACAATACAATAAATTGAGGTCTACATTATGATTATGGTTTCATTGAAAACCCTTATTTTGATGTGTTGTCATTAAGTAATACCATCATATTTTGTATATGACTTATGTTCATAGTTTGTGAATGATGTATGACAAGTAGATGTATAAGAATGAAAAAGGCATCAAATGTTTTCCTGCAAATAATTAAATCACTCTGTTTTCTAGCAACGAGTCATTGACCACAAGTTCCGAAGCCTGGATGACCTGGAGGGTGACGTGATGTTACTGTGTAAGAATGCCCAGGCATACAACGTGGAGGGCTCTGTGGTAAGTAGTCAAATATTATGATTCTTGCTGTAGTTAATTACAAAATTACAGTCAGGTTCAACCTAAGACAGTTGAATTAGCCGATCAGCTGAATCCTTTTAAATTAGCACTTTGGTTGTCCCAAATATATTTTGCTCTTTACAGATTTGTACTGGATGTTTCGAAGGCGAATTTCTATCTGATTTGATAACAGAACTAATTGTATTTGTCACTCCCCTGGCTCAAGTAAAATTAAGCCTAGTCATGACACTCCTATTATATTATTACCAATCTGAAAACAATAGAAAGAAAAAATTATCTCGGGGTATATAAACCACAAATCCCAGTCTGGAGGGGGACAGTCATAATTTTGTTTGCCTCAACGCAGTGTCATTACCATAAAGAAAGTATGCAAACAATAATAACCTCATGATTGATCAATAACATGACTTACTAAACAAGAACAATAGCAACACATTTGATTGCCATCGGTACTTGCCCAAAAGGAACATCTTTGATATGGATGCATGAATATTTTCAGATCTACGAGGACTCTATAGTGCTGCAGTCTGTGTTTACGAGTGCGAGAGAGCGTCTAGAGAAGGAGGGGATCGTGTCGTCAGACGAGAGCGGGACGGAGGAGGAAGAGGAGGCAGAGGATCAGGAAGAACAGGACGACGATGAAGACAGTATGTACCACTTCATCTCTTTGTGAGATCAATGCATCCTGCACCATAAGCATATTTGTATCTCCATAGCTCATACACACTGATATCAACAAAGGAAAATGCCTCTTTAAATAATCTGAGATGACTTTTATGTTTTTGTTAAGATTTGCAAAAAGCACTAAGTTTCATCATTCAATGAAGTCAAAACTGTTACCTTTTCAACTTTATAGATGTGGTTTCATGATACATCTGTTCATGTGTTGACTGTCCCTGTAAAAAGATGCAAGATATTTTGTATTTAATATTTGCTAGATTTTTATCTGACAAGTTACTCATTTTGATGAAATTGTTTTTTTCAGGTCAGTCATCTAAGAAACACAAGTCAAGGGACAGGGAGAGGGAAAGCAGAAAGGTTTGTATTTTGTCTACTGTAATATCCTCAATTTAGCGCAATGAGTTGTAATGGTATCAATGGAGTGGCTATGGTCACTTAATTCAATTGCCTTGCGAAGATTCAATTTTGTCATATATTCAATGCTGTTCAGTACATTAATGTGAGGCAAATGTTCATTTTATGTCTAAAATGGATTGTTTCTTGTTTTGAGAGGCATATTTATAATTGTTATTTATATTTGAATTTGGTTAAATTCTAGTCTGCTTCGACAAGTAAACAGAGAGGTCCCAAACCGAGAAAAGCCAAGGCCAAACCAATCATCAGTGATGATGATTCGGATGAGAGCGTAGGTACTTGTCTTTTTCCTCTTCTTTCTTAACACACTAATACAATAATGTCTTTCTTTTCTCTAACATTATTGTCGTCTTCTTCTTCCTAGCACACTAACTTGAAATTAGTTTCAATTAACCTCTTCTCCAAGTGGTTTATTAATGGGTGTGGGACTCTTTTAAATCTGTAATGACCATCTGCACTTATGTAAGATGATCTTGAAATCTCATTGAAATCAGACCAAACTAGCACTTGTACCTTGCTGTTTGTCTGATCTGAGGTCGCCAATCAGTGATAAGGCAGGAGAGCCATCGATAGAATTTAGTGTTTAGTAGGACTCTGATGGAGCAGTTCTCGGATTTTAAACGGCAGGGTCAAAGAAGTTGGTTAATCTGAATTCAATGAGTTATAACAGATGATAATCCCAACTAAACTGGGAAAATTAGTATTAGTCACTTTCACCCCGGGGAAAAAGTTTAATTTACAGTTTGACAGTTTTCTGAAGCTTGACATTTTAATCTTTGAACCCTTTAGAACAAAAAAACATCAATCATTTGGGCCCCTGATTTTTCTTACTAACATGTTTTACTATCTTTTCACTAAAATCTGAGAGCACATCTACTGTTTTGTCAACTTGTGGCAACATCTTCACAGCATTAATGCCTCTAATTTAAGTACCAGTGCATCAGTACAGCGAATCACAAGTATAGCTTTCCTAAACTGTTAACTAAACTAAACTTTTAATGAAATTTGTTTGATATAGGGAATTTATATGGTGCATGCGCCAAATAACATTTTTACAGGATCTCAACATGCTATGCGAGACCAAATTGCTTGGTATTTTGAACCCGTAAACCATCAGTTACATCTCTATCTAATCTCGCTGAAGAAGGATGAAATCCTAGTTTTTCATTGTTCATTTTATGTAATAACTCTTTTCACTGAATCAATCCTTGTATGCTCTTTGTTTTCCTCAGGATACTGACGACGACGACGACGAAGTGATGCCATCTCGTGGTTCGAGTCGAACAAGTTCACCAGGAACTGGTCAACGCAAGAGGCGAGAATAGAAATCAAATTAGTTTCATTTCACTGTTACATCATTCTAAGTGTCTTTATTGTTTCTCAAGTCCATGTTCCACAACACAAAGCTATGATTGAAATAAATATTGTTTCTAAGTGGTAAGAATACCATTAGTCAGAGGGTGCTTTGTGTATAGTGCACATTTGGGGTGATCATATTCATTGTAAAGATTCACTATGTTTGCCATATTTTATCTCTAGAATGAAATGCCGTCTATATGTTGTCCTTAAATTATTGTAGTCATCGGTGATAAAGAGTTGAAGGGACATGATGCGGCTGAAACAAATTGTTTCAAATCATTATTAGATTTTATAGGTTGTCATTTTGCCTTTCATTTTCATCTATCTTTTCTATCTCTAGCTTGTCAGTAATTTCCTGAAAATTACTTGTCCATTGATTGTGATTGTCTTCTAATGGAATCTTATGTGAATGTGAAGGATTTTTGTTGTAATCTTAAACTGGCAGAAAATCACTGACATACAGTACTAATCATTCATGTAGTAGATCACATACTATATTCATGAAAATATGGAATAAATACAAATCTCATGAAAGTGTTGCTCGTATCTTTAGCTCATCTGGCCTGTAAGGCCCGATGGGCTTATGGCATGGCATGGTGTCCGGCGTCCGTCCGTCCGTCCATCCGTCCGTCCGTCCATCCGTCCGTCCGTAAACTTTGTGGAATTTCGACTTCTTCTCCAGAACCATAAGGCCTAGAAAGCTGAAACTTTGTGTACAGACTCCTTGACTAGTGAGGATTATAAATTGTAGCTTTGGTGGCCCTGTCACCCCTAATAAGGGCCACAGGGGCCACGCCCTAAAATCCTATTTTAATCTTCTTCTCCAGAACCATAAGGCCTAGAAAGCTGAAACTTTGTGTACAGACTCCTTGACTAGTGAGGATTATAAATTGTAGCTTTGGTGGCCCTGTGACCCCTAATAAGGGCCACAGGGGCCACGCCCTAAAAACCTATTTTAATCTACTTCTCAAGAAGCATAAGGCCTAGAAAGCTGAAACTTTGTGTACAGACTCCTTGACTAGTGAGGATTATAAATTGTAGCTTTGGTGGCCCTGTGACCCCTAATAAGGGCCATAGGGGCCACACCCTTAAAACCTATTTTCATCTTCTTCTCCAGAACCATAGTGCCTAGAAAGCTGAAACTTTGTGTACAGACTCCTTGGCTAGTGAGGATTATAAATTGTAGCTTTGGTGGCCCTGTGACCCCTAATAAGGGCCACAGGGGCCACGCCCTAAAAACCTATTTTAATCTACTTCTCAAGAAGCATAAGGCCTAGAAAGCTGAAACTTTGTGTACAGACTCTTTGACAAGTGAGGATTATGAAATGTAGGTTTGGTGACCCTGTTGCTCCAATAAAGGCAACAGGAACGTCCTTCAAATCTATTTTCATCTTATTCTCCTGAAGTACAAGGCAAAGAAAACTGAAACTTGTCGCCTTTATACTTAATTTTATGATTGGTGACCCTTTGGCCTCTACAAAGGGGGAATCACATTGGTCACACTCTACAGCATATATTGTAATTGACGATGAAGCCTGATGAGCTACAGAGCCAATGGCTCTATTTTTGTATGTCTGTTTGGTGTAATATAAGGGGCTTTTAACAAAATACAGCATCAACCTTTGCTGTTTATCATAACTGACATCTTGTCTCAACCGTATGTATCTGTTTTCAGAGCACCTTGAATACCCTGATACCAATCAGGCCAATGCCCACGGTCACTAATAGCTGTTCCTTTATTGTAATGTTTAGCATATAATGTCTCCTTCAAAACTTCTACTATTGCTAGAAGCAAGTCAATTGATTATATGATATATATATGTAGGACTCAAATCCATGGCAGGCCTCAAATCCGTGGCGGATTTCCAAATCCATGGCGGATTTTCAAAATTGCCGTACCTATCAAAAGCTGTGGCGGATTTTGAATTGACTGTGATTAGACATTTTTAGAATTGAGTTACCAATATTTAATTTATGTGTTTTCCTACATGTACTTAACTGTTTTCTAGGCCAAAATCTGCAATTGGTAAATAAGTAATGCAATCGGGACAACAATATGTTCGCCACTAAATTAATATCTTTAGGAAATTAGCCCTTGGATTCTCGTTAGACTGACTTTTTTTAGCAGTTAGATATTCGTTGACTATCTTTTTTTTAACCCTTGGATCCATATCGACAATTTTTTAGGGTTAGTTTGTCTAGTGTAAGGGTCGGTAACGTATATTGGAGATATAAAGTCGCGAACGTAATGTACAGTGAACCTATAACGCTATCCCTAACCCTAACCGTTAAGAAATCCCTTAATATGAATCCAAGGGCTAAAGTAGATATTTAGTATGAATCCAAGGGCTAAAGAAGATAGTTTCAGCAAATTAATGACTATAGAAGACAGTTGCAATGCATTCGAGGGCTACAATGGAGAGCTGATATTTTTCCAAGGCTTAAATAGACAGTATGACGGAAATGAGTAACATAGAGTAATTGGTACTATATGCTATCTCGGACGGGAAAAGCGGCTGAATTCTTTTCTCTCTGTTGGAAAATATCTTGCCATCCCAATGAAAAGCAGCAGTTTCGTCTGGCGACGCGAACAGTTAGCGATTATGACGTCATCTGTCAATGACGTCACTTAACATGAAGTCAATAAACAATCAAACAATCAAACTCGCCATAGATTAGGAAATCCGCCATGGATTAGAGACCCGCCACAGATCTGAGTCCTACATATATACTATTGAAAAGAAGATTGGGTCAAACCTAGATTTCTCAATGACAACATCTTCTATGAAGAAACAATGTGGCTGCAGGATGGTTCAACAAAGCAAGGATTCACAAACTTAGATGTAGCCAAGGAAATGAAAACTTCTCTGTTGAACCATCTTGTAGCCACACAATGATTTCTTTCTTTATCAGTTATGTATTCTCCCGTCTGACTATGGCGAAATTTTTATCAAAAGAAGCTTCATCATGGTAGTAAATCTTGTACTCACGGAAAATGCATAAACACGTTAGAAATTGAATTTGTATCTTTTATTTGCATAGAAACAGGTCAGGCAGAATTAGGTTTGAATCTTAACATCTTTTGAGAAGTATATAAAGAAAGATAATCATAAAGCCTGATAAATTCCAGGGTATACTAGGAGCTCTGAAGATTCGCGTTTGATCCTGCTACATCAGCATGTTTGAAATTCATTCAAATTGCACTATAATGTGCTCTAAGATCAAACAAGAACAGCATGAGTGTTTTACATTTATTTACAAATTTTGTATTCTGCCAAGAATCAAGAGGAGTTCCAATGACTTAATACAAGTGTTTCAACCATGGTGATTAATCAAGAGTTTCTTGTAGACTGTGCCTTGTCCTCCCGATTAACATCTTCAGGTTGAATCACAGTGAACACAGCATCTGTTGGGTCAAGTCTATATGATTCTGTAGGTCGTCTGGCTTCCAAAGATTTCTTCGCATCAATCCTGTTGATATACTTGTTTGCCACCATCATTCGCAGATTACGGCGATGCTGGAAATGAGATTAAATTTTATTATTATTTTAAAGAGGAAAATTAAAAGAATACCTAATGACAAGTTCGTTTGAGACAAGATTAATATGCAGCAGGTACTTAAGGGTTGAAAATATGTTCTTTATTTGATTCTTGTATCGTCTTACCTCATTTGGTGAGATGTAATGAGGATTCTGGTACAAAGTCTCCCCTTTGAAGCTGCCTTCAAATACTCTGATTGGATTCATCACAAATCTAGGACCTGAAATTCACAACACAAAATTGAAATATTTACATAAACAGTTTGGTTAAGTTATATGATGGAAATCTTTTAAGACATAAGCTGATGATAAATACAAAACCTACCACTTCCACAAAATGCCTTAAAGTGACACAGAGTATCTTTCTTAAAATTTTATTTGGTTTTGATAAGCTACAAAATATCTGATATGCTGATTGAAGTTCATATCTCATCACTGGACTTGCAAGTATATCCCTTTATGCATAATATCTCTAAAATGCTTGATTTTATGGAAAAATAGAGCCATTGGCTCTGTAGCTCATCAGGCTTCATCATCAATTATGCTGTAGAGTGTGGCCAATGTGATTCCCCCTTTGTAGAGGCTTCAGGGTCGCCAATCATAAAATTAAGTATATAGGCAACAAGTTTCAGTTTTCTAGGCCTTATACTTTAGGAGAAGAAGATGAAAATAGATTTGAAGGAGGTTCCTGTTGCCTTTATTAGGGGCAACAGGGTCACCAAACCTACAATTCATAATCATCACTAGTCAAGGAGTCTGTACACAAAGTTTCAGCTTTCTAGGCCTCATGGTTCTGGAGAAGATGAAAATAGGTTTTTAGGGCGTTGCCCCTGTGGCCCTTATTAGGGGCCACAGGGCTACCAAAGCTACAATTCATAATCCTTACTAGCCAAGGAGTCTGTACACAAAGTTTCAGCTTTCTAGGCATCATGGTTCTGGAGAAGAAGATGAAAATAGGTTTTTAGGGCGTGGCACCTGTGGCCCTTAATAGGGGTCACAGGGCCACCAAAGCTACAATTTATAATCCTCACTAGCCAAGGAGTCTGTACACAAAGTTTCAGCTTTCTTGGCCTCATGGTTCTGGAGAAGAAGATGAAAATAGGTGTTTAGGGTGTGGCCCCTGTGGCCCTTTTTAGGGGTCACAGGGCCACCAAAGCTACAATTTATAATCCTCACTCGCCAAGGAGTCTGTACACAAAGTTTCAGCTTTCTAGGCCTCATGGTTCTGGAGAAGAAGATGAAAATAGGTTTTTAGGGCGTGGCTCCTGTGGCCCTTATTAGGGGTCACAGGGCCACCAAAGCTACAATTTATAATCCTCACTAGCCAAGGAGTCTGTACACAAAGTTTCAGCTTTCTAGGCCTTATGCTTCTGGAGAAGAAGATGAAAATAGGTTTTTAGGGTGTGGCCCCTGTGGCCCTTATTAGGGGTCACAGGGCCACCAAAGCTACAATTTATAATCCTCACTAGCCAAGGAGTCTGTACACAAAGTTTCAGCTTTCTAGGCCTCATGGTTCTGGAGAAGAAGATGAAAATAGGTTTTTAGGGCGTGGCTCCTGTGGCCCTTATTAGGGGTCACAGGGCCACCAAAGCTACAATTTATAATCCTCACTAGCCAAGGAGTCTGTACACAAAGTTTCAGCTTTCTAGGCCTTATGCTTCTGGAGAAGAAGATGAAAATAGGTTTTTAGGGTGTGGCCCCTGTGGCCCTTATTAGGGGTCACAGGGCCACCAAAGCTACAATTTATAATCCTCACTAGCCAAGGAGTCTGTACACAAAGTTTAAGCTTTTTAGGCCTTATGGTTCTTGAGAAGAAGTCAAAATTCCACAAAGTTTACGGACGGACGGACGGATGGACGCCGGACACCATGCCATGCCATATGCCCATCGGGCCTTACAGGCCAGATGAGCTAAAAATCCAGAAAACATCTCAAATATGTTTATTATTCGAAATTATGCATCCAAATAATCTACCTATTAGTTACAATACCTAATAAACACTATCGAATCGAATATATCCTCCTGTCAGCTTATGACAAGGTTTCGAAATTACGTTTGGCGAATTTGCGCGCGCCACTCGAGCCACATTGTCCGGTTTTCGATCAAAATCCCGACTTTGAATGGCCATACTTTCGCTCTTATGTACTGATTGACCTTTAACTTGTTATTTTCAGTAACAGTTAGTGGTTCCCGATGTAATAACATCGATTTCAAAATTTGACATATGTGATCCTATCAACATACTCTGTGTCTCTTTAAATCATAATACTTCTGTGAACCACTTTAGGGTCAGATTTTTTGGGAAATTAAGTGACCTTGAAGAAACAGACATCATAAACCTTGTTTTGAAGTCTTAGTGGTGAAGCCTTTTCAATAAAAGGTAATGAATGAAAACTTGCCAGTCAGACAACATTGCTCCATGCTTTGCTAAAATATATATAAGAAATTATATTAAGGCAGTCACAAAAGACAATATTCTTATCAAAGAAGGTACAAACAAACCTATTTCTGCTAAAGCTCCATCTTCCTCGAGAATCTGATAATTTCGGAACCACACCTTGTGGTCCATGATGGAGAAACTGTACACGTGGTCAAAGAATGGCTGGCTCTTTGGGTGGCAGTTTGGGGTGCCGAATATCTGAAACAAGAGAATGTGTCTTTGGGTATTGAAATATTCTTGAATTGCCTATCTTTACCCCGTGGGAACTGATGGACAATCCCACCCACAAGGCATAACTTGTAGCACTTACAATCAATGGCTTATTCACCTAGCTAACTTCTGTGCCAGCTCTTTAGGACACGGCACCTGAACTTGATGTACCTATCTGACAACTTGTGGAGGTTGCTACAATACAGATTACAAACAAAGGCTCTACAATCAGACCACAACTTTAAGAGGCAAGGCTTGAATTGACTCATTGTTGAGAAGTTAGGAAATAACAGAAAGGAGAACTTGTATTATCTCAATATGACTGCCAACAATTTCTTAACAAAGGCAACACCGGAATGTAGCTGAAAGGTAAAGAGTTAATGACTACCTGGATGAAGAGTTCCTTCAACAGCTGCCAGTGTGGCTCGGTATCAAATGCCTGGAATTAAAAGAGAAAGATCTTTAACAACATTCTTTGTATTTTACTTAAAATTGACTTACATTGACTATGGCAGAAGGTATGCAAGATGCAAAAGATACTGTTAAACACTTAATTTCAAAAACAAAGTAATTATTTCATTAAATGCAAAAGATTGAATAGTTGGTAAATTTGTAGCGAAGAGGGTAATTTGGAAATGAATTATTGATTATTTGACTTACAGTGTCAAAGGAAAGGAGTGGTCTGGATCCCTTCAAACAGTTTCCTGTCATCTTCAACTCCATCATAGTGTGGACTGTCAGATGAAAAGATATCAGACTCAATCAAACATACAGACACTAGCACACTGACCTAATAATCTCTTATTGTTTTGTAAACTATGAGTGTATAAGTGTAGTTGGAATGCTTTTGCATGTTACACTGTAAATACAGACATATAAATTTCAAAAACTATTTTCTTGATCCATTGATTTACCTTCAGGCTTCTAAAAGAAAAACCATTGGCTCTGATGCTCTGAGCAAGGTATGTTAAACTGCAAATACAGAAAATGTTAAATTTCTAAAAACTCTCTTTCTGTTTCATTGATTTACTTCTTAAAGTAAAACCATTGGCTCTGACTCTCTTTTTCAAAGTATATCTACACACCATTCAGAATTAATGTACTTTGTTGACATAACTAAATGAACAAGGCAGAATGAAAAAAATATTCTGAATACACTCACGATTTTCTACCAAGAACTTTGCTGAAGGCCCACTTGGACAATTGGACAACCTATGCACAAAAAGGGTCTTTTTTAAACAAGAATTATCTGGATAAAACTGTTAAAACATTTGTTAAATGTAAATGTATTTCCTCAGGGATAGCAAGTGGCAGATTTTTTTATTCAAATTTACGATTTTGAAATTGACAACTAGCTTTATCATTAGCTGAACTGTTACCCTGCTATTCAAGTATTGTTTCAAAGTAAGAAACTAATGCAAGATGGTGCTTTTCACAAACAAGTATTTTGTAAGGATATTTACTTTTTGAATTTATATTATCCTCTTATTAAATACTAATACTTATCAAAAACTTTTCTTGATTTCAATAAGCGTACGACCAAGAAGACCATGAACAAAATGTACCAAAAACAATGTTCGACTTTTTATAACAATTTTTAAGTACTCACCAAATGTACAGATCTTGTTTTTTCTTACATTCAAAATAGATGCATTTATTACAATTCTTCATCTCGCACATCTGAAAAACAATGTAGACATATTTGATCCACCATCATATATGCAAAAGTGATTAGAAAACAAATGAGGATATTGATAAAGATTACTAATACATTAGAAACTAGATTAGCGTTTGCGGGATACCGCAAAAGCAGAACAGCCCCGGAACTTGGGGTTTCGCCTAACCCTGTTCCGCCTTTAACAGGCCTCACCAAATTGGGAATTTTCTCGTGACCTTGACCTTTGACATTCAAGGTCACACAATCAATGAACACATTTCATTGAGTATAACATCATTGTAATGAAATAAAGTGTTAAAAATTAAATTAATCCATTTTCTCCATATATGTTGACCTTGCTGTGACCTTGACCTTCGACATTTCGTACCCAAAACTTTTTGAAAATTTTGTACTTCTCATGAGATAATATATACAAAATCTAAACTTCATAGCACAAAAACTTTTCAAGTTATTGTGTTTACAAGGAATTGCAATAACTCATATCTCATGATTGACCTTTGACCTTGAAGGTCACACAATAATTGAACACTTTTTATGGAGTATAACAATCATGTATTGATTAAAAGTGATAATACCGGTAGTTAAAATTAAGCATTTTCGCTAAACCATGCTTAAGTCATGACCTTACTGTGACCTTGACCTTTGACGGATTGTAGCCGAAACCTTTTCAAATTTTTTTACTTTTCCAAGGATCATATATACCAAGTCAGAGCTTCATAGCACAAAAACTTTTCAAGTTACCGTGTTTACAAAGAATTTTGTGGTGATTTTATAACTCGTGACCTTGACCTTTGAACTTGAAAGTGAACATGTCATAATGATTCCCTGGCAGTATTAACATTTAGACATGTTCGTGAGTTCTGAAAAGCTAAATGGGATAAAGTTATACCCAAATTTAGTTCATTTTGTAATAACTCATATCTCATGACCTTGACCTTTGACCTTCAAGGTCACACAATCATTGAACACTTTTTATTGAGTATAACAATCATGTATTGATTAAAAGTGTTCATAATTAAAATAAAGCATTTTCGCTAAAACATGCTTACATCATGACCTTGCTGTGACCTTGACCTTTGACGGATTGTAGCCAAAACCTTTTCAAAGTCTTTTACTTTTCCAAGGATGATATATACCAAGTTAGAGCTTCATAGCACAAAAACGTTTCAAGTTATCGCGTTTACAAGGAATTCTTAGAGTGAATACATATCTCGTGACCTTGACCTTTGACCGTGAAAGTGAACGTGTCAAAATCGTTCCCCCGAGGTATGAGTAGTAAGGTATTAATAAGAGTTCTGGAAAGCTTAGTGGAAAAAAGTTATAGCTAGTAGTACGAGTGCGGCGGCGGCGGTGGCGGCGATGGAAACTTCACAAAAACTGATAGCAGCCCCGTCCTTAGACGGGGCTGCTAATAAAAGATACACCAACAAACTCACCTCATTTATAATGTATAGCTTATCTTTTCTGTCCATTTTTGTTTCTGTAAAAGGAGAACACAAAAATATACATGGAATTATCTATTTGATACATATACCTTAACATAAAACAAGAATGTACCATTGTTACATTTGGGATCACATTATCTACAGTGTCAGACAACACTGTCAGCACTGACCACACCAACAGCTCAACAACTTGCCCACCAAGCCTTGAAGAAATCAAGTTAAGCTAATTTTACATTTTGTACACCTCAGACAAATGTAATTTGGTAAATTAATCTCATAAATACTACAGATAGTGTGATCCCAAATATAACAATGTAATTAAAATGGCATATTTTTCCAGTGCCTTCAGATTTCAGAGCCTTCCAGTCCATCGACAATCATGCATGTATCAATCTAACTACATCCTAACTAGTAACTACACATGTGAGGCTGATAAAACGAAAGAAAAACTTGCTAGTTTAGGTAATTTACTTGGATTTATTTGATCTTTACAATAGGCATGCTGTCAAAAATAGTTATTAAAAGCAGAGGCTTTTGAAAGGGATGAGGGTCAAGCTTTACTATTTGAAAGAGGAATTAACTTTCATTCTGGCAGGGGTTTTTTAAATTTCAAAAGAGTCAAGGATTAGTAATTCAAGATCCACAATTGACAATATAAAGGTTTGATATTTAACGTTCCCAGTTTCTCTCACCTGGTTTAGAATGCGGCATCATTGTTCGAAGGTCATTCATCAGGTGTCGAGCTCTATACGATATCCCTCGAGATGAGAATACCAGCACTCTCTGCTTGTTTGTCCATTTTTTCTTGAAAGAAATAAAATTGAATTGTTACAAAATAAGATTAAATTTTAAAACTTTACCTGCAGTTTCAAATTATACTTTTGTTTGTCACACTCAGTTCATGACAAAACATATTATCTGTAAGAATAGAGGAGAGAAAACATTATTAAATCAATAATAAATTGTCAAATGTCCTGTTTGACTTCCACATGACAGTAAAATTTGACAAATGTGATCCCATCAACATACTCTGTGTCACTTTGATAAAACTTAACATCATATGTGACACCAATTTATTTATGGTCATGAGTTTTTGGTCAGACAATCTATTTAAAATGGATATGGATATTTTAGCCCATTCATTGATCTTATTTAGCCCTAATGGAAGCACAGAAATTATAAATACATTTCAATTATCTTATTCAGTGTGTATAACCATACACCGGAACTAGCGAGGTGTACGGCGGAGAAATGTTGCTAGCGAGGAGCGTGATCGCAAACGGGATCACTTAAAAATAGAGCCATTGGCTCTGTAGCTCATCAAGCTTCATCATCAATTATGCTGTAGAGTGTGGCCAATGTGATTCCCCCTTTGTAGAGGCCACATGGGCACCAATAATAAAATTAAGTATATAGGCGACAAGTTTCAGTTTTCTAGGCCTTATACTTCAGGAGAAGAAGATGAAAAAAGATTTGAAGGACGTTCCTGTACGTGTCCTTTATTAGGGGCAACAGGGCCACCAAAGCTACAATTTATAATCTTCACCAGTCAAGGAGTCTGCAAACAAAGTTTCAGCTTTCTAGGCCTCATTGTTCTGGAGAAGAAGATGAAAATAGGTTTTTAGGGCATGGCATCTGTGGCCCTTATAAGGGGTCACAGGGCCACCAAAGTTACAATTTATAATCCTCACTAGTCAAGGAGTCTGTACACAAAGTTTGAGCTTTCTTGGCCTTATGCTTCTGGAGAAGAAGATGAAAATAGGTTTTTAGGGTGTGGCCCCTGTGGCCATTATTAGGGGTCACAGGGCCACCAAAGCTACAATTTATAATCTTCACTAGTCAAGGAGTCTGCGAACAAAGTTTCAGCTTTCTAGGCCTCATGGTTCTGGAGAAGAAGATGAAAATAGATTTTAAGGGCATGGCCCCTGTGGCCCTCATTAGGGGTCACAGGGCCATCAAAGTTACAATTTATAATCCTCACCACTCAAGGAGTCTGTACACAAAGTTTGAGCTTTCTAGGCTTATGGTTCTGGAGAAGAAGATGAAAATAGGTTTTTAGGGTGTGGCCCCTGTGGCCATTATTAGGGGTCACAGGGCCACCAAAGCTACAATTTATAATCTTCACTAGTCAAGGAGTCTGTACACAAAGTTTCAGCTTTCTAGGCCTTATGGTTCTGGAGAAGAAGTCGAAATTCCACAAAGTTTACGGACGGACGCCGGACACCATGCCATGCCATAAGCCCATCGGGCCTTACAGGCCAGATGAGCTAAAAACCTGAACAAACTATTACAAAAACAGTGTCACTGTTTCATCCAATACAATTCTTTCGCCATTTAATTCAATTTGTCGCCGTATCAAGTTACTATCAACTAAAACTGAGTTGCTGTTTTGCTGTATCCCCTTTTCACATAATTTTTCGCTGTACGCATGCGCACACAAGACCTGGAAGAATTCTGGTCATGCACACACAACCACTGAGGGAATTAGTGATTGTGTGATCATGAGCGCAGCAAATAAGTAAAAGCTGAATAGGCTTAACCATAGGATCAGTTTGCCACCCGTTATCACAATAAATAATCACTTAACAGAGTTTGGGGGAAGATAAGGTTATGTGTTCTATTCTAAGGTTGGCTGCTGATATAAATATTGCTCCAAAGACAATTGGAAAACTCCCATAAGTGTTGGTAGCTAGTAAATACATTACAGCGACATTCTTGATAGGCAAAATATTGTATTTTACAATAATATTTTAAATACAAAGTTTCAAACATAAATATTGTTTGTATCTTTACTCTATGATGAAATTGTTAAGAAATGGTACAGTGAATATTTCAATCAATAAAATTTAAATCATGATTATACATATAAACATGCTTATTCATTAAAATGCATTTTCAAAGGAACCCATATGGTTTGCTGAATCCCACCACGAGTATTTAGCAGACGAGATATAGTTTCTTCTTTAGGCTGTCGCAATCCAGAGTTGGCGTTTTCTCCAGTTGACATGTCTTCCTTGTTTTGTTGACCTCCGAAAGAAGCCATTGCTTTTGACAAGCAACAGCAATATGCAAACAATTTATTAAGGGCTACACTTTTAGACGATGTCTGCGAAATTTCAGCCTGCCATTTTTAAGGTTACCAACATTGTAATTAAAATGTAATGTAAATTGTGTAATGACATCTACACATGCTGACTGACCTACAAAGTATGAATGAGCTTGGTCTAATAGCTTTGGAGTTGTGTTCAGGAAACAGAATGATTAAGGACATACAGACAAAATTAGCCGCAGCTGATTGGAATTAGCCTACTCATTAACTACTATGTTATTGCCAAATTGCCCTAATTAATCAGGGTATTTTTTAGTGAAACCTTTCAATTTATGAAGTTGAAATGCTTATTTTACTGGCTGAATTAAAATATTTGGTCTATATCTGATTGTGTTGTACCATCATACCAAAAGACGATAATCAAACATAAAAAAATAGAGCCATTGGCTCTGTAGCTCATCAGGCTTCATCATCAATTATGCTGTAGAGTGTGGTAAATGTTATTCTCCATTTGTAGGGGCCACAGGGTCACCAATCATAAAATTAAGTATATAGGCGACAAGTTTCAGTTTTCTAGGCCTTATACTTCAAGAGAAGAAGATGAAAATAGATCTGAAGGATGTTACTGTTGCCTTTATTAGGGGCAACAGGGTCACCAAAGCTACAATTTATAATCCTCACTAGCCAAGGAGTCTGTACACAAAGTTTCAGCTTTCTAGGCCTTATGGTTCTGGAGAAGAAGATGAAAATAGGTTTTTAGGGCGTGACCCCTGTGGCCCTTATTTGGGGTCACAGGGCTACCAAAGCTACAATTAATAATCTTCACTAGCCAAGGAGTCTGTACACAAAGTTTCAGCTTTCTAGGCCTCATGGTTCTGAAGAAGAAGATGAAAATAGGTTTTTAGGGTGTGGCCCCTGTGGCCCTTATTAGGGGTCACAGGGCCACCAAAGCTACAATTTATAATCCTCACTCTTCAAAGAGGCTTTACACAAAGTTTCAGCTTTCTAGGCCTCATGGTTCTGGAGAAGAAGATGAAAATAGGCATTTAGGGTGTGGCCCCTGTGGCCCTTATTAGGGGGCACAGGGCCACCAAAGCTACAATTTATAATCTTCACTAGCCAAGGAGTCTGTACACAAAGTTTCAGCTTTCTAGGCCTCATGGTTCTGAAGAAGAAGATGAAAATAGGTTTTTAGGGTGTGGCCCCTGTGGCCTTAAATAGGGGTCACAGGGCTACCAAAGCTACAATTTATAATCTTCACTAGCCAAGGAGTCTGTACACAAAGTTTCAGCTTTCTAGGCCTCATGGTTCTGGAGAAGAAGATGAAAATAGGCATTTAGGGTGTGGCCCCTGTGGCCCTTATTAGGGTGCACAGGGCCACCAAAGCTACAATTTATAATCTTCACTAGTCAAGGAGTCTGTACACAAAGTTTCAGCTTTCTAGGCCTTATGGTTCTGGAGAAGAAGTCGAAATTCCACAAAGTTTACGGACGGATGGACGGATGGACGGACGGACGGACGGACGGACGGACGGACGGACACCATGCCATGCCATAAGCCCATCGGGCCTTACAGGCCAGATGAGCTAAAAAGCAATCATCGCCGTTTCATCAACTTTTTCTATGTTATTATCATGTCAATAGCTTTCCAGGACATAACTATTTAATGTCATATCCTGTTCATAGTCAGAGATAGCAAATATGTTACTAACAACAGCATTACTCGCAACTGTTATTGTTACTGTCCCTTGGATACAGAATGACAAGCACATACATTTTACTAACTATGTGTGCTAAAATTACCACATGATGTTGATTATTTGAAAGTTTTGAAGTAAAATATTACCTAACTTTCGTTTTCGGCTCCTCGCTAGCAACATTTCTCCGCCGTACACCTCGCTAGTTCCGGTGTACGGTTATACACAGTGTTATTATACCCTTGCATCTCCACAATCAATCTGACATGGTGGGTTTTAGACATTAGAATGTAGGAGTTTCTGATTTCCTGGTTCAGGGGTGACTGTGACAAATTCTCAAGTTGAGGTGTTTTCACAATGAAATAATACAAGGTAAGTGTGAATGTATTTATTGCTATACTGATGAAACATTATAAATTAAACAATTTGGTTTGTGCCCGTGGCACCCGGCAGCCACAGTGCAGCGCCAGTTTTTAACTTCCATATAAAATTTCCTGATTTCAATCTGTATTCATTTAAAAAGAAAACTGCACAGATAACACCACATTACTGCTTAGAACACCTTTAAAGGAAAGAACAATGAACCAATTGAATGTGAATAAACAATCACTTATATAAGTAACTAGAGAACAATTACCAATGACTATCAATCAAGTCGATTATTAATTCCAAACAATTACTTTGACGCTGATTGATCAATACAAACACCACTAAGATAAATACTGCCCATCATCAGAAAATGATCCAATTGAAACTCTCCTATGAAATCTTATGGTCTTCTAAATTCCAAACTTCCCTTCTGTCGTTGACTTTCGACCTTTACCTACGGATGTCAGGTATGGTAGATTGATAGGTGATTGTCAAGATTAATACATCTTCAAAGACAATAAAGAAACTGTGTAATTGGATTAAACAGTCGTAATTCATCACAGACAAGGTATGATTAATCCCCAAAACAACAAACAAAAAAACAATTCACTAACAACACATTTCACGTGCATAACCAATATTCAATATTACAATAAAAAAATATGTTCTCTCTAAAAATTAATACATTATAAAGTAATAACATTTTGTTGAAAACTCGACAATATTTCAATTGAAACAGGTGTTAAGTTTACATTTGAGCATTAAGCATTAACTCATAATCATCTTGCGCGAAAACTGGGGGTGTAAACAAAACCACGTGTTACGTTACATCGTTTGTTTACAATTTTATGCCAACCGATCGACTTATTGTTGGTCATGAGGTATTGATTGAACTAAATACCTGTGTTTTTGGTTTAGCATCTGATGAAATAACAGCCGGTAAAATAACGTCATCCGGGGTGTCAACTTTTGCCTTTTTCAAAGTCTCTTTCAGTTTTGCTGCGTCCACTTTCCGTTTCGCCATTTTGGTTTTTCACGACATTTACTGCGGGTCTCTTTTAATAAGTTCTTTAATATCTCCCACTACAAAAATCAAATATACATCATATTCCTAATATTTAACTGAACGAATCGTTAAAATGTTAATTAAAGGAATCAATATGTTGAAGACAATTTTCAAGAGAAATATCATTAAACGCGATGCACCAAAGTAAATTATCCATTTCATCTATTCATTGAAACATTGAACTCTATTAGTATGTAAAAGAGTTTATTTTATTTATACAGAATCTAAACGCACAAATTAAAACCAATGATGAGATGAGTAAATTATATTAGCAAATTTATTAAGCGCGATAACTGCATTATTTGCTTCGGTACATCGTGCGAAAATAGCGTTACGGAGAAATCGGAACTACGGGAAAGGTCTGGCAGGCTGAAATTTCGCAGACATCGTCTAAAAGTGTAGCCCTTAATAAATTGTTTGCATATTGCTGTTGCTTGTCAAAAGCAATGGCTTCTTTCGGAGGTCAACAAAACAAGGAAGACATGTCAACTGGAGAAAACGCCAACTCTGGATTGCGACAGCCTAAAGAAGAAACTATATCTCGTCTGCTAAATACTCGTGGTGGGATTCAGCAAACCATATGGGTTCCTTTGAAAATGCATTTTAATGAATAAGCATGTTTATATGTATAATCATGATTTAAATTTTATTGATTGAAATATTCACTGTACCATTTCTTAACAATTTCATCATAGAGTAAAGATACAAACAATATTTATGTTTGAAACTTTGTATTTAAAATATTATTGTAAAATACAATATTTTGCCTATCAAGAATGTCGCTGTAATGTATTTACTAGCTACCAACACTTATGGGAGTTTTCCAATTGTCTTTGGAGCAATATTTATATCAGCAGCCAACCTTAGAATAGAACACATAACCTTATCTTCCCCCAAACTCTGTTAAGTGATTATTTATTGTGATAACGGGTGGCAAACTGATCCTATGGTTAAGCCTATTCAGCTTTTACTTATTTGCTGCGCTCATGATCACACAATCACTAATTCCCTCAGTGGTTGTGTGTGCATGACCAGAATTCTTCCAGGTCTTGTGTGCGCATGCGTACAGCGAAAAATTATGTGAAAAGGGGATACAGCAAAACAGCAACTCAGTTTTAGTTGATAGTAACTTGATACGGCGACAAATTGAATTAAATGGCGAAAGAATTGTATTGGATGAAACAGTGACACTGTTTTTGTAATAGTTTGTTCAGGTTTTTAGCTCATCTGGCCTGTAAGGCCCGATGGGCTTATGGCATGGCATGGTGTCCGGCGTCCGTCCGTAAACTTTGTGGAATTTCGACTTCTTCTCCAGAACCATAAGGCCTAGAAAGCTGAAACTTTGTGTACAGACTCCTTGACTAGTGAAGATTATAAATTGTAGCTTTGGTGGCCCTGTGACCCCTAATAATGGCCACAGGGGCCACACCCTAAAAACCTATTTTCATCTTCTTCTCCAGAACCATAAGCCTAGAAAGCTCAAACTTTGTGTACAGACTCCTTGAGTGGTGAGGATTATAAATTGTAACTTTGATGGCCCTGTGACCCCTAATGAGGGCCACAGGGGCCATGCCCTTAAAATCTATTTTCATCTTCTTCTCCAGAACCATGAGGCCTAGAAAGCTGAAACTTTGTTCGCAGACTCCTTGACTAGTGAAGATTATAAATTGTAGCTTTGGTGGCCCTGTGACCCCTAATAATGGCCACAGGGGCCACACCCTAAAAACCTATTTTCATCTTCTTCTCCAGAAGCATAAGGCCAAGAAAGCTCAAACTTTGTGTACAGACTCCTTGACTAGTGAGGATTATAAATTGTAACTTTGGTGGCCCTGTGACCCCTAATTAGGGAAACAGGGGCCATGCCCTTAAAACCTTTTTTCATCATCTTCTCCAGAAGCATAAGGCCTAGAAAGCTGAAACTTTGTGTACAGACTCCTTGACTATTGAGGATTATGAATTGTAGCTTTGGTGACCCTGTTGCCCCTAATAAAGGCAACAGTAACATCCTTCAGATCTATTTTCATCTTCTTCTCTTGAAGTATAAGGCCTAGAAAACTGAAACTTGTCGCCTATATACTTAATTTTATGATTGGTGACCCTGTGGCCCCTACAAATGGAGAATAACATTTACCACACTCTACAGCATAATTGATGATGAAGCCTGATGAGCTACAGAGCCAATGGCTCTATTTTTTTATGTTTGATTATCGTCTTTTGGTATGATGGTACAACACAATCAGATATAGACCAAATATTTTAATTCAGCCAGTAAAATAAGCATTTCAACTTCATAAATTGAAAGGTTTCACTAAAAAATACCCTGATTAATTAGGGCAATTTGGCAATAACATAGTAGTTAATGAGTAGGCTAATTCCAATCAGCTGCGGCTAATTTTGTCTGTATGTCCTTAATCATTCTGTTTCCTGAACACAACTCCAAAGCTATTAGACCAAGCTCATTCATACTTTGTAGGTCAGTCAGCATGTGTAGATGTCATTACACAATTTACATTACATTTTAATTACAATGTTGGTAACCTTAAAAATGGCTTGGTGAACCTTTGGATTGAATACCCGAAATTATTCATTGCAGATTTGGTAGACTTCTTACTCAATTAGGGTTGGTTGAGTTTTCAAATGCACATTTGATGCCACTGTGGCACTTTTCTAATGGGGGTACCACATTGACCTCAGCCTAAAGCAAAATTCAATATTTAACTTGATGAGCTCCAGAGCCAATGGCCTTAATTTTGGTTGTATCCATGATATTGAACTTAAAATTTGATAGATGACTCTGTATCTGTTTTTATCTTACCAAAAATAATTTGAAGCCACATATCTGATTTATAAGGGACTGTTGGGATATGTCATCTTCTGATAAAATCTTGTTTGAAAAAAGTTTGTATTGCCCTTGAAAAATATGCATTGAAAATGTGTTTTTTTATGCTTCAATTTCTATGATAAGATCTTTTTTAACATCTGATACATTTCTCCTAATCATGCACATTAATCACTAAGACTTCAAAACACCAATTAGGCATTTACCGTATATGACCGGATATAAGCCGACCCCCTTTCTCAACCCCCCAAATTCCAGTCAAAACCTAGTATCTCATGTATAGACCGACCCCCCTCTTCGCAGCTCTATTTTGCTGACAGTAAGTCAATATGATGCCCGTTGCATTGAAACTGAAAGCTCATGAATCATCAAATGACACATTAATTTTAAGACTTATATTATTTTAAAAAACTATAGTAGTTGTTGTAATCAGAAAGTTGTTTGTGACATTGAGTTTGAAATATAAGGAAAATCTTCATTTTAATCTTTTTTTTTCAAGGAGGTGGTGGGAAGTCCAACCTTTCTGTAAATGCTCCAGAGTTTGTGCCCAGAGTGAGTATTACTCAAATTTATTTCTCCTACCACTAGCAAGATCTTTTAAAGATTTTTTTATTATTTACAAACATACATATTTCCCAATTATCAAGAATCTTTTTGCTTATTGAATTTATAGAATTCTTTCACAAGTGTCGTGCACATCTTCATTCAGTTAACAATTCAGATTCTGAGACATTTCATTATTGTTTCACCCTCTTAGGCCAGATCTGGCTATAAACCGCCATCATTGTCTGCTTCTGCCCCTGAGTTTGTGCCGCGTCAAGCTCCATCTGACACATATTCACAGGTAAGCTATGTGCAGTTTTGCTTTGTCCTTGCTTGCCTCATGCTTTTATCACTGCCACAAAGTTGGAGGGGGACATAAGTTTTGCCTGTCTGTAGGTGTCTGTTTGTTCAAGTAAGATTTATAGGATACAAACATTCTCAATAACAGATAGGATATCCAAATTTGAAGTGTGTCTCCAGGATATCAAAACCTGGAAAGGATTTAAAAATTAGTGCGTGCCGGCCTGTTTTAAATCGGCCTAGTTCTGAGGAATAAAAGTTATAAAATATCAACTTGCTAGCGACTGGGTTTCAGCTGCTCTTAACTGGTAAAAACCATGCGTGCTGTTGGGGGTGCAAAATTGAATATGAAGCCTCATGAGCTACAGAGTCAATGGCACTATTTTTTGTGGAGTTAATGCCCTTTTACATGTCTTTGGACTCAAGGGTTCAAGGGTATCTTCAAAGGAGACAACTTTTCTAAGAAGCTATTTAGGATAGGAAAACCTCATCTTCAACAACCCCTATCTGAAAGTAACAACTGATTGGCAGGCAATATTTCAAACACTGTTCATGAGGGACATATGACCCATGTAATAACTCAATTTTGCACTTACAACAGGGGTATGACCCAGTACTGGAAGAGTTCAAGCAGACGCTGTTCATCCTCAACACTCAGCCTGGCAATGTGGAGGAATACATGCGACCCGTCTGTGAGAGGTTCAAACAGGGCGTCACCACCGCCGAACAGATGACCGAAATCATAGACGCCATCTTCAGACAAGTATGTTTCTTGCATAAGAACCTATTTATTGTGAAAATCCTTACGCTTTGAAGTATATTCATACTGCTTCATCCCAGCTGATGTAGGAGTAAGGATATACCCTGAAATGTTGTGATTTTAAAAACAAAAAGGAGTTGTAATCCAGAAATCTTGCTGTTCTTATGTATAAATGCCCTTCAAAGACCTAAGTTGGTTTGTATCTGGAAAATATCTAGTTCCGGGGATGATGATGTTTTGAGGTATAATTTTGCACATGGTGACAGAGTTCTTATTTTTTTGACACAAAATACATGAAATTGGTAGCATTTTACATAAAAAAAAATCACAACTTGAGTTAAGGTTTTGCAGTTATACTTGAAAACTTGAAAACATACTATGTGATCATGAATTATATCTCTTTCCTTTCAGAGTGTTGAAGAACAGAATTTTCGCTACACCGGCGCCAGAATATGTCAAATAATATGCACAGTGCTGAAAGATCATCCCATCTTGTCCAGTTTCAGAAATTCTTTCTTAAAGAGGTACTTTTACAATTTGATATGAAATTTATATATTAAGATTCTTCTAGTGGTTTAATTTAATGTGTTTTTGCTGTGGTATCCACTTGGAACTGCTTTAAAAATGATAAACCTAACACATGCCTAATTTTGAAATCTTTCAGATGTCAGCAAGAATACGAAAGGAGAGAAGATTTAGTCACAAATCCAGACCATATGGATCTTCTCACAGGTTTCACTTTGTTTATGGGGGAGTTGTTTCTTAATCTTGAGGTAGGCATTTCATGTCTTTTACAGTTTTATTTTACGACCATTTTTGAGAAAACAAATGCTAAAACTTCAAACACCCTGATCAAAGGACATATTGTTAAGTACCTCTTGATTAATTTGGTTCTAACAACAACAATCACTAGTTATTTTGGCAAGAATATTCTGATCAACATTCTTATTGATGTCTTTTCCCTGTATATGTTTATGAAGAAAAGACCCTACAAGTATGTGAACTGCACTTTCCCCCGTGTCTTTGATGAAGAATGTTTTAAATGATTGCATTTGAATATGTAAGTCCTAAACATTTCAATCAATTTAGTATGAAAAGCAAGAAACTAGTTATTTTTTTGTTTCCTGTTCTGCAGATAGTGCAATCAGACGGAAGGCAAGTAAAGATGAAAATTCTTCCTGATATATTGAAAGATCTGGTTTTAACTCTGCTATCACAGCCCGGCAAAGTCACAGTAAAATGTTCATGTCAACTGCTCAAGGTAAGCTTTGGTTTCACTTTCATGATGTTTTGAAATATAAAAAAAATGACGAAATTTAATTAGTAAGAACTGATAAGATCTTTTGTTGTTCTTAGTTGCACCTAAAATGAACACATAGATGATATTTTCTGCCAGTATAAAAGTGTAAGATGTTTTAAAAAAAAGGACCAAAATGTGATTTTGTTATATGAATAATAGTTTCAAACTGTCGAACAGGGATTACAGTTTGAATAATTAATCAGAGGATTTTTCATTGTTGAAACTTAATCACCCATTCCTCTCCTACTGTCAATTCTTGATAAGAAGAATATGATAAATTCCTCTAGTTGAATTGTCAGAGTTGCTTGATCATTGTGAAAGTTTCTTTTATTATCAATTTGAGTTTTTTTCCATTTGTGTATTAGTGCTTGATAAGGCTAGTGAAAATCATGACATTTTTGGTTTCATAATACTTCCACTTTTCAAAACAAGAAATCATTTAGGATAATGTGCATCTGTCTGCAGCTGGTAGGCTACAGTATGGAGATGATGATGCGTCCTGTCGACGGCTCTCCCACACCTTTCGAAGATGTCTTCAGTCAGCTGAAACTTATTATGCAATCAGGAACACTAGATGAGTGAGTACATAGAAGCATTTAAATCACAGTCCAATAGTGGATTTGTTTGTTTCATAAGCTGAAAGGGGAAACTCTCATAAAATGCTGTATTTGTTCATCAAATTAATGTTTGTTCATCAAATTAATAAGTAAAAGCTTGTTCTTTTCCTAAGTATTTTTTATTTTTTGTCAGAAAGCACAATCCTTCAGAGCTGCTTGAATAATTATTAGTCATTTCCTAACTGTTTCTGAAGGTATGAAGCAAATTTGTTTTAAAACTTGTACCATTATTAACTTTATGAAAAAGCATTTGACTTTGATAATGACTCCTTTCAGCACCTCCAAGATCATGATAAAGTCCGTACTGAACTTGCGGCAGTCTAACTGGGGCCATGAATCCACATCTTCCTCTACAAGTGGCGACTCGGAATTCAACGGTTCTCTCCCCACGACTTTACATGAGGTGCGTCTTCAAACAATATTTTCCTTTCTTCAGTAACTTGACTGTTATTGACTATGCAGATTAGAGAGGATTCAAATTGTTTTAGGCCTTTCACCCTTGAGAGCTGGAAATTAGACTAAAAAATGTGTTTGTTGCTGCTTCTTAGGGATGAAAAGTTGGTGCTCTCAATGAGAATAAAGTTTGTTTTCTTGTCTGAACTTATGATATTTTGCTTACTAAAACGTCCAATACTCCAGAAATTCCAAAATGGGGGATATTCAAATGCTCAAAGAGTGTTCAAAATGAATCTGTTTAAAAGAAAATATTTTATATAATATGTTCTCTGGGTTACATTGTAGAACGAGCCAGTATTCTACAATGCCAGTGGACAGACAATATCACGAGAGGAGGCGGGGTTCTTTAACGAGGAAGTAGACGAAGCTGATTATATTCTCAATGATGATGAAGAGCAAGCATTCCTTGAGTTCCAGGCAGAGAACGGCAACGCTGGATATCACAATGACGCATATGGGAACTGGTCCAATACAGACGATCAGGGATACTATGGATACTTGTAAGTTGATTGAGACTTATATCTCTTAGATCTCTCATTCTTGAGTACCATACATGAACATATAGGTACAAAGAAACATTGAAAATATAGGTCCAGGTTATCTTCGCAAAAAATTTGCAAAGTCAAGTATTTCTGAAATTAGCATAATCTGTCAGCAATTATTATTCTGTGCAAACATAGTCCATCTCAAATTGCTCTACTTCAAAACTCCTTTGTTTACCTTTGCTAAGTTTTGAATAAGCAATACCAATCAAACCCAAGGGCTTATTTAATTTGACAGTTAGAATATACCATCAGGCGAAAAGTCAAATTAAGATGTTATGACACAGTCTCCGTTAGGCATTTGAAGTACCCAGCGTCCTGTTGAACGTAAATTAAGATGGCTTTTGTCACAAAACCAGCTTAAGTGCAATTTAAAAGTACATTATGGTTGATTTATTCTTATTCACAGCAACAATGACGATGTGATGGACGACGAGACGGAGGCAGCTTTCGACGAGTTTCTCAAGCAGTCCCACCAGGGCTACCACTGACAGATAGGGGCGAGACCGTTGTACAGAGATGGACCACCATCATATCATGTATCATAGATCACTCCTCCTTCATTCATCTACTGCAGGCTGCATCAGCCACCCAGACACTCATCCTACAGACTGGTGAATCAACTCTCAAGATGCATCAATTTCTACAGAGTATCAGACCGTTGAATCTACTTCGAAGATACTGTGTACTAAGATGCATCAATTACATTAACTCTAAAGATACTGTGTACAATGATGCATCAATTTCTACAGAGTATCAGACCGTTGAATCTACTTCGAAGATACTGTGTACTAAGATGCATCAATTTCTACAGAGTATCAGACTTGTGGGTTAACTAACATTTCCATAATGCTAAAATTGTGCAACTATACATAACTACACATCAATGAAGCTTAAGCTTAGACAGACCATAGGATGTACAGACTGTTCAATTTACAGTATACAAAGATGCATGGATTCCAAAATGCTGCAACAATCAAACACGTCAATGATGCATCCCCTTGTGTACTGAAACATAGAGTAGACAATGGTTCATCCTGATGCAAATTTTCAATATTCGATAATTATGCATCAAAACATGGAAACATATCAGGTAAATAAACAAATGTATAATTTTATTGTTTGACGCTGAATTAATTTCAAATTTGTAAAATAATGTCTGAAGTCTGAAAGCACATCAGGGATTGATGCATCAACTTTTGAGTTGAGAACTTTATAGGGCAATTGCTGCAAGTCTTTTATTGATGAACAGATCCTTGATAAGAAAATGATGCATGAAGTTTGTTATGATAAAATTGTGCATCAGTGTTATAATTGTAAAATGGTTCATCAAACAAACAATAATGTATCAGTATTTATTTCATTAGTGAAGGTCGTGTAGGTAACAGGTTTCCCATGATCATCAAGGGCTGTCTTATGCATAAAGAAGTTAGTGATGCGTAGGGCATTTGTGAGCTTGAATCTTACCTTGAGCAAGATTAAATTGGCTTTAATATTTATCTTTGGTATATTTATTTTGCTTTGTTTCTGTCATTTGCTAGAATGGTGCAGCTGAATTAATTTTCTGGTTTTGTTGATGTCTGATTATATCTATCCTATCCTATCTGTCAATTATTTCCTTCAAACAAATTTGTAAGCTTGGAATTAAGTTGTTACTCTTGATCTCATGAATATGTCTTCAAGCTTATGAAACTGATTTACCGGTAAGGTGCTTCTAGGGTTGAGGGTTTTTTCAATGTGTATTTGTTATTGTTCCGTGGCGAATTACTTCCATCTTTCATAAACAATGTCTCCACAATTAAAAGCCAATCATTTTCACATGAATTCAAAAACAGAGTATTTTCAGAAGGTATTACATGGTGCCTAATTGCCAGTATTTTAAAATCATGTCTTCAAACATTTTGGTGCTTTGATTACCCGGTACCTACAAACCTTGTGTTACTTAAGCATCCAAAACATTTTCCACATATTAGAAATTAAATAATCAAAGTTTAATGTTTAAATATATTAATTGAATTATATTGAATAATTTCAGGGTATGAAATGGATATTATTTGATCCATATTTTACAAGTTTTCCTTCCTATTTTCAAATTCAGGATTGTATTTTATTATAGGGCATTATAAAATGTATACAAGTGTTTCGCATAAAAAGGAATACAATGGATATTGGTACCCATTTTTAGTACTAGTGAATTGATGACAAAAACAAAACAAATTATTTTCATTATTCTAAATCTTGAGTCTTCTTTTAACAATAATTAAGTTTTTTTAATAACTGAGTAACTTACAGCACCATTTAGTTAATTTTCTTGCCCATAGAACAAGTAAGATAATCAAATATTGGATGTTACTGTAAGTACTGACTTCGTTATCAAAGACATCAATAATCAAAATATCAGTCTTCTGGCCAGGAAGTGCTTGAAATAATGCAGTGGATGAAAATTGTGTAATAAACAATGACTGGATGTTCATGTGTAAATAATTTGTCATTTATGTATCTACACTTTTAAACTTGTAAAAAAAATCTTAAGATATTATGTAAATTATTCAAAAAGTTTTTAATAATTGTTTGTATTTCATTATGTATGTTACAACTGTATTAGATTTGGCTTCATTATTCTACTTTTTAATTGTAAAAATATTAAATGTGTGCCTTTCTGTTTTATTTCTTTCCTAGAGATGAACTTGGTGTCAATAATTGATTTGTTATTTTGTTTTGTTATCATATGGCATGTTCTTTACATGCTCCTATCAACATGCCATTTCTGTGGATTCTATCAATACCATATATGATACATAGGGTAGTTTATAAAGCTGTTCAATATTGAACATGTCATGGAAGGCTAACAAAGTGCTGTATATTTTGTGTTTGCAATGACAACCTGTTTTTAAACTATGTTGTTTGATAGACCTCAATGCTACGTAATGGAGATTGGGCAAGTCAATGTTTATTATTATCATTATTTTGACTTGACAGAAAATCATGATAAAATTCATTCCAAAGAAATATGAGTAATAGTTATCGTCTGTGCTTTTATTGCCAATGAACGCTTCTCTCATTAAATAACGCAAGTTGCTGTCTGTGGATGCTGGTAAATGTATTCAATGAACTGTGATATGATTGGTTAAGAAGCTACCACAGGCTTTTCATTCCATTGATAAATGCTGCTGAGTTTTATGTGAAGTTATTCTCAAAACATTTGTAGAACAAGTTTTTTCCCCCGGGTGCTCTTTGGCCTATCCAGGAAGTTTGAAAGGCAGAGTTTCACGTATTAACATGTATTGGATCACAATATTTATCAAAATTAAAGGGTTAAACCCCTCAACCACCTAGCCATTGCTGACACTAATATAAGTTATGGATCATAAGATTTTAGACTTGTTTTGTTTCATCGCCAAAAAAGTGAAATCTGTTTCTGCATTTATGTCAACATTTCTAGTCAAAATTGACAGCATTCATCATTTCAGATTTTTGAAAAAGTTATGTACACAAACATTGTCAATATGAGTTTTCATTGAAGGCATCCAAGTCAGTTGTCATACTAACATTTGCACTTTTGAATCATTTCACCAAGTGGGGCATTATGATCTAACCCATTTACTTCCACATAGTCCTACAGATGTTTAGAGAATGACAGGCATGCATTAACTTACCCAAGCCTTGTTTAAATGCTGTGGAATATGAAAGGTAACGTCCAAGGAGAACATCCAAAAGGTTTGTTTTAAGGAAGCAAGCTCAAAGTATCATTATCAAGGGATTGATGATATATTCTGTTATTTCATCCTTCATTTTGTGCTAGCCCACTGTAATGAGGAAATAGAAGGCATACACATAAAAAATACAATGATTTTCATTAAAAATGATAAATTGCATGCTTTGAGGTTGAAATGTTTACCAAGTTTTAATTTGCAAATACAAATAAACATATATTTATGATGTTCCTTACAAAGGGGTCTGAAGAAACCAACCAGAAATGTTGAAAAAATCTTGATGCAGCGGATTATTGCATTTGTTTTATGCTATTATTTCAGAATTGACATCCATTTTAACATATAATGCCAGTCAATTAGTTTCATTAAAATTTCACTTCTCATAACTATATTTGTTGTTGTCTGTTTTTAAAGGTCTTTGTTTATATGTGAGACAATGGCAGATAGTAATCACCTGGTTACAAGAATATAAGTTAGGCCATTCTGACGCGGGGCCATAGGAATATATCGACCTCTAGCTTGGTGTTATGTGACGAGCCGAAGGCTTGCAATTGCCAGTGTCTGAATGGTATAACGAATTTATCTTAAGGAATGATTAAACAAAATGCATATGATATGAACATAAAATGAGAAAAGAAAAACTGTATAAGTGCTTTGACTTTAATTGTTTCAAAGGTCCATATCAGTTGATCAAAAGTAACCTTGGTGTGTTCCAGGTAACATACAATGTACATTCCAAGACGTTCAATCTGCACGTGTTGTTTTCATGCTTTTTTTATGGCAGGATATATATAAGTTATCACCTGCTCAAGTTGATGATATCAGTATTTATCCAGTGTCACGTTGATCAATCAGAGATCGAGATTCTTTCATGAAGTAGGACAAAATTTCCTTCCAAAAATCAAGTTGGAGCATTCTTTCCTCGGAGGTACTCAAGCTTTTAAAAGCATCTTTGTGCCACTTCGTATGTCCAAGGATTTTAAATAATACCTCTATCGGTGATTGGTAATTGCCATCATTTCTGTATGTAGAACGAAAGTGTGAAGGAATTCTTTCAAGCATAATGGCCCAGAAGGAACAAGTGATATGTCACCGAATGTTGAACAAAATTAAGAAGCGATCAATGAGTTTTTAACATTCAAGAGAACAGCCTTATAGCAACAGAGAAAACAATCGAAATCTTCGGACTGAATGTCTTTCATCAATGCTTTCCAGTGACTGAGTTTCGGACCAGTGCTGATCAGAAACAATTGTATGTTGTACGCGATGTCAAAGGGAAAATAGAATTCAATTGCCTGAGATGTACACAGCGTGAGCTTGCTCTACAGAATCCGTGGTTTGAATGTAAGCAATAGCCAGGCGATGTTAATGGTTGCAACAGGGACATCAGAATCAATGGTCTGGCAATGTAAATGGTTTCCACAGGAACGTCAGAATCAATGGTCTGGCGATGTAAATGGTTGCAACAGGGACATCAGAATCAATGGTCTGGCGATGTAAATGGTTTCTACAGGAACGTCAGAATCAATGGTCTGGCGATGTAAATGGTTGCAACAGGAACGTCAGAATCAATGCTCTGGCGATGTAAATGGTTTCTACAGGGACATCAGAATCATTGGTCTGGCGATGTAAATGGTTTCTACAGGAACGTCAGAATCAATGGTCTGGCGATGTAAATGGTTTCAACAGGGACACTAGAATCAATGGTCTGGCGATGTAAATGGTTTCAACAGGGACACTAGAATCAATGGTCTTGCGATGTAAATGGTTGCAACAGGGACACTAGAATCAATGGTCTGGCGATGTAAATTGTTTCTACAGGAACGTCAGAATCAATGGTCTGGCGATGTAAATGGTTTCAACAGGGACATCAGAATCAATGGTCTGGCGATGTAAATGGTTGCAACAGGGACATCAGAATCAATGGTCTGGCGATGTAAATGGTTTCAACAGGGACACTAGAATCAATGGTCTAGCGATGTAAATGGTTTCTACAGGAACGTCAGAATCAATGGTCTGGCGATGTAAATGGTTTCTACAGGAACGTCAGAATCAATGGTCTGGCGATGTAAATGGTTTCAACAGGGACACTAGAATCAATGGTCTGGCGATGTAAATTGTTTCTACAGGAACGTCAGAATCAATGGTCTGGCGATGTAAATGGTTTCAACAGAGACATCAGAATCAATGGTCTGGCGATGTAAATGGTTTCTACAGGAACGTCAGAATCAATGGTCTGGCGATGTAAATTGTTTCTACAGGGACATCAGAATCAATGGTCTGGCGATGTAAATGGTTGCAACAGGGACATCAGAATCAATGGTCTGGCGATGTAAATGGTTTCAACAGGGACACTAGAATCAATGGTCTGGCGATGTAAATGGTTTCTACAGGAACGTCAGAATCAATGGTCTGGCGATGTAAATGGTTGCAACAGGGACATCAGAATCAATGGTCTGGCGATGTAAATGGTTTCAACAGGGACACTAGAATCAATGGTCTGGCGATGTAAATGGTTTCTACAGGGACATCAGAATCAATGGTCTGGCGATGTAAATGGTTTCAACAGGGACATCAGAATCAATGGTCTGGCGATGTAAATGGTTGCAACAGGGACATCAGAATCAATGGTCTGGCGATGTAAATGGTTTCAACAGGGACACTAGAATCAATGGTCTGGCGATGTAAATTGTTTCTACAGGGACATCAGAATCAATGGTCTGGCGATGTAAATGGTTTCAACAGGGACACTAGAATCAATGGTCTGGCGATGTAAATGGTTGCAACAGGGACACTAGAATCAATGGTCTGGCGATGTAAATGGTTTCAACAGGGACACTAGAATCAATGGTCTGGCGATGTAAATGGTTTCTACAGGAACGTCAGAATCAATGGTCTCGCGATGTAAATGGTTTCTACAGGAACGTCAGAATCAATGGTCTGGCGATGTAAATGGTTTCAACAGGGACATCAGAATCAATGGTCTGGCGATGTAAATGGTTGCAACAGGGACATCAGAATCAATGGTCTGGCGATGTAAATGGTTTCACCAAGGACATCAGAATCAATGGTCTGGCGATGTAAATGGTTTCAACAAGGACATCAGAATCAATGGTCTGGCGATGTAAATGGTTTCAACAGGGACATCAGATTCAATGGTCTAGCGATGTAAATTGCTTTGTAAGTGGTTTCTACAGGGACATCAGAATTATTGGTCCAGCTTTGTAAATGGTTTCTACAGGGACATCAGAATCAATGGTCTGGCGATGTAAATGGTTTCATCAAGGACATCAGAATCAATGGTCTGGCGTTGTAAATGGTTTCAACAGGAACATCAGAATCAATGGTCTGGCGATGTAAATGGTTTCACCAAGGACATCAGAATCAATGGTCTGGCGATGTAAATGGTTTCACCAAGGACATCAGAATCAATGGTCTGGCGATGTAAATGGTTTCACCAAGGACATCAGAATCAATGGTCTGGCGATGTAAATGGTTTCACCAAGGACATCAGAATCAATGGTCTGGCGATGTATATGGTTTCAACAGGGATATCAGAAACAATGGTCTGGCGATGTAAATGGTTTCACCAAGGACATCAGAATCAATGGTCTGGCGATGTAAATGGTTTCACCAAGGACATCAGAATCAATGGTCTGGCGATGTAAACAAGGGTCATCAGTTGCCTGAAGTTATAAAACGATTTCGGCAAGGATGTTGAAGTAAATGGCCTGAAACAAACAGGGCCACTGAGAAAAATAGTCAGTTATCTAACTAAGCAATGTGTTCAACCGACTCTTGGTTTTGATATAGCACGAAAAGCACGTGCAAAGCATTCTTCGAATCCTAAGATTAAAAAATCACGCTGTTGATATGGTTTGGCATACTTCAAATTTATAACAAGAAAAAAGGTTTAACAGTAAAAATATCCACGATGAATGCTTTCATGCATTTAAAACTGCATTCAAGCGTTACTGGATATCAAATTGCTGTTGGACCCAAAATACTTAAATCTGAACCTCAATCAACAGATTCTTCTGTCTGGCCGGTAGAGCATTGACTAGAGTGCTTTCTTCAGTATCAAAGGGTTGGGGATTAGAAACCTCATTGGAAGAAGGCCAATGCAGACAGACAGATAGTTATTCATGTCTCACCTTTACATAATACTTAAATATATACATGTATACATTTATTGAAATACAAAATCAATATATTAAACAGCTGAGCCATTCCCTAAGGAATTACGAGAGACACTTTTCAATCATAATATCCATTTAAAGTAATTAAAAGTAAAACAGTATTGTACTAGATGTAACTAATATCAAGATATATACATATGTGCAGTGCGTTTATAAAAAGAATATTAAAACAGGTCTTGGCAGATAAAAAACGATAAATCAGGGGAGACTAAAATAACACTGACCTTCGCCACGTCACTAAAATTTAATGTATAAAACCCTAGAAAAAAGATCAATACATTTTGATAAGAGTGTCCTTCGTTCACCAGCATACAGAGGACAATACAATAAAACATGTTGTTCATATTCGATAAAGTCTTTGCGATAAAAACAAGACCTTTCATTTAAGGACAGCGGACATAACGGCTAGTTTCTACTCTTAGCGAAGCAACACCACATCTAAACATAGCTGGGACCTTCTAAAGGAACGAGACATATCACAATTGACTTTAAATTCACAGCCAAATTCTAATTTAAAAGAACTACATGTACGCAACTTATTTCCTCCTCTACCACTTATACTATTAACTTTTAAAAGATCCTGTTTCCATTTCTCAACAAAATGCAACTTTGGAGATCTTTTACAAAGGGACTGTCTACTTTTGGTTGGGGTCATTTGGAATATAAGAACTTCAACCTTTCGATAAATCAAAATTATGAGAATGACAAAAATGTAAGGTAGATGTCGAATGAAAGATAATGCATTTGGGAACACGTTACGGCGATATATAACCGAAGTCACCAAACGAATACGTTGTAAATATGTTTATTTCTGGAATCAAAAAGCCTTTTTATGTAGTATATGATCAATTGCCATGCCTCAAGTGCTTGTGGGGTGAATGTCTTTCATTTGAAATATAAAAGCCTTCTGACTTCCGAGTAGGTTGAATATGATTCCCTTCTTGGGGAGTCATTACGTAAAGGATAAAACACGAGTGCGAGATAATGCTTGGGATTTCAAAACCTTCGGAAAGAAAGCTGAGTGGGAAGTAAGACCAAAGCAAAGCGAGTGTTTTATGTTACCCAAACACCGTAATCAAACATTAATCATTCACAACACGCCACCATTTGTCCATACGGTAGTATTTTTAATCATATTTATAGACTTATAGACTGATCAGTTAAAATTAAAAAAAAAAAGATTTTCTGAAAATTTTAAACATTCATTATTGAATTAAATGATTTTATAATTATGCTTTATTTCTGAATTTACTGCGATTATAATTAGTGTCCTTTAAAACAAGCAGTGTGATCAACCGGCTCTTTGCAATTGACATTGCACAAAATGCACGTGCAAAGCATTTTTCGAATCGTTAGGTTTTACAAATAACAAGAGACAAGTCACGTGGCTGGATCCTTAAATGTATCACACGTAAAAAGGTTTTAAACTGTAAATATCGATTATGAATGTTTGTATGCATTTGAAATGGGAATTAAAGTGCAATTGATTATCCAAATGCTTTAGGACCGCAAAAATACTGAAATCTGAACCTCAATCAATAGATTGTTAAACAGATCCTTCACTTCTGTCTGGTTCGTTAGAGTAGTGGTTAGAGTGCAACTACTGGATTATCGAGAATGGTCCTCTGTTGACTGATGCGTTATACGTTCGGTTTAGAGACCAAAGGGTTCCAGGTTCGAATCCACCATGCAGTCTCTTCTTAGAAAATTTTAACTTTGTATAGATTTCGATTACATTTGTTGTGTGATAGTTATTGGTTTGTAGGTCTAATGCACAGGCCCCGGGTCATTGAGCAATCATCCCTTAAAAAAAAAAAAAAAAAAAAAATTTTTAGATGACCCCCAGATTTGACAGCCTTCGTAGATACATAATATTAACATTAATTTATGTATCTACGAAGGCTGTCAAATCTGGGGGTCATCTCACATTTTTATTTATTTTTTTACTTTTTTTTAAAGGGATGATTGCTCAATGACCCGGGGGCCTGTGGTCTAATGGTCTTCCTTTCAAGATTAAAACATCATACGATGTTATTCTCGTTGGTATAATGGTTTGAGAGGATATTCCTAGAAAAGAAGCAACCTACAAAACAACGGACAAGGTTTGTGATCTTTATTACATTGGACGAGAATATGACAGTGAATACTGAAACATTCTATTTAATGCATTTTACATTTCATTAAAAGGTTTGTCGGGTAATAATCGATACTTCAAAAACAATGATACATTTATCTAAATTTACTTCTTAATATAAACGGAAATATCCTTATTGAAATGGGAAAAATATCCAGCACCTGTCAAAAGTTATATATGACATATGTATGTAGGTACTACAAAATGAAGAATGCTATTAGACCGTTGTAAGATTAAATCATTCTTGCCATTTCAACAAATCGAATGTATAGTTGCATTTTTAGAGCAGTTTTAATTTAAATTTGGAAAAAGGTGTTACAATTTAGAGCAACTATTACAATTCGGATCATTATGGTTTATAAAGTGTCAATGATTTATAGACATTATTTTGTACAATTAGTGATTTTACTTCGAATTTAATTTAAATATTTATAAAGCAAAACACCCCTTTTCACGACAGAAGCGTACGTATAATATTGAATCAAAACACGTTTACTGTATGTCAATGTCCTACATGTCAGATGTGGCGAACAGTAGCGATCGTAAATACGGTATCCAAACCCATTTTATGTCTCTAAATGATAACCGTATAGAGTAATCTAGTCATGACTGTACCCTTTGAAGTCTATATCATTAATAAACGTGTGTATTTACGATTTTCTCATAGACAGCCAGGAAAGATAGCTCTATATACAAAGTTATAATTTTAGGTCTTATATGTTGTTATTTTGGCAACAGGATCATAACAGTAATAACAACAAAGAGCTAGTATTGCTAGGTCAGAAGAAACAAATGGAATATAATGCAAACTTGATAAAAATATCAATTATGAAATTTCACGAAAAATTCATTCATATATAACACACAAAAAGTTGGTGCTGAAATGTAATATTGGCATTAGTGAACAAAACTTGTGTTACAGCCCATGAATTATATAGAGATTAATACCCAAGCAGAGATGTCATATTGTTTTTACAACACGAGTGACTGTAAAATGATATTTTCCCGAGCGAGAGCGAGGGAAATATCGTTTTACTGGCACGAGTGTTGTAAAAACAATATGACATCTCGCGAGTGTGTTAATTTCTTTATTATCCATAATGTCAGAAAGCCATAATTCCGATTATCAGAATTTTCAAAACATCGTCAATGGTTAAACCAATCAGGTCAACGCGTATGGATACATCTGTAACTCGGTCAGGGTAAACACGGTCAAAAGACTTGGTGTGTAGCGCCAGTTTCAAACAGCAATACTCAAACGGAAATATCACTATTTTGATGTTATATGTCAATCACATATGAAGTAAAGCAGAATTTATTCAAAATCGCGTCTTTAGTGTCAAAGTCAGGCAGATGAAATGACACGTTTGCACTGATTCACCCGCCTTCTGTGTCGATGTACATGACGTTGCTCGTGCTGCACGCTTTTCGCGTGCTGCCCGGAAGCACTCGGCCGCGCTAAAGCAAAAAGTCGAGTAGCTCGTAAAGTAGTCCTACATTCCGATGTCACGTGGTCTTCTTCACTTACCAATGGAATTACCGCAAGGGTTTATTACACATGTGCAACATATAGTTTTTTATGTCATGACTTATTTCATCACATATGGATAATAAAATATCAGTTATATATATATACAAGGAGAAACTTTATAATGCTGGTGTAATTTCAATTGTAACATATTACCAATGAAGCAAACTCTTTCAAAAGTTAAAGGGACTGTCTTATTAAGGTATATTTTGTGAAACAAAATTCAAGAGTACTTCCCTTTTTATACTTTTAATGATTACATGATTATTTCACACCTATTGTCAAATATTTTAGTGAAGGGAAAATTTTAGTTGTTCTATGTTAAATAATTAGGAAAAAATAGGACTGTCCCTTTAATGTAACTGTTGCAGTTTTCAATCGCAATGGTGTATTGCTTTAAACAACCTTGTGTTGCATCAAATATTATTTCTTGAAGGGTTATTCATGGCTTTTTTTTAAATCACGTCAAATGTTATGAAATAAAGTTTCATTATAATCTATTTGATATAAATCCCATGTCAAGATTTCTAAAATAAACTCAGACACAAGCATTTCATTGACAATTCATTACTAATTCAATTGTGGAATGCATGGAACCTGTAAAAAATTATACAAACACTTCAGGCTTAACCAAAATGAGACACTAGACACAAAAGGTCTTAGTATATACATGTAGCTGCGGTTTGCTGTTAAAATAGACACGGTAGTATTTGTTCATCACCCACGCAGACAGCTTAAAGTTTAAAGGACTCCACGTAACAAGCCTTGCATTCAGAGAGCAGCTTAATTTTTCACGTAAGGGGTATAAGGGCAGTCAGTTGTTAGCGTGTTCATTAAAATAAGCTGGAAGTCTTTTCAATATTTTTAAAGGTATTTTTACTGTATTCAGTGTAGTTATTGCAAAATGTTGCGACCAACCTAGGGAAAATCGGACCAATTAATTAAATAGGAGACAATTAAACAAAATGACCGAAACGGCAGCCGACATGAAGGCGAATCAAATGTGACCATCTAACAATTTCAGTTTCCTATATAAACGTTTGAAAGCCGCACGACCGAATCAGGTAATCGTTGCCGTCCAAGTTGATACCAAGCGGATGCGTAGTGAGACGCAGTGCAAATCCTACACACATAATGATTACGTCACCGAAAGCGGGTTCGTTAAATGCTATGACATTTTTTCAGAGGTACTGTACTTTGGACAAAGTATTTTATTGTTGATTCATACATGTAAATATGATATCAAACTTTCGGCGAAAGATTTTCTTCCGAGTGATGTATTGTTTTTCCCAATAGCTAAATTTCATCACGAACAGCATGCAAATATGATAATGGGACTTAAAGTTATGTTTTTAATCAAACTAACGCCACCAAGACAGTTAAAGGCAAATCAGTAAAACAAAATTTTACATAAAGCGTGAAAGTGATAGTGACTCTTATTATTTTCCGTTTAATGCTACCTTGGGCATTTATCCTTTGTGTAACAGACATTTCTGAAATAATAATAATAATTTTAAAAAAACCCAGTATTTTGAATTTGTAGAAAAATCTCATTTCAGAGACAAGTAGCTCGATGTTTACTTGATCTCGTGAAAACGAACATATATATTGCCATTGCAAGAGAGTCTGTTGTAATCTAAAAAAACTAAGGTAAAATATTGAGCTAAGCTACTCATATTAATTTTCCTTCCTCAAATGAATAAAACGTGTTCACATTAAAATGGCCGCCAGTGGCTGTGACTTATAATTGATAATTTGATTTAAGACTACGCATAATCCGGGTGAGTATCGTGTACCTCTGAAGGGTATACAGCCATTAATTTGGGAAAATTTATAAAAAAAACCATTAAAAAACAACAACTATTAAACGTACTTCTGCGCCTTTAATGAAATTATAAATACCAATCCGAGTATGGCAGTAAGCAATCCGGTATCTAATGACGTAATATGATAGTCGGAGGGCTATGAGAGAGAGACACACTAAGTGATTCCTTCAACGACAACATAACAATTTAGTATCCCTTCGTAGAACTACGCTAAAAGTAACACATGTGTTTAATGGCGCGGTTAATTTTGCCCTCGTTTGAACAGTATGAACAACATAAAAAATCCAATTGACGTTCGATCATTTCAGGTGATCTGAAAGAAGAAATATAGAAGTAGCATTTTCTTCTGATAGATATTCGCTATTCGAAATGAATTATCTTCAGGGGGACACCTCATTACTCAACACTACTGTACGTAGTAATAGAAAATACTGCCACTTTGGATTAAACACATTTCTTGCAATTTTTATAATTACGTAATCGGTTGTTAACATTTATTTTTGTTTAGCCAGATATCTTTGTATGACCAAAATAACGTCACTTTAAAGGGGCAGGAGCACGTTTTTTGATAATTTTATATCTAAAAAATTTCAATCATAATTGTAAGCAAATGCTAAATGTATTATTTAGACAGTGTCAAAAATCTCATTGCACAAGCCAATCATCCATAGTCAGAGGACAAAGTATGAAGATTCACATAAAATCCATTGGCGGCCATTTTTTGTGAACACCTTTAATTCATTTTGTGTAAGAAAAAGGAACCGCATGGCTAAACCTTACGTTATATATTTAAATTAGTACTGCTCCATTTAGTTTAAAGGCATTGTCTTTCAATTGAAACCATTAATTTTCATTTTCCTGACATCACCCTATATTCCCCCTAAAAGCGTGCTACTGCCCCTTTAAGAGCTGAAATTCAATAACAAAATCTAAATGTAAGTCAGACATGGTCGCATTTACCGGTGGCACCCGTTAGTCACATATTGTGCAAGTACATTAGATTAAAAATCACCAAGCACTCATACCTTTTTTGATCTTAACATATCTCTATTACAACTCTTTATTCATAGACTCTGTTAGTGTGGCAGTTTATCATGTTCACCGTGTGTCGTGTTTTAATCTCATTACAACCAGTACGTTTATCATGTCTCAATCTCATTAAAATCAGATCGAGCCTATCAACCGTTCCTTGGTACGCCATGTGTTTGCGAAATCGGAGTTCGATAAGATTGTGTTTGAATGTTGAATTGCTGGTCGGATTTTTATTTTATACCTCATATTGTATAACTGTAAACTTCCTCGTTATCTAATTCTGTGTATTTATTCATTCGTATGCTTAAAACGGTATACCGAAACGTTGCAATTATGTGAATAGAGAAGTTGGTTATCCATAATTATCACATTTCAAAATATAACATATTCAGGAAATTGATTCCCCTTGTAAAGAATCATATCTAAAATTCTATTGATAAGAATCAAATGGCAAATTTACAAAACTACAAACGTTACTTACGTATAGAAACTACACAGTTGGTCAATAAAGCTACCCTTAAAAGAGGAAGTAGCACATTTTTGAAATTTTATATTTTCAAATTTCACTGATAATTGTACGTTAATGCTATATGTATTCTTTTGATAGTCAAAAATATTACACAAACCAATCATCCATAGTCAGAGAAAAAATGATAACGATTCACATCAAGTCAATTGGCGGCCATTTTTGTGTGAACGCCTTGAATTCATTTGTTTTAGAAAAAAAGGAATCGCATTGCTAAAATATACACTATATATTTTAGTTATCACTGGTTTATTTATTTTAAATACATTGTATTTTAATTGGAACCATTTATTTTCATTTCCCTGGCATCACCTTATTATCCCCTTTAAAAAGTTCTACTGCCCCTTTCACACCGGTCTAAGCAATTGCCCAAAACTAACAATGATATAACTGGAAGGGTTGCATAATAAAGAGGTATCAACAACCCTAGATAGTTTTATTACACTACATGTTACATGCACACTACCTTGCGAAAGTTGATTGCGAGTAGCTAAAATCGACATAACGAATTGTATAGGGGCATGGGTAACCACACTTTAACCACAAGGTTAACATTAAATCAAGAGGGTAACATAATTTCTAGCTCATCAACAAAAGTACATGTGGTTGCGTCGTCATGGTAGATTTTATTTAGACCTGGGGTAAAGTTCACTGATAAAGAGAAAGGGTAGTATAGGTTCTGTGGGGGTTGATAAGCGTAAAATAGAAACCGTGTATATATTAACGCAAGCATGTGTATGCATAATGTATGTAGACCTTATTGACAAAGAACAATATAAGTAATTGCCTGATATGAATATACTTACCTAGTGCCTACCAAGCAAACATTATGTCCAAGAAGAGAAGCGATATTTTGAATAGAATGCAACTTTAAACGTAAAACAAAAGAATATGCACATGAATTAGTTGTAGAACATAAACCTCAAGATAAAGCAGCTTATAGATCATTGATTAGTAATATTTATTAGGAATTAACGTACAATGCGTTATGATGAAGGAATATTATTTACAAAACGTTAAATACAACATTTCGAGAGAAACGTTTCGTTGAATAATCTGTGCATTGTTCAATGCTTTAAATAGAAACTGTCATGTACATATACATTATAGATAAAAAAAGAACGTCATGGATAGATGTTCATTAATGCAAAGGAAATAATCA
Organism: Steromphala cineraria; assembly: GCA_916613615.1. Classification (NCBI taxonomy): domain Eukaryota; kingdom Metazoa; phylum Mollusca; class Gastropoda; order Trochida; family Trochidae; genus Steromphala; species Steromphala cineraria. The sequence continues at coordinate 34,355,822 of OU744722.1, read as the reverse complement.
ATAAAGAAGTTGATTGTCCATAAGAACGTGTTCTCCTTCATCTAACCATCTTATAAAACGCCTATCAAAAAATGAAATAAGGTTCAGATTAGTGAGAAAATGAAACGCTAAAACACGCTAGGAACGTTACTCAAGAGAGAAGTTACAAACTAACTACATGTACATAGACAGAATGGATGTGACTTTTTGAACGAATGTCGTTTATCACATATTATAAAATACGAAACAGCTTATAAGTGGACACAAATTGTTAACGAAAAAAGAAACTATCCATATTGGAAACGTTATTTATAGGAGAAACGTTAATGAAACGGTAAGGCTAGGGCAAGCAAAACGTTTTTATATTTTTTATTTTAATATGTACAAAAATGTTTGGATCACCGAACCGTTTCAAGAGTTATCGTCATTAATATAATAATAATACACTAAAATTACACTATTTATTACGTAAAATATGCCTTTTGCATTATAAACGTTAAAGTACCGTTTTGTTCAGAAGAAACCTTTTGTAAATCATAAACGCTAAATAAAAATTGACTAACTTACTAAATGAAGCAGTAATGAATCAATTATATAATGTTAGTTCAGCTATGCGATTCCCCTTTCTTACTCAAAATGAATTAAAGGTGTTCACACAAAAATGGCCGCCAATGGATTTTATCATCCTGCTACATCAGCGTATATGTCTCCGCTAATGCTACAACCTATCCCCTGATATCCTCCTATAGTCTTCTGTCATATCGCTGACGGGTGGTTGCCCAGCGCTATTTATAGCCTGTCTGTTTTCAGTCAAACTATTTCGAACTCCATACACAGTGACGGTTGTCTAGTGATGTCGCAGTGGAAATCTAAGAGCGCGTGATTTGGAGCTTAGCGGGAGACTGCAGTGAGAATCAGATTTATTATCTATTAGCACTCCTTTTGGTTAATTTGAATCACGAGGTGAGCACGCGGAACAAAGCCAAGAAACTAGTTTGCCGCTATCGCTGAAAGGGCATCATTTGATTGGCTTGCTATATATAGCGATACGACAGAAGACCATAGGAGGATATCAGGGGATAGGTTGAAGCATTAGCGGAGACATATACGCTGATGTAGCAGGATGGGATTTTATGTGAATATTTTTTATTTGTTCTCTGACTATGGATGATTGGTTTGTAATGAGATTTTTGACACTATAAAAAATACATTAAGCATTAACTTGAAATTATCAGTGAAAATTGAAAATATAAAATTGTTCAAAAAAAGTACTACTGCCCCCTTTAAAGCGTACCTATATTCAACAGTTGTGATATTTCTGTCCACGCCAGTAACTGAGTCATCTATAATTGTGGTTTGTGACATTTGAATCCGTCCAATGTATGAGTACATACTCGACCACAAGTTAAATATTTTCGAATGCCTTGTCGCTAATGACAGGAAATATGTTCCGTTGACGGAAACGGCGTAAACTTCCGAGTTTCTAGCAGTGGTCACATTGTCACAATGGATATGATGGTTAACAGGCATTTAGTAGTAGCATTGGAATGAATTTTCAATAAATGTGTTTTTCATTTTCGGATTTTCATGACAATAACTGCAGCTGATACGGCCATGCTATATTTCGAAAATGACACAATCAATTAAAATTTAACATATTTAGTTATGGTTTTTTTCAATGCTTTTATGCTGTTTTATATGTCAGATATAACATAACGCATAGGGTTGTTTCCAATAACTTGAAAAATTAAACTGTTTTAATCATACAAGAAATGTAATCAGCAGAGTTTCACTGTTTGGAGTCAGTTGGGGGAAAATAGAGAATCAACAGTGATTTGTATGGGTTTTGGCGTTTGGGGTTTTAAAACGGGAAATGACTCGTATTGTTGATTTCTAAAATATGCTCCTTGAAAACTGTGTGGTAACCCTACAGAATATGTTTTAAATTATTTCGCATTTGGGTTTCAAAGTATAACTCCGAGCTCTTCTTGGTAACGGAAGGGAACCAACAAACAGACAGCTTTTAATAAATATAAAGGCGACAACTATCTATACTCAATGGGGTTATACCAAATGCAGACTTTCCTTCTTGCTTTCGCGTCTTCAGTATTAGTTAAAGTCAGCAATTGGCGACCTCCATCTTCTTTGCCCGACCAATGTTATTACAAAGAATACATTTCGACTTTACAAGAAACCAACCGAAGAACATCAGTTTTACTCACGACAATTATCTGAAAAGCAGGCGTTGTACTACTTTTTATTCATACGTACATATGATGAAGTCATACGTTCAAGGTTTCAAGGTTTTTATTTTCTCAATTCCACCATCGGTGGTACATGAGCATAGATAAATAAACATTTGTACATACAAATAAATAAATCAAGATGGCATACATGTTGAGATGTAAATTTCCAACAATTTATACATTTTATACATATTCGTGAAAGATATGCACAGTATACATAAATTAACTGAAGTTCTTGGTTGCATTAAGGGCATGGTTTAAAAAGATCGACAGTTGTTTCAAGTTTTTAGTCTTTTTAATGGTTAATATTTTTTCATTGCTAAAAGATTTGAGAATTTCGTGAACTGATGTGGTATGTAAACACTGGAAACATCGATGAAAGAGAAGATGCATACTTAGCATTGCTTCTAATGTATAACGTATTGACGTGTTTTGGTATCAGATAGGATGTAATATAAGAGTTTTCATAATACACATTTATGTATCAAAAGCTTTGTGGTCGCAAATAGGCCTATACTATATACAGACCCTTCTTGCTACTTGCCGCCAACAGAGAGACATGTGATTTACTGCATTTTAAACGAATAACTTTACATCAATAACTCAAGTTGGTTAAGTTTCTATTCAAGTATCTCAATATTTGGGTCGAGTGCAAATCAATGTCCAATTGCTATACTTGTATCATGATTTATTGTTGAACAAGGGTTTAGCCAAACTGAATGTTAAATTGAATGCATAACACTCATTATTGAGTCAAGTGAGTCTTCAAACATCTGACAGCATACGATTTTACTTTTGTATCCCTGATATGTTAATTTTGTTGTTGTTGATCACATCAAAGATAAAAAAAAAAACTGCATCGCATTCAGTACAATGCACAATTTCAGAAAAGAGAGTTTATTAATAAAATGTTTAACTTTAACCAAGCGCTTTATAAAGTACGCAAAGGACAATACGCAAATGGATCTTAGAGTCTTTTGAGTAGTATATTAAAGGGGCAGTAGCACGTTTTTTGATAATTTATATTTCAAATATTTCACTGATAATTGTAAGTTAATGCTAAATGTATTATATTGACAGTGTCAACAATCTTATTACACAAGCCAACCATCCATAGTAAGAGGACAAAGTTTGAAGATTCACATTAAATCCATTGGCGGCCATTTTTTGTGAACACCTTTAATCCATTTTGTGTAAGAAATATGGATCGCGTGGCTAAACTTTATGTTATATGTTTGAATTATTACTGTTTAATTTAGTTTCAATACATAGTCTTTCAACTGGAACCATTTATTTTAATTTTCCTGACATCACCTTATATCCCCCCTAAAAACGTGCTACTGTCCCTTTAAAGCTCAGTCTTTAAAAAATGCATAGTAGAGCAAGCCTTCGAATACACAGAGGACGAAGAATCATGAATATGAAATGATGTGAATTATAATAAAATAATAACTTGATTATAATGAATTCACTGAAAGTGATTATAAAATAACAAACTCTTTGATAGACATTTTAGAAGTTGCCAAAACAATTAAGAGCATACTTTTAATTGATTGTCAACTTATTTATTGTTGACAAAGCTATAAGTTGTAATCAATAAAATCTTAAAATGGCCATAAACCAACAGAAAAAGGACCTTTGGCAGTTGATTGATCTATTGGTCGAATAAGACTTAGTATGTGAATTAAAAATATATGATTAAGAATGAAATACGTTTTCTATATAAATTAATGCCTTGGCCTTGTAGTTTCATGAAGTCTACTGTTTAGCTTACTGAATGAGGACCTAGACTGGCTTAAAGCCACAGTTCCATAGCCAGTCTTGACACAGGACTTTTCTCTTGAAAGTACACAAGTTACCAACGCTAGTTTCACTATTGTGAGTCTACAGGCGTACAAAGTGATGGCTGGTGGCTGACCGACCAAACCCCAGGTTGGTATGTGCACAGTAGCGGGGATCAAACAGTCATGCACTCTGACTGTGTCTACCGTCCGGCGATTAGAATAGACCGCGTGCCACTCCACATTTTCTTTCGGAATCAATATTTGTCCAAAAGTTAACATATATGTCCTCTAAGCGGATCATCCATGCGACATGTTCTTGTAAAGTCTCCATGAAAGTAAATATTTGTTAGTTTTAATATATGGATTGCTTCGTTCAAAGTTAAGGAGCGACTTAGTTTAACTTCCGCACTGCTGGGAGCAGAAAACGTTGCCCTGTATCCATAGATATTTCAGTTTAGACTTAAAAAGTAGAGTTTAATTTTCCATAGGAATCATCAATTCACATTCTGAACATTTCATCGAGGTGTTTAGGCCTACTGATAAATCCATGTTTTTTTCATTTCAGTCATATAGCATTGTATGTATGAATGACTATATATTTGAATGACCTTATGAGCAACATGTTAAGAAGGCTGCCTTCCAAAAGTGTAATTATAATACTAGATCAAAAATGGCACTTATAGATCATATCATATCATGTCATATCATATCGTTGTAACATCAAGTAGGCCTACACTAGTCTGACTGTCCCTTTAAGAACTATACTTTAAGATAAGTAGCCGGGTGCCCCTTTAAATTTGTATAATGTAAATATTTGATTACATGGTTAACTTATATGACTTCAATTGAGGAAAACAGCCTTTCATCAGTGGATGTTTGTATAGACAGAGTGATGGGACGCGAAGCATGCTAAGAAACCGCAATCTCTTCTTTCGAGACAATCCGCGTCTGACAGTGAACGCAGCAGACGACTCCGCTCCTCTTAACACCGGGCGAGTCTATAATTTTGAAGGGTATTCAATAGTTCATTGACACTGATGAGTGTCCCGACTGGGAGGTCTTTTTTGTTGGAGAGTCTATCATAAAGTCAACTGCCCTTTTGATCGTGTGATTTAGCAATGAGTATGTCGGGAGGGGGCGGACACAGATTTATAAACCCGACGTGACAAAGCCTTTTATCCCTGCGGTCGAAATGGATCCGCCCGGGTGCTTATTAGCCAGACGGTTCCCCTCGGGAAGAAGTTTGTTAGGTTTCAAGATGGCGGGAGGAACTCCCCTTCTCGCTTCAACAGCGATTTTAATATTTTTATGTCAAATATTCACCATCAATGCACAAGTATTGTCGCCCCCATATTTCAATCTCGTGCAAGGGAGGAATATTACCGCATCATCAACTTGTGGAGTGGACGTGCCAAATCCAGAACTTTTTTGCCGCTTGACAGGGGCCACCGGCAAAGGGAATTCCAAGGAACTGATTCAGGGACAAAGCTGTGACCACTGCAACCCTGCCAGGCCAGACCAAAACCATGGACCCGAGTTCGCCATAGACGGATCCCAGCGTTGGTGGCAGAGTCCACCGTTGTCCAGAGGAGTCGAACACAACGAGGTCAATCTTACAATCAACTTGGGACAGGTACTATGAAATTTTATTTTTACGTTTTTTGAAACTTTTTTCATGCATCATTGATTTTTTTTACATGTTTACAAGTGTGTATTTTAAACTTTTACTATATCTTATATGTATTTTTCAAAAAAAATCTTATGCTACAGGTTGAAAAAATATTATTAGAAGAATAAAACTTGTTTTTGTCACATTTACTATTACCAAAACAACAAAGTTTTGCTTATATTGTTTTCATGTTTATAAGAGTATGGTGTTTAGATTGATTAAATATAAGTGCATATTGAAAAATCTGAAAAACGTGACAATCCAATTCCTGATAAGCCTAAATGTAAAACTTAACTTTCGGAAGTCCCATATATTCAAGTTTCACAACATCAGTTAAGATGTTTTGCAACTTTATTTTTGCACATCTATTTTTGTCGCAAGAATAAAGCTTATGTATGACCAGGGGTTTAACTGGTTTTACAGATCTCTGTGTAATTGTAATACAACTTACTTTTCACATCAATCACAAGCAACATGTTAGAATTTGAAGAAAAAACCCATGATTTTTAGTATCCTTTGTGTAATTCAAATTGTAATACTTTCCATTAGCCCTCATGTAAAAGCGCAATTCAGCTGTTCATATCTTTCTCCATGATATGTCTTAGTCAGCAATTATAAATCCTGTGGGAAAGCCACGGGATACAACATGGTGTTGATTTTGTATCATTTTTCATCAAAAGTAAAGAGAACTGTAAGTTATCTGGGATAACTGACACCTTAAAAGACACTTTATATACTTGTTTCTAAATAAGGTCTAAATCAAATGACTTGTAACAAAAGAAACATGAAACTTACAGTTTTCATCATTCATTCTTAAAATAGCCTTATTGGACATTACACTATAAAATTGATAATGACTTATGGGTATGTTTTTCAAATAAGTCAATAAAGAAGAAAAACATATATTCTTGAAGTAATGAAAGAACAACATAGATAATCATTTATTTTACTAGGTAATGTATTTCCTAAGACCATGTACCTACTTGCTTGTTAACAATACATGAATAAAAACTCCCAGTGTTATATTCACCTAATGAAACATGATCACTATGTATCAACTTTGATACACCTAATAAATATGGCTGTTTTACAGTTGATGTTTATCAAATTCAAAGCTGATTCTATCTACAAAAAATAAGTAACATAGTTGACTTATATTTTTAAACTTTTAAACAACCGATCCCAGTCATCTACAAAATAAAGATGGTCATGTCAAAAGGGACATTACGTGAGATGAGAGGACAATCTAAGTACAACAGAACACTGCAACAGTCTAAGCAAGTGCAGCAGTTGTTTATGATAGACATCTTTGTCCTTGTCAACAATAAACAGTGAGCACTAACAAAAATAGTTTTGTCAGAGTGACTTTTCCTCTGAGCACTAAGAATTTTTTTGTCAGAGTGACTTTTCCACCTTTGTTATCTGATTTAAGTTTGCAAGCAACATGTGTCTTTATTCAATGATAATGGTATTAAAATGATTTTTTAAGCGATGATTATAGGTTGTGAATTTATTCCAAACTATCCTCTTCAAAATTATTACTTAGAAAGTTTTTTCATTATATACTTAATGTCTGTATAATAATTGATAAATAATATTCCACATACTTAAAATTCATTACAAATTCAAGCCTTGTTTTTAGGCTTCAAAGGATATTAAGCTTAATCTGTTGTAAATTGCAAATCAGCAAAAGTTTTGAAGTTTTTTTTAGAAGACCAAAATGTTTCAACAATTCCATTTCTTTTTATCAATCCTGAGCTAGCAATTTCACTAGTGAAAGTAAAATCAGATTATTTCTCTAGTTCAATGAAATAAGACTATGTTCATAATAAAAAGTGTGGCAAAAAAAGATATAGCATTCATTAGTCATCGGAGAATAATTTCTACATCATCTAACTTGTAATTGATTTCACCGTTCAGTTGATTGCCACTGGTTTCACACATCACTTGATAAATCTACTCAACCTGTAACTTTCATTGTGGATTTGTTCACTTCATTAACTACTTACATTGAAGTCAAGCTTTAAGGGAGGATAAATAAAGATCACATGTTGTAGCTGTACATGGCAAATATTGCCACTTGATGATTCAACTCTCATTGATGGGAGAACTGTAGACATATTTATCATATCAAATGAATGTTTGGAATTTAGGATTTACTGTCAGATGGATATCATGCAGTTTAAATTTATGGGAATTCTTATAGATAGCAAAATAGCAAGATATATGAAAATATATCTTATATATAAGAGGTTTGTGATTGAATTATTTACACTGGTTAATAATCATGATTTGTATTTAATATATTGGGAAAAACTGGCATATCTTATGCATGAGATTTTCCAATTAGAATGCAATAAGGTTTATTTAAATTTAAGCATATTTTACCTTCAAACTTTCTCCAACTTTTGTGGTTGTAACAATATGTGTTACAATGTGACAAAATAACATATCAAATGCAGTATATCATAATACAGAATCAAACTATCATTCATCATTAAAATAAAAATCACAACAGTGTATCACTATGATCACAACTTATATTTATGTACAACATTGTAACTTAAAGTATTACAATGTTATCACTGTGAAAAATTACCCTAAGAAATTGATAATGATAGTTGTCCTACTTTGTTCAACATGTTTCTTTAAGTATATATCATTTGTGATTATGTAAAACAATGTAACTATTACACTTCACAATGTGCAGGCTTGTCAAGGAGATAGCACGTTACACCACAAATCTCATGTTGTGATCCTAGGTAAAGAATGCTTACCATGTGGAAGGTATTAAGCTTTAATGTTTGCAATAACATTGATAAGAAGTCAGTGTCAGCTCAAGTGATAAAAGTGATATATGTTTTTTATCTAACCTCAAAGAGCAAACAGACTTGCTGACTTTGCATTCATGTATATTTCAATTTAAATCATTTCACCTTTTTGAATGTAAATTGCTTAATTGTTTTGTAGAAATATAAATTCTGAGCGTTTAATGGTTTAATGTAGCATTTTTATTACAAATGCCTAGCTTACATTACTTGCAAATACTTCTGTAAGAAACATTCATTTACATTCTAGTTCTACAATGGTTAATTGCTGCTATATTTCACATTAAAAATTATTGTCCAAAATTCAGTATAACATTAGCAAGCAAGTTTGCAAGGGACCTAGTTCAAGTGACTGAAGCTTTTGAAGGTTGAGTGCATTCACCCACACTTACAAGGCCACACACTGTAGAAGGGGAGTACATAGTTGATGTTAGTTCATTGTGCAACTCATGTTCTATAAAGGGGGGCTGTAAGGTTGAGGTAGTCATTCACATTCTAACACACCATGCACACGCTCATGTACAGGGCATGAATGATCTGTACTCACTGTTGACATTGTCCGACTTCAATGAAAGAATCGTTTTGCAGTGCTTGTTGACATTGCAAGTCTTGAATCAAAGAAGGCTTTTTACTGGGACTGGTGTCGAAATCTTGCAAAAATTGCAGTTTGATTGGGTTGGAATGTAATTCACTCATATCACAATGAACACACATGTTCGAGATGTAAATGCTTGATCAGCAAATTTTAGTGTGGACAATGATATACATCTTTGGTCTTGCTTATTAAGATCTTTCATTTGAAAATTATCATTTTTACAAATTTTGACTCTTTACTTTTCTATGTATAAGTTTGACTTATCGTTTTGTCCTTTTCTTCAAGTTTTTTGTTCTTAAAATTTTTCGGTATAAAATCAATTAACCAATCACTGTCATACTAGGATCACATGTGTGTTAAACCTAAAGTTAAACTGCTTTATTATTATAATAAGGTAATGAAGCTAAGTTGTGGAATGAGTTTCATGAAATGTAGGGTACAAGTCTTTGTCAATCAGAGAGGAAGTCATACCAGTGCTCCTATATGGGGGAGGGGGTTGTCCGTTTCCATGGCAACCTTATCTCCTGGAGACTGAAGTATCTGGGACTTGTGATAAGACCCATCTGCCCTCTGACCCAGATTAAAGAAATATGTGTACTCAGATACAAGCTTGGAAGATATCATCAAGCTCTTGCTAAACTATTCTTCTTCACTGAGAAATTTTCTTAGAACTTGGTCTTGGAATACAAAGTGATGGCTTTATGTTAGTGTAAGAAAACTTCTGTAAAATTTACTCTATAAAGGTTTTTAGAAAGTCAAATAAATATGTGTACTCAGATTATAAGACTTGAACATATCCTCAAACGATGGCTTAATATTATTTGAGAAAATTCATGTTCTACAATTGGAGATTTCGGAAAGAGTCAAAGTCAAAAGCCTTATTTAAGCAGCATGTGGCCCAGGGTACAATTTTTGAAATACGATTTGTCTGTACTCAATGCTTATATAATATCAAAACTACAGGATATATATGTAGAACACTTATATTGTACAATAATTGCTAAGTCGTAACCAGAAACATGAACAAAATTAACATGTGTAAAGATTAATCTTACTAGGCAAATGATGTCAAAATACTTTGCAACCAGTTACTGAATTGATAAAAACTTAAAGTATTCTCAGTGCTTTTTAAATGCTTTTGCATGTATGTTTGTCTTTCATTTGGAGCTGACAATTGAAGTTTTTAAACTTTCAACGATGGATTAACCCTGTTGAATATAACATTTTATAAAGGGTATATTTCACTTTCATACTGTAATCTATTTCCCATGACAATATGTTAATATTCCCTCATCCTCGAAATTGAATGACTTAATCATTGAATCGTATTTATTGTTGATGTCAATGTGTATTCATTAAATTGGTGAAAAGATTTTGTGTAGCCTACGAACATCTAAATGCACAGGGATGGATGGCTGGTAGTTACTGACTGACTGAATGAAATACGATACCCTGTAATGCAGAAGTCATTCAAGCCCTGTTTGCTGGAGCATAAAGTGATAAATCAAGTTAACCTGTTAATTGTTTAGAAGCCCCACATGGTTCTCATTTGTTCATCTGGCATGGTTGGTTTGTCTTCATGGAAGTCTCTTATATAATGCAGATGAAACAAAATATTCTTTTATGAACCCTCAGTGTGTAAGGAAGTCAAAATTGTACAAAGACTTATCAGGGATGGGATTTTTAAGCAGATCAGTCGATTTCAGCTGTTTTTAGTTGGTGCTTACAGTAGATTTCCATTCATGCATTGTTTTTAAAAAACTATAATCCCCTTTCTGACTTATGGAATGATACACTGTACATTTGTTGCTTTTCAACTTGAAAATGATCATGGAAGTTGAGTTTTCTTCCTCATGAAAGTAAGAACTTAAACTGCCACAAAATCAACTTGGTCATGTTGACATTATCAAGCATCTTCTCGGCAGTTCGTTTGTTTGTACCATTGTTTGTGCAATCTAGGGCATGAAACCTACATCTATGTGGATGATAAGGAAGAATGCTGATTTTGGCATTCGTTGAAGTATATGATACAAAAATAAAAATTTCAAAGGAGCAATGACAAAAAATACCACTCAACTTTATTGTTTTTGTTTGTCGTTTTGGCTTTACTTATTTGGTTTCAGTTTTAGACAGCATTCAGACCATCACAGATCATGGATGCTCTTGTCTCAAATTTGCTGATCAGATTTCTGTTCCTACAATATGTTTTCAATAAGAGAGGGGATTTCTTCATGTTTTGAAGATTTATTTTATGACTGATTTATGTTCAATTTTGGCGTATTTTCCTTCTTTTACTCGGTTATATTCAGCGTTTGAATGGTAGACCTTTTTATGAAAGTCCTGAAAGTTGGCCAGCCATGGAACGAAGCTCAACAAGTGGCCTGCCCAGCATCTTACGATGAGAAACAAAGGAGCTCTTGAAGTATAGGATGCATGGTGTTGGTGAGGAAGTGTGATAAGTCCCCATGCCTGGGAAACCTGATAACCTTGCTCTACACACTCAAACCATGCTCTCTCTGCAGACTGTGCAGGCACCTAGACTGAGACCGGTCTCTTGAGTTCAGGAAATATGCAAATATACACTTGATGATGATGCTTATGTGCTAAAATTGTGTATTAGTTTCTCTAAAGCCTATTCAAGATCCTTGATACAAAATCTTTGTCAATATTATCAGTCAGTTATTTTATACCACTTAATTCAGGAAATTGCAAAAACTAGTTCCATGAAAATCGTAAATGTAAATTCAGTTTATGCCAAAAGGTAATTCAGTCTGAAATATCAAAGCTACTTTAGAGTAAGAGATAAGAGATAATCACCAGAAATATGTCATTGAATAGCTTTCTCCTTTGAAACATGGTGATGACACTCATAGAAAGTTGCACATTTTAATGTTAGGTTTCGAGGTCGTTGGACACCCTTCATCAGACCATGAAACGTTACATTAAAATGTGGAACTTTCTACGAGTTTAGAAATGAGAATTGTATTTTGGACGGAAATGTTCTCTTTATACTTCTAAGAGACCGACTGGAAGGAAATAGTCTCATCTAATAGAGCTAAGAGACTAAGCCAGTCTAGTGGAAGGAAACGGCAGCTACTGGTGCTGATGACAGACAGGAAACACTGGGAGGTCAGGCATGGAAGCCATGTGGCAAATTACTCAGATCTGCCAACCTCAGGAAATTCTTGGGTGTTTGGATAACAATAAATGCATTTAAATGAATGGAGCAAATATGGGAATGAAGTTTGAGACATTTGCTAACCATTTATTGCAGAAATATCATTTGAATGAATAGTTTTGAGTTTGCTTACTCAGCAATATTTTCATTTACATTGCAAGCTTATCGGTTGTGAAGACCTGAAAGCAAAATTGTAGTGGCAAGCAATTAGGTCGTCCTTCTGTCGCTAGATACAAGCAAATGTTGTGAGACTTATTATTGATAAAAAGTGTAGGTAAGAAAATGAGTGGGGTCAGTATTATTATCATTTTATTGGCATTCCATAAATTGAGATAAGAAATGAGAGAAAATTTGATGACAAAACAGACTGTGTTTTTACAGATGACTTTTGACAGAAATTGTCACTACAAAATCAAAATTTGTAAATCTATGAAACTCACTCATTCTTCAATTTGCAAAGAGTTAGTAAGTAGTTATTGTCAAGCACTTAGACAATATTTCATTAGCAACATGTGTCATATGCAATGAACTCCTGAATTTCATCTCATCTCTTTCCCATTAGTTATAAAGAATTGTTACTTCATGTTACTTAATCATTTATCATCAATCACGGCACTTGAAAGAGTTAAGATTAGTTGTATTCATGCAGCAGAAAAAGATACACATCTTTCCTTCATGGTGCATCTGTCAATCATGCATGTGGAACTATTATTAATCACCTGCAGTGCAACAAACCACTTGTAACCACAAACTATATCTGTGAAGCTAAGTTTTATCACTTGTTGGTGTTGTACACCAGGTTGTGTTGTAAGCAGAGGTAATGAGTGTCTGATTGGCTCTGTAGGTGGCCGGCTGTTTGTAGTCATGGTGTATATACACAATGTGCTTAACATCAGCCATGGGTTACAGGCAATACTCACTGGGTAGAGACAGGTGCTTGCAAGTAGTTCTCAATGGGAATCACATTTGGAAGTTATATTTTGGCAATCTGTCTTATAGAAGCAGAAACAACTTTAAAAAGTATCATTTCTTCGAAACATTTGCAATTATTATTACCGTAGTTCATGTCATATATATTATATGTCATATTTTCAAACATTGGTCAAATATCTAATAACTCAATGGTCTGTAGTCGTTAATGAAATTGTCGGGTAGCAAGAAGAAACTGTTCGTGGCCATTTTAGTGTAAACATCTATTAATAGTTGGAGATTGGGAAATGGATATGCACAGCTTAACCAAAATTTTTTTTTTTTTTTTAAAACTTACAACTAAAAACATTGTCTTGAAATTAATAACAGTTTTTCTTCAGTTAGATTCATTGATTTTTAGCTCAGTAATTTTTAAACCCCTAAGTTACTAGAAATCTGAAGGTTTCAATCATAATCATAGAACAGCAATCCATAACATGCATTCATTTATTTTTTAGAGGGCTAGTTAACTGGAGTGTGAACTTGATGCCTATCTATGAAGATAGTGTCTGGAGGAAACACAGAAATGATCTTAATAGCATTTCACAATTATGTGTAAATATGTTGTTTCAATGCTTGAAATTTCAAAGTTCTGTTCTACCACTATATTTCAGCAGATCCAGAATGCATTATTTATTCAAGCCAATTTCATACTCACAATAGATTAGAGCCTCCCAAGTTGCAAACATGAATATGAATAAAAGCAGAGAAGCAAAAAATATTATGAGGTGTATTGTAAAAAAGAAGATGACAAAAAGCGCTCTCCACTTATCAGTGCATGACCCTATGATATGCATGCCTTACATTATGACATGATGATAAAGAAGATATGAAAACATTCTGCTGAGTTGAGGAATGCGTGATAGATGTAATGGTTTAATCGTTAGCATGCCTTGGTATCAATTTTCATTCTTTGTTAGAAGAGCCGACTAGATAGGACACAAAAATGGTCTGAAGTTCTTAGATTACTAGAAAGAAGTTATAAACATGTCTTTGTTGGTTTAAGTGGATTAATTTACAAACTTTGAATGTTAAGAGATTAGTATTTTATGAATCTGTTTTACATGATACAAAAAAAGTAAGATTATTTTCTTGAAGTTTTATAGTTTGTAAAAAAGTCTTTTGTATGTGTGTGTACCAAGTGCCTTTGTGCAGTTGGTTACTTCACTAGAATTCTCATTATCAACTAAGAGTTGAGAAAGCACTTGTGTCTTAAAGTTTTAAATGTTTCTCCTTTTATGTTACTGATAAAAGATTTGCCAACCCAGTGATTTATTGTTTTCAACAGTATCATATTTTTCACTCTGATTTGATCACATTTTAAAGCAATTTTAACTTTCAATTATTTCATGACAAACACAAATAATTTTGGGATCTTAATTTATTTTTTTCATGACTTAAATATTTTGAATGTCATGAATCTAACTCTCAGTACCTCGAGTTACACATTTCCATATACAAATATTGACATACTGTGACACATATTTGCTCAAACATATCTAGACTTTATTTCATAACATTACAATCTCATTAAAATTGATTATACAAAATATATATAACAAAAAAGTACGGTATACCAGTAAATCTCATTCCAGCATTCATTGCCATAATTTGAAGATAGTCTGTTTGTCACTCAGCAATATTATTTTCGAACATAGTTTTGCCCAATTTTCTTCATTTTGAAATTGAATGTAATTTTAAATTGAATTCACCAAGCAAGAACTTCAAAATTTTGACGACTTGTTTCAAGTTTTTTTTCAATCATGTGTTCCTTCCTTACAATTTCATTGTTTTGAGATAGTCTTGCCTTTATTAGGCAGGACTTCTTATACTTATCAAAAGCTCTTGTTTTCAAGCATATGTTATTCACAGGCTTCAATGTGAATTATAATTTGTGGTTTAAATTTTATACACACTATTAGTTTGAAATGTTTTTTTTGGAAAGCGTGAAAACAATTTAGACAACTTAGACAGACTACAAGCCTAGGTGAGGATAGCTTATGGTCAGTGTAGGCATATGTTTGCCTTGCTAATCCTTCATGGCCTACACTTTGACTGAGCCTTTGTGAGGGGCAGTGGTTTGACTTGGTTGTAGCCTACACTTTGACTGAGCCTTTGTGAGGGGCAGAAGTTTGACTTGGTTGTAGCCAACACTTATTGGGTAACAGTTGCTTGATATATTTACTGGCGGATGGACTAGAATTACACTTCACATAGAGCTGACCAAAGTCAGCTGGTCAAAGGTTACTGAGTGTGAAACACTGACCAGGCCATGAACTATAGGAGATGCCCACTCATTAAGGTTCATGTTATTTAACCCTTAAAACTGTCATAGTGATCAACCTGGAGATAAAGGGAGATTGGGTAAAAGTGATGTAGTTCAACCGTACAGATAAAACATAATGCTATTAATAATGAGCTGCAGAGCCAATGCAATGGCTTCAATGTGCTCTTTTCACAAGATAACATATTGAACTAAAATATGGTTTAACTGACATGTGAAATTTTTTTACTTACCTTAAATGGATGACTTAAATTAGAATATCTGAATTTCAGGCAATGTATAGGAGAACCGATCCTTATTCTGATTTAAGTTAAATAAAGATGAATTGCAAAGTAAATAATGTATATATGTATTTGTATATGTATATACTATCATTACCGTAAATTCTCTATTAGTTCGACATCTCTAATAATTCAACCACATCATATTTTAGTGAGGTCACATATTCAAATTCCTTCTAAAATTTCAACCAAGTGCCAACAGTCCTTAAAGTTGATGCTTCTATGAATTATCTCTTGCTTAAAATCATTGTTAGATATAAAAAAAAAGTTACAAAGTGTAATAATCTCGACTTTAGAAATAGAAATATCTTCATAATGAAGACATTTCAATTATTATGTGGTCATTCATCAATAAAACCTATGCATTTAAATCACACATGTTCTTTTATCTAACATTTCAACCATGAATGAGTGATCAAAAGTGAAAAATAGTTCAACCATAGACATTTTCAGAAAATGTTTTGATAATTCTAGGGTCGAATTAATAGAGAAATTACGGTAACAGCAGTTTGTTTATTTTCACTTATGAAAAATATTGTTGTAAAAACATTCTTTTAACATATTTAGTAAAAGACAAATTAATGGATGACAACTTCTTGTTTATTGTGGATCACCAATATACAAGAAGTTGTCATCCATAAATTTGTCTTTTACTTGATATGCCAACTTCTAAATGCCTCTCAAGAATCTTAACATATTTAGTATAACTTTAGGTGTCATGACAAAGGTATTTTTTAGATAGTAGAGCCATTAGGCCAGTAAGCTATCAGCCAACCCAATATAAAGAACAGTCAACACTATATCCATGCCATGGAGCCAAAATAACTATTTTGTATAAAAAAATGTTGGGAATGCGATCATGGCTTGATTTAGATAAATGTTGCTTTCTGCTTGTACATGTTATGTTGTAAAACCTTTGAAAACTTCTATGAATGTTTTATTATGTTGTAAAATACCTATTTTTTTTAATGCATATCAAAGTCCATCTTTATGAATTTAACTTTTTTGCAGGGATAGCTATAATTACATTAGCAATTTTTATCATAAATTTATTTTTGCTTAGCCAATCTTTTGGCCAAACACAATTCACAAATTCTTAAAAGTGGAAAAGTTTAGCTCATCAGTGAAAATTCTACTTGTTTTTACTTACTTGAACAATGTCATACTTTCTTATGTACATGTATAATACTTGTAAATGCCCTTCCGAGACTGCAGTACTTTGTTGGAATTATGGTAGCATTAACAAAAAGGATTCAATCCTTAACAATGATATACTTTGTATAACTTGATATAATATTGTGGTGTGCTTATTTTATTGTCTTGCAAATATTGTGAAATATTGCCTAAGCGGCGTAAAACAATAACTTCTCTTTATTGTCCATATATGTTGAAAAAAGTCATTACATAAAAACAATATGTTGCACATGTGAAATCCTAGCGGTTTAAGCTATGATAATATGGAACTACTTCAACTGCCCACTAGTACCTGTATAATTGCATTTCCCTTGCTCTCACACAGGAAAATATAATTTTACAGTCACTCATGTTAAAATACAATATGAAATTTCTGCTTCGGTAGTGATCTCTATATATTCCACTCTTCTAGTAGCTCTTCCATGTTTGTTAGTATCGGGATGAGCAGCCTTGCCCTAGCCATGAAATCTCCTTCTCATAAAGCCATCAGAGGCTGGATTACATTAGGCACTAAAGGGCCACTTTATTGTTATGAAGGAGAAATACATCAAGCTTGCCTAATCCTCGTCTGACTTCTCTCTTTGCTCAATAGTGATGTATTTGACATTATAAGTAAAATTAAGTACACGTAAGGTCCTGCCGATGATTTATGACATTTATATCTGTGTGTTTTGTTCCACTCGAGTCTGCAATTTCTGGAATTGTAATTTGGTTTAAACAAGTTAAGACTTTATAAAACAGAACTATTATTAACTATATTTTTATACAATGTTGTTCTTTATCCAGTGGCTGTAGTTGAAGTTAACGTGCCTGAAAGATCTGTGTTCAAGGAAACAGTTCCTTTTAAATCTTTAACTTATTTTTATTCATTAATGTCTGTAATATGATTTAAAAAATGTAAAACTGTTTGAATACTGATTTCAAGCTTAAACAATAATGAGAAACCTTTTATTGATTTGTTCAGAACAAAAAATAACAACTCAAATTCTAGATTCAACTTTGTGCCCAAATTACACTTGTCACGATCCTCGCTACTACCTGTATAATTATGGATTAATATTTTGACCAGGTAACGAGCAGGTAATCCATGCAAGGAGATTTCAATTGTCAAAATCATGAATAGAAAAAAATGTCAACTGTTTCTATTTGCTGATATTTTACCATCTCCTTATGACTGTGGCACATCAAAAGCTGAGAGCCCTAGAGGGGTGTTAGCATCACGTCTGTAAACAGCCTGTCCTCCTCTACCTGGTGATAAATGTGCAGGTATTATCCTCCATTCACCGTTATCAGTGAAATGACCACTTCTGTTAAGCATATTTACCCTCATGTTTCCCCAGGAGACCCTTTGTGGCCCTGTCTATCTGCAACAAGGGCTCTACAGCCTGTCATTGTTCTGTCGTTGTTCTCTCTCAACCATTGACTTGCCTGTCAGTCTTAGAACTTGGAGGGTAGTGGAGTTACTAAAGTTTTGTTATTTGTTGCTTTTAGTGTGTTTGACTGTTGGCTACGAATATACTTATGTAAATATATTACACAGGCTTTTACTGTCATTGTATGTAAGTCAAACCCTTTTAAGCAAATGTTGGTTAGTGAACTTACTACAGATATTTGTTATATACTGACTTTTTGACTGTTAGATCTTACTATATGTAAATTTAAGTAAATTTTCTACAGTTAGATTATCATTTCTTTGTGACGCCGTTAAAGGCTGAAATATTGCCCAAGCGGCATTAAACATCTCACTCACTCATTTCCCTTTATCTATTTATCAAGACCCTTCTTACAAGAGTTAGTAGCAAAAAAATCATTTCATTGTGTAAAACAATTGTCAAGGCACTTCTCCTGTGTTGCTAAAGCTTTAAAGTACTTTCTGTTGACTCAGCACATTAGTATAGTTGACTCATGGACTACTTTATGTCCATTTAAATGATATGGTCGTGTATTCACATGTGTCCGAGAGGTTGATGACATGCTGATAAGCCTCTTGTATGGATATGTACAGTTTCATTGGGCTTTTATGGAGCATTCTGTTCATTTGAATGAACTACTGTACATTTATTCTACAATGGCTATTGTTAAGTGCTCACTATGGTCATTTGAATGTATTGCAGTACATTTATACGAGAGGTCCCTTCATGTCCTGCCTTAGGCTATAAGGGTTTAACAATGTGATGGGTACATGGTAAGAAGGTGTTTCCCCATTTGTCTCCCTGTCTAGTCAATTAAAGGCAGTTTCATGTCTTAACATTTCTCTGTCTTGCTCTTTTCGTCAGTTATTTGTTCACACAGTTTACCTTTAAGGTGACCCTTCCCTGCTAATGCAGTATTATGCCAGGTTTATGAGAAGAGATGTGTTCCCTGAAATGTGGCTTGTTAAAGGACCTTTCATGTCCCAACATTTGTCTATCTTGACTTTCCTATGGTTCTCTTTTAAGATAGTACTATGTAAACATCTATCTCAAATAGTTGTCCAGAATCATAAACATCTGATTTTTTCTTCAACCCAATCAATATTACATTGAACATTCCTGTATATGGTATATCAGAAAACCAAAGCAATAAGTCAAATTTACTTAAGTCAAACAAATATTTGTCCAAGCTCTAGGCAATGTCAGGGTCCTAATTCATTCATTGGGGTAGAAGTAAAGACCAGTGTGAGTGACCGAATCCCCTGAAATCAATCTGGTTCTCCCAGCGTGTATACAAAAGATCTCCATTGTACGGTAGCAGCAGCGGCCGAGATTTGACCCACGGGTGATTTAACATACAGCAAAGAAGCTAATCTGGTTTGACTACAGTCGCTCTTATCGCCTGTGATAAGCCACCTTTCATTGTTGGAGGGTGGCCGATGTAATTGACTGAAAGGGGACTCACCTGTCAGACTGATGAAGATATCATTCCATGTGGAAGTCTACCTGTCCACAGGTGTTGTCTCGTTAAGGTGTTTCAAGGTGTGAGACACTTTAGACAGATAATCTGATAGCTACTTGTTGGGAAGGGGGTCTTTCATCCAGAAATGAATTTTTGTGGTTTATTTCCTTTGCAAAATTGATGTGGAATTAGTTCTTTGTTCAATGTTGGTGAAATTGATTAATCTGTAAGAAGTTATAGTCTTTAAGACCAACCAACAAATCAAACATTTCTTCATGTTTTGCTATAATTTTTTTAATTTTTTATAATCATTGTATCGGTCAAAGACTTTATTTGGTCCAAGGTTCTCGCTTAAAAAAGTTCTGAATGAAATAGCTATGATGCATAGATGAACATCATTCATTCAGTTGGAGCATCGAAAAAATTCTATATATACAATACAAGTGAAAGATATTTTCAAGGTTGTAATTTTTAACATTATGCTTGCTGGAATTAGAGAGGTTGAACTGATTTAGATTCATAGGATATCTGATTAGCTTATACTCTCATATCAAGTTTATTTCCGGAGTTAAATAATTTAGTTAGGCTCTAGACAACCCCAAAATATTTCTTTTAATGTTTTTCTAAAGCATTGACTTATGTGTCGGGTTCCATAATCCTGTATCCAAATCAAGACATGATGATTTTAAACATAAGGAAAGATGGTATTTTAAACATGTATAATAATTACCTATCTTGCTTCTTCAAGATCTTGAGAAAACATGTAATTTCAACCATTTTCATAAGACACTTTTATCTTGGCAGATTTCTTTATGCTTATGTCTTTATCAATTCTTCTCTCGAGGATAAGTTCTTCTCTCAATCAAATGAATCTGATTGTTTACCAATGGTTTCTTTTATTACAGCAATTTCCTAAAGCATTATCAAGATATACTTTTGAGGAAGCCAAATGTTCACTTTATTTTCTCTATTTCCAGGAATTCCATGTGGCCTATGTCTTCATCAAGATGGCCAACTCCCCTCGGCCAGGGATCTGGGCGTTGGAGAGATCCACCGATTTTGGAACTACCTACCATCCATGGCAGTTCTTTGCAGACACGCCCAGTGACTGTCTCAAGTTCTTCCGTACCCCTGCCAATGATAGCATCGTCCGTGACAACCAGGTCATCTGCACTAATGAGTTCTCTAAGGTTGTACCACTGGAGAATGGAGAGGTGAGCTTGATTTCGGAATATAAGTGTCAGTGATTAGGGACATAGGGTTGTCTCCTTTATATTTGAAGGTTTTAAAGATAAGTTTGGAATGTATAAGATGATCCTTTCAAAGTTTTGTCTAGGTCTGATTCTTGCAAAAGTTAAAGGAGCATACTTATTTGACAATCAAAAATGGTTGAATTACATTTCTTCAACAGACCCAAAACAAGCATTTCTCAAATGTTGCTCTTGAAAATATAAGACAGAAACTGAATTCATGGCATACGATCCATATTTCAATAAGGTTTACCTTCCAATATCTTACCATATACATAATGATCAGTGACAACACACATACTTCTGCCATATGATTTTTTAATTTTTTTTTATTCCTGATCACATTTGTGACAAATTACCTTCTTGTATTGTTTAAAAAGAAAATGATAACATTTTTAGTTTATGAAATTTGTTACGATCCCAACAGATTGTGGTCTCGCTTGTCAACGGGAGACCCAATGCCCAGAACTTCTCGTATGCATACGACCTTCAGGAGTGGACGAAGGCAACCAACATCAGAATGAGGCTCATCCGTACCAAGACTCTTCTCGGTCATCTCATGGCCGTCGCCAGGCAGGACCCCACTGTCACCAGGAGGGTAGGTGTTAATTCTTAACTGTAACTGTTTATCTCTGAATTCGATCAAACTTTGCAAATCTTATCAAATCCTTGACTTCAAACCATAGACATAAGAAATGGAGTGTGAAACAATTATTATCCCAAGTCTTTCATGAAAACATTTCCAAATTGAGGCTATCAGGACACAAAAATTAGGGAAATGGGAAACTTCAATCACATCCTTTACAAAGTAAAAATTGAAATTGAAAATTCTCCTTGCTTTTGTTTATTTCCCCCCTGTACATTACAACTAATCAGCCCATGATTCTTCCTCTACCGACAGTACTACTACAGTATCAAGGACATCTCGGTGGGAGGACGCTGCGTGTGTAACGGCCACGCCAACACGTGTGACCGTCCAGACCCGAACAACATAGAGAAGCTGCTGTGTAACTGTGTGCACAACACGTGCGGCGAGCAGTGCGAGTACTGCTGTCAAGGCTATGTACAGAAGAAGTGGCAGAGGGCCCTCTACAACCAGCAGTTTAGATGTGAACGTGAGTATACCACAATTACAATTATACTCATATGTATTTCAAATAAAGTTATCTAACTCTTAACCCTTACCAACAACAAATCGTGCTCATAATGTATTTGTCAGCGGAGTAAGTCATAAAAGATATTTTAGGAATATAATCCCAATATTTATATTGATTTTGTTTATTTTATAAACATACCACTTTCCCATGAAATCATCACTTGTGTCAGACTCAATCACTGGTTTATTAAGCCTTTCTACACTTTTTCACCTTTCTGTGTCAGCGCTTAGCCTGTTGTACCTCCATCAGTTACTCCCAAAGGCTATTGAGGGTACTTCAATTTAGACCATGGATTATAGTGCAATTCAGCAAAGATAGCACCATTCAATGAAAGACAGTTGTGCCTTACATAATAGTCAGAACTCTCACCTGAAATAAATACTAATTGCGGAGAGTTGGACTTTCCTTTGAGCCACAAATTGCAGAGCTAAACATGGAGGCTAATAGCCATTCAGGGAGACTGAAGCCAGCTATGCTTTTCAGTCATTCAGAAATAAAATTATATTTCTTATGATTGTTTATGTGATGAAGAATTTGAAAATTTGTGACAAATGTTTTTCTCCATTGCCAGCATGCCAATGCTACGGCCACAGTAACGAGTGTGTGTATAATGAAGAAGTGGATCAACTCCGTCAGAGTATTGACATCTGGGGCAACTACGAGGGAGGCGGAGTCTGTCAGAACTGCAGGGTCAGTGAATTAACTTATCTATATTGTATAAGTACTAATATCAAAGTTGTCTTAACAAGCTAGAATTAGCTTCTTATTGACTGCAATTTAAAAGTTAGGTAACTGCAATAAGAAGTTGACTGTTTTTTTGACTATATATGATTTTGTGTGACTTGGAATTCTTCCACTACTTCCAGGACAACACTATGGGAAACAACTGCGACCATTGCGTGTTTGGCTACTACAGGCCCTACAATGTACACAAGAATGCTACTGATGCATGTCGCCGTGAGTAATGCTCAACTGAAAACAATATCTTCCCATCCATTTTATGATGAATAATACTTTAGCACTTTTTTGGAAAGATTTCTTTGTCTCACTACATCCTGACATTATCACATTTATTCCGTCTGATGAAGATTGAAGCATTTTAATGAAAAAATAGTCTTTCACATTAAATAAGTTAAATTCAAACATCCTGCTTCTCTGATCATTGTAATTCCTGTCTCCACAGCGTGTGAGTGTGACCTGCGCAAGTCTACTGGAGAGTGTGAGGAGGGGTCTGGAAGGTGCTTGTGTAGACCTGAGTACACCGGACAACTCTGTGACAGGTGCTTTATTCATTGTACTCTGGTTATTTTTTTATCCCACCGCTATGTAATACTGTGGGATATAGTCATCACCCTGTCCGTCTGTCCGTCTGTCCGTCTGTCCGTCTGTCCGTCCGTCCGTCCGTCCGTAATCATTGTTTCCGGAGCAGAACTCAAAAACCGATCCACATATCTTTCTCAAACTTTACATGTGTATTGCCCACCTACTGAAGTGGTGCCTTTTGATATTTTCACATTTCTGAAAATTTTATTTTTTATTATTTCCATGGAAACGGCTCTTATATGGACTCTGTACATGAAAGGTTTCGTTTCCGGAGCAGAACACAAAAACCCGTCCACATATCTTTCTTAAACTTAACATGTGTATTGCCCACCTACTGAAGTGGTGCCTTTTGATATTTTCACATTTCTGAAAATTTTATTTTGTATCATTTCCATGGAAACGGCTCTTATTTGGACGGTTTCGTTTCATATATATAAAACCGGTCCACATATCTTTCTTAAACTTTACATGTGTATTGCCCACCTATTAAAGTGGTGCCTTTTGATATTTTCACATTTCTGAAAATTTTATTTTTTATTATTTCCATGGAAACGGCTCTTATTTGGACTCTGTTCATGAAAGGTTTCGTTTCATATATATTAGCTTATACTATTATGAACCTTACTTGAAAAATTTACAATTATTTTTCAAAGGTTTACATTTTACGATCATGTGGAACCGGTGGGATATGTCATCTTCTGACGACTCTTGTTAAAGGGACTCATTAGCTCTTGATCAATCAAAGTTGTTCTATTACTAGGCACTAGTTGTCTGTGTTATCATACGATACAGGCAGTTTCCTTTGTAAAAAATTTTTGATTGCTTATACTTTTCTTTCATTAGGTTTCAGCTGGTTTTCCCTTAAGTTTCTGGTCAGGTTTAGGATTCAGATTATGCAAATTATGAAAACATTTTACAGATTTTTCTGTTATGGTTAATGTCATTTCTTATGAGCCGTCATACAATATTGTTGAACTTTTTTAAACAAAAGTGGATGAATCTTGTGACCAGGTGCAGCACAGGTTACTATGGCTACCCGGACTGTATCCCGTGTGACTGTAACTTCAACGGTACGGAGGGGGAGGTGTGTACCGTTCAGAGAGGCAACTGCCCCTGCAAGTACAACTACGCCGGACAGAAGTGTGACATGTGCGCCCTCGGATACTACAACTTCCCTGAGTGCAAACGTGAGTTGTCCTGGAATTTTTATTTGTTCCCCTTCTGATTTACAAAAAGTGAACATTTAAATGGTCCTTTCATGAAGTTCTGTCATGTTTTGACATCATGTAATTATATGCAAAATTTGAATAGGTTTTAGAATTGTTGCACATCAACAAACAAAAACAAACAACATTCACAATGACATTCTGAAAATACATGAAAACCTGTAAGAAAGTTGAAGACTCAAAACAAGGCTAAATGCCCTTTTGAATTCTAACTTCTTTTATGTATACTAAGGCTCAATGGGTGCTCAGTTTTTGAGGTACAAACATGTTGGTAGTTACTATGAATATTTTCCTAACTGACATTTCCATATATACCCAAAAGAGAAACCAATGTGAACATTTCATAAATGAATATTGAAGCTTGAACTTTGTTATTGTTTGAACATATCTCTGTGTCGATTGCAGCGTGCCAGTGTAACAGTATCGGCTCCCCGAGCACCACCTGCGACACCGCCAACGGTCAGTGTCAGTGCCTCCAGAACTACGGCAGTCGCGACTGTGGCATCTGTGCTGATGGCTACTTCAACTTCCCCAACTGTGAATGTAAGTAAAGAAAATAGTTATCAGATTGTTTTACTCTGTCCTCATTTTTGAAGTGATGGCTGTTATGTTTGTGTAGAATCTATTGGCAACTGGTATTGCTGTGTCCTCACCCTGCTTCATTGTTATAATTCTTTTTCAATATGCAAATACAAATCTACATTTGAGAAACACATTTAATCAGTCTAGTTCGTCTTTTTGTCATTCACACTGTGAGAGTTCTGAGATATCATGAGAGACGTTTCTTATAATCTATACAATTCTCTTATTACTGAAAAAAATAATGCAGATGGCTAAAGGTTCAAATGTAAGACTGTTTTAAAAGTAGAGGGCAATGTTGTAGAGAAGACAATTATGGATTGAGAAATGTTAGTAATAAGATGAGCAACTTCCAATGTATTTCCCACCTGCAGACTGCAACTGTGACCCAGAAGGCACGGAGGGAGAGATCTGCGAAAAGGAGCAAGGCGACTGCTTCTGTAAACCAAACTTCTCGGGTCTGCGCTGTGACAGGTGCACCCCGGGGTACTTCAACTACCCAGAGTGCAGGGGTACGTACCAACAGAACTTCAAAGGAATTATTGGATTTAAAAATGATTATAGTTTAAAGATAATCCTGAATCTTCAAAAATCCTAATCTGAAGAAATTGCCTTGTTACAGGCCTCATGTACAGATGTCATTTCTCAAAACAATCATATTTGATGGTTTCAAAATGAAGTAAAGTAAGAATTGCTTGTATCGAAGTTTTCCAAATCTGTTAAGATTGAAATATTTGTTTTGTCTCACCAATAAGCAAAGGTTGGTTCACATCATCCTTTAAAACATGTATAACTAAAGAACTAAGTACATTTTCACTTCTCTGTTTCTAGAGTGTGCATGTGATGACCTTGGCTCGGTGAGTCCAATCTGTGCTAACAACGGTCAGTGTAGATGCAAGTCCAGCTTTGGTGGCCGCAACTGTGACCGCTGTGCTCCTGGGTTCTACAGATACCCTGACTGTGTCCGTAAGTAGCTTTACTTCTATTTTGGAGATTACAAAACCTTTTAGTTCTGATTTAGATTTTATGTTCTCTGAATTTTACAGGATCTGGTTATGTTTTTGCTTATCAATTACTTGGGGCCTTGTGGCTCAAATACTGAAAATATGACATGATCTAGACCCAATGACTCATATGAAGTATTTCTGGTCTTAGAAAGGAAAACATTAGATCACTGCTCTTAAAAGTTTCAACATCAATGTTTAAGATAATTGATAAATAATTTTTTGGCCATTTCTTCATTGCAGTAACTAATTCACCTAAATTGAAATTCTAAGAAGATATTTTTTCAAACATTTATTTTGTTGGATACATACACTATTCAATGCAATATTAAAGTTTTATTTTCTTATATTTTTTTCATTGTATTCAAGATTTTATTTTATCTTCCCAGCATGCAACTGTGACCTGTATGGCTCACTGTCCAGGACATGTGACCAGACAACCGGTCAGTGTGAGTGTCGACGCAACTTCGAGGGTTTGATGTGTGAGAAGTGTCTGGCAGGACTCTACAACTACCCTTACTGTGAAGGTAGGAACTGGACTAGTCTTTATGGAACACCCATCCCCACTCCTTTATTCAAGGAAATGCACCCAGATATTGGAAGGAATAAATGTTGACAGTTCATTATGCTTGTACATAAAACCAATAGTTCCATTTGACTGAATTTGCTTTATGATGAAATAATATTTCTTATAATAATATTTTCAATGGATATAAGGAATCTTTTTGAATCCTTTTGAAGAAAGTTTTGAAATAGAAATCGGAAACTTCAAGATAAAAAATTAATTTTGAAGAATTGTGAAATCCAATTCATAGGTTTGGTCTATACTAATTGATCAAATAAACAAATTAATCATTCTTTGTCATAACTTCGAACCTGAAATGTCTTAGTAATAGTGATTTGTTACATTTCAATGTCTATATCCCTCCTTCCTACTCAGAATGCAACTGCAACCCAGCCGGCGCGGAAGAAGTCCCCGGGTACCCGCTAGGTGGATGTGGCACAGTGACCAAGGGTCAGCTGTGTGAGTGCAAGGACAAAGTGGAGGGGCGCATCTGTGACAAGTGTATGCCCGGGTACTGGAACCTCAACCGCAACAACCCTCTCGGTTGTGAGGGTGAGTACAGAGGAGTTGGGACAATAAATCATTACTATGAATGGATGAATAACCTTATGCCTCATCAAATTTTTTTTTTAGCACATTCAAGACCTAGATTTTAAACTTGAAAATTTCATTTGATTTGTTAAATAAATGATCACTTTGATATATGCAATTGTAGATATGTATTATGATCTTATCTTGATAAATAGTTCCTTTTTGAAATTATTGATAATGACGTATTTTATCATTGACTTCCAAAAATGTAATATCCATTGCGTTTCTGTCAAATATATCTTTGAAGTGTTTTCTGACCATTACATGAAGTTGGCAATTTGACTTACAATTTCCCCTCTGTTTGACAGAATGCAAGTGCTTCCAGCCTGGTACCCTGGCGGGTATCAACGTGTGTGACACCATGTCCGGACAGTGTATGTGTAAACCCGACACTGGGGGGCAGAACTGTGACTCCTGTCTCGACGGGTACTTTGGTCTCCTGGAAGGCAACCCCTTCGGCTGCTCTGGTGAGTGATTGTGTGTTTCTATAACATTCATCACAGTAGATTTGGTTAGCTTTGAAGTGAGGATTTGATGATTTGAATAGTTTTTGTAATTGAGGTTGCACTTAGAGCTAGTCTTCCATTGGAAGAAATTTAACATTGGATACATAAGTCATGACATCATTGTGGGAATAGTTGTTTCTTCAATTAGCAAAGACAGTACTTATTTTATTGTCTTAGTTTCAAGTGACTCTTCTGATTATATTGGCAATCACTTTTACTATGCACAGAAAAACAGCCCCAAATTATTTTAAAACATGGATGAGGAAGAATTGCTTTGGGACAGATTTATTTAATAAGTTCTGATTTAGATTTATGTGCATGCTTGATATGTCACTGACCCACAATGCAACTGCTGGAAAAACTGGAAAACTGAAAAAAATGTTTGTTTGCAGCAATTTAAAGTAAATTGCCTTGAGATTTAATTTCAAGTCCTGATTAAGAGGTCTGTTTGTGCTATCTGACTGACCCATAATCCATGTCGTGTGTCCCCAGACTGCAACTGTGATGTTGGCGGCTCTCTGACCACCACATGTAACAAGATCAACGGGCAGTGTCTCTGCAAGCCTAGAGTTTCTGGCAAGAAGTGTAACGTGTAAGTATTCATATGTTGTTATTTTGCCCCTCTCTTCTCGGCATCATCTATGTACTGTACCAATAATGCCCACTCAATCTTACCATTTGTGAGCTCCACAGCTTGTTTTGCTTTCCTGGATTTGTTGTTTTTCTATAAATATTTGCTTCCCCTACAGACCGATCGACTCTCACTACTTCCCCGACCTGCATCAGTACAAGTACGAGGTTGAAGATGGACGGACACCAGAGGGCGCTCAGATCAGATATGGATACGACGAGCGAATCTTCCCTGGATACTCCTGGAGAGGATACGCTATCCTCCTCGACATCCAGGTTTGTGAAGTCTTTTGTAATGATATACATCTGATTTGCAAACTTTAATGCCAGGAACAAAATCATGGAACCTCTCTGAACATCTTTTGTTATGTATGCATAGATCAAAATATATTTTCATTGATATCCAGTTAATTAAGATGATAATACTTTAAATGTGATAAAGGGTTTGGCAGACTAGCATTATGGCTTATGACTCTGCAAGACGGGTAACATTTCTAGAAAGACACATTAAGCATTGGAGATTTGGATTGTGAAATATTTTGTCTTTGTAATTATTCAGCCTGAAGTTGTGATGGACGTGTACATTAACAAACCAAGCCTGTACCGGCTCGTCTACCGCTACATCAACCGCAACGACAACACACTCAAGGGCACAGTGACACTCACACCTGACATGTCAACCGATATCGAACAGACCAATGAGCTTGTGTTCCTGCCCACACGTGACCCCGCCTTCTCCTCCGTTGGAAGGACATTTGTGTTGAACCCAGGCCGATGGATGGTGAAGACCCGCGTACCAGATAGTGTCTTCCTGGTAACTTACTTATTTCATTAAGAGAGTTCATGTAAAGCTAAAGTGAATTTTTTTATATAAATTGACCTTATCTCATAACAATGACGTCAAGTATGTCGTTAACTTGACAAAATAACTTATGAATGTAATAATTTTTTAGCATTGATATTTAAGAAGAAATTAATGGATATTTCCTGCAAATTTAGATATAACTCTTGAAACACTTAAAACCCTTAGCAGTGATATGAACAAATACAATGGTATTTTGATTTTCTGTTCAGGATTACTTTGTATTGATCCCACAACGTTACTACGAGGCTAGCGTTCTCCAGAAGAGGATTATCCGACCCTGTGACATTCCTGGAGACCCAGGCCCGTGAGTTATAACACTGTCTTTTAGATTTTAATGTCCAAGGGAATTGATGGCTTCTTTTGAATTACCCTTATACAGTATCCAAGTCTTTGAAGGATGCTGTTTCAGGTAGATAATGATTATTCTTGTTGACTTGTAGGGCCCTGCCCTTGAACTTAGGGAAACTTTATGAAAGGGTTTTGGTTAATATAATGTTAACTATTACTGATGATCTGTAGGTGCCTGCCCTGTATTTCCCCTGAGTTCAGTTTCAAACTTTTTGAAGGAGGCACATATTATTGTAAATCTTTACTGTAACTGTTGACCTGAATGTGGCTGCATGTCAAAGATTTTTAATGCAGTTTCAAATCTTTGACCGGGATACAGGTTTGTGAAGATAATGATTGGTACTGTTGACTTCTAAAGACTGTAAGTGAATGTTTTGAGGGATGGATACAGGTTGTGATATATCTTGATCATTGCTGTTGCCCTGTAGATGCCTGCACTACAACTACCCGGACATCGTGCAGTACCCGACCACTCGAGGAGAGGATGGTTTCCTCATGGAGGACCAGCAGCGTGTCAGTGTGAGACTCTTCCCTGACTCCGAGATCCTCGGTGAACTCGATACATCAGGCATGGCTCACCTAGATGCTAACCAGGTCAGTCATTCAAAATCTTTAATATCTTTGTCTTATATAATTCAAATATTTTGGTCTCATATGCCCTGTAGCTGTTTGTTTAGACAACGTGTGTCAACAAACAAGAAACTAACGAAAAAGGTTATAGAATAGTCTTGGTTCTCGACACATGGTAATCAACAAGTTAACTTACCTCAAAATCTTATTTCCGTTTTCACATTCTTACACTGTGTTAACCATTAACTTTAATAGTAGATGTTACTGAAATACTGGCCAAATGGTGATAAAAAAACTCAATGACCTAGAAAAGTGATTTTCAACCTTCAAAAAATCTACAAAGTCAAAATCGTCATGAATTACTATCGTTATCATCCTATTTATGTTCCTCAAAACCATCACACAATCTCTAATAGCAGATGTATTACCAAAATGCCGCTTAACAATAACTAACTCTTTCAAACCCTTCTGTTCTTATTGCAGACCTTCTTCTACCTGGACCTAAAGATCCCTGAGCCAGGTGACTACGTGCTGGTGTTCAACTACTACAACCCAGACAAGCGGGTACAGACCCTCGATGTGGATGTGGCTTCACTGGCTGGCAGGGCCAAGGCCATGGTCAAACTCAACGAGTGCAAATACAGGTGAGTTAAGAAAGATTAATGATGGTTGTCTTTTAACTTAGTATGTATGGTGTTACACATTAGCTGAAACTGAAAATATTTGTTTTATTGTATTAAATATGTTATGTTGAAGGCCATTTAAAGTGACCATCATAAATGAATCAGAAATACATTGTTGAGCTATGCTGTAAAAGTGAAAGAAATGTGAAAACAATATTACTATGAATCATTTGTGAAAAATTAATTGTATAGATAGTAGGCTGAATGTCATATTTTGACATAACTATCCAATCTCTAAAAAACATTTTGATCTAAATGTGATATAGAAAGTTAAATTTTTTGTCTGTTGAAAAGTCACTTATTCAATGTTTATATGTTTCAGTACCCTGTGTCGTCAAGTTGCTAACGATGAGTCGGGTATGATCGCCGTGTTCAACATCAGCAACGGTTATGTCTCCCTCACCATTAGAGGTGACGAGAGCGTGGAGGCGGCCATTGTGAGTTTCTTCTCTTTTCTTAACCTATTTAATCTTGATTCTAAAAAATTGCTAGTAGATACAATTGTGAATCAGAACACTCCTGTTTTTTTTCGATCCTGTGTTGATAACATGTTGGCATTGTTTGTATAACTGTGACATCAACATTCCTCATTCGCCACAAAATAAATGCTATAATTACTTGAAAGGCTTTTAAATGAAAGGTAATGATATAATTTTGACAGGAACTAAACTTAGGATTTGTTTCTTCTGATAGTTCAAATTTAATTATTGTTTTCCAGGACTCGGTTATTGCAATTCCATTCCATGAGTGGACAAGCAGCTTCATCCGACCCAGGATCATCTGTATCAGGGTGAACGGCATGTGAGTGCGCTCAGTTTCATCACTGTTATCAATAAAGGAAATATAGGATAGAAATATTGAAAAATTGACAAAAGATTGGTTGAAATTGGGGTCCAATTGTCTTTTGGAAGTTGATCTGAGGATTAAAAATGATTCAACCACTTCAGAATGATTCAGTATTAAGCTGAATTAAGTTTGGGTTTTCAGGGAATTTGTTACATAATCATTGAACAAATTAATTGATTAAACAATATAAAGTGATAGAATTTTAAAAAAAAATTCTTCTATCTATTAAACTTTCTTTGTAGGTAATTACAAAAGAAACCCATAAATTTTTGTACATTTTAAAATGTTACAATATTTCAGCTGTATCCCCTCCACCTATGCGACCACCGTAGGGTCAGTGAGAGTCGACTTTGAGCAGCCACCAAACCAGGACCGCATCGCCACAGAGCTTCCCGCTAACATACAGGACACCAATGTGGGACTCGTCAAACTGGACATTATAAATGTGTGTACTACTTTCTCTGAAAATGATTTCATTGGTTGAAAATAGATCTTAGTAAAGGTGCTATTGATGTCTTGCGATGTAAAACTTCCTATTTTTAACTTTTGACTGATTGTTATGCTTTTGATTATCTGTGATTCTTTGAAATGGTGATGTAAATATTTGAAATGTGTTGATGGTTTTATACTCCTATTCACCCTATCTTTCAATTGTTCCCCTTCTTCAGTCAACTATAGACAAACATGATGCCCATTTGATGCAAATGTCTGAAATGTATTGATGGCTGTATACTCCTAATCACCCCATCCAAGATCTTTAATTCTTCCCTTCTTCAGTCCACCATCGAGATAGATGGCCAGATCACGACTCCCAAGCAGCATGTGTTCATTGTACACTTCTACATGCCGTCAGAGGTCGGCCTCACCATCCCGGTCAAACTCCTTGTAGGGGATAGGGAAGTCATTGGTAGGTCCACTACGCATAATGTCTCAAATATTGTACTTTTATTTGTCATTTGATCTATTTTTGGAATGCGATATACGATTGGGATTTGTTGTTGTTGTTTACATCATAAAACTATGAACAATGTAAATCTATTGTAGATGTTGCAATTTGATAACAGTGTATTCTGTGATATCTCAAATTCAGTCCCTAACCTATACATTATTTACATTAAACAAAGTCTTTTGTCTTGTCTAACAAAGTGACATTTTCATAAACACACAGTGTAAACAAAAATATTTTGTAAAGGAAATATTTAGAGGTCTATTTGGTATTGACACAATATAAACATGGGACTGTACATGAAGATCTAACTAAATGTACTTCATCACAGGTGTGTTCCGGCCCCAGTACTGCCCCAGCAACTCTGGCTGTAGAGCGACCATCACCTTCAATGAGGGCGGAGAGTTCATCAACATCAACGACCCTCGTGTCCGCCTCCTCTTCAACAATACTGAAGGTGGCGACATCTGGCTGGTGAGACATGTTATTAGATAATTATTGACCACCTTTATTTTTACTTATTTGTACGTCTCCATATGACTTGAACAAATAAGAAATTGAACCAACTTGAGAATGCCCCCTTGTCAATTTTACAGAATTAGATGGAGGAGATACTATTCTTCAACAAATAAAGCTTTGTTTCAATACTCGAAATCTGGCGTATCTTACAGGTATTTAATAAATGTGGATACTTTTTGATTGATCTATAATTCACTTTTGAGTTGATTCACTACTGAATTTCACATTTAAATCTTTCAGGACTATGTTCTTGCTGCCCCCGCCAACCAGTTCAATCTACGTGACCTTGACCTTCAACCAATTGACAAGTCTGGTGATTTCCTTGCTCAGTGTGTGAATGAGGGATTTGAACTCCAGTAAGTTCTAAAGTTAAAAATGAATCATGTTTTATACATATTCTGCAAAATTAACCATTTCAGAAACTACTAAACTTAAACTTAATCTTTAGATATCTAAGCTCTCATTCACAGGTTCTCTTACATTGCCTACATTTAACACAAACTTTCATGTTTTTTTCAGAGGAAATTCTGAGTTCTGCAGAGAAAGTGTGTTTACACTGACCTCAGAGTTCAACCTGGGGACCCTCCAGTGTGATTGTAACATCGATGGTTCTCTTAACTTTGACTGTGAGAAGTTTGGCGGTCAGTGCCAGTGTCGGGAGAATGTGATTGGTCGTAATTGTACAGCCTGCAAACCTGGCTACTACGGCTTCCCACGATGCAAAGGTTAGAAATGGTTTCATGAAACTGAACTTCAAAGTAAGAAGCAGTTTAAATTTTTTATTTGGCTACTCTTTTTATTTTTTTATTACTATGACTTAAGTGCATTGTATAAGAGAAGAACTCTATACCAGTATTTCTGCATACAGACCAATGAAAACCTCACCCCCATCAGCGCTTCAAATAGTTATCTATTTATCACCATAAAGGCTTTATAAATGAAATCAACTTTTATGTCCCCTCTTAATCAGTAATATTTGACAACTTTTTATTTCTAAACCTGGCCAAACCCTGAAAGTACCAAACTCCAGAATATTTTGACTGTTCTTCCCTTGCAGCTTGCAACTGCCCGTATGGCCTGTGCCACCCCCTGACTGGAGAGTGTATTTGTCCCCCCAACGTGGAGGGCGATCGGTGTGACCGCTGCAAGCCAGAGACCTACGGCTTTGATGCTCTCATTGGCTGCCAGGTAGCTTTCCTTTAATACGTTGTGTCACATGGAGTTGGACTTGGAAGATACTTTTCAACCAGTGATTTCTATTTTAACACCCTCATTCTCTACATTTAGGATAATCAAACACATATTATATATACTAGGTGTTCATGATATGTTGATATCTCTCGCCTGGGTATGGAAGCTGTGTTGTTAGTTATTAGTGAATAGGCGTTCAGTCTAATAAGCTTATCGAAAACAAATGCAAACATATAACTACTCATTTATGTATGTAATCTTAGACTATGAATTTTGGTGAATTATCTTATATACTTGAAAATAAGATTGAATTATGTATACTTACATTGACATATCTGTATCTGTTTGTTAGGAATGCAAGTGTGATGGGAACGGAGTGGAAGATCGAGACCTCAACTGTGATCAGATCACTGGACAGTGCAGGTTTGTTGTCAACTTGAAACCAAATATCCGTCTAAAGTAACTCTGAGATAATGTTTTTTTCCTTTCCGTTTTTAACCAGTATAACTCCAAAAATGTATGTATTAGGTTATAAAATACAATATCTGTCATATACACTGAGTATGATAACCAACAGATGTAAACCAAATGTGAGTGGACGGAAGTGTGATGCGTGTAACCCCGGTCACAGCCGCTTCCCGTACTGCCAGCCATGTGACTGTGACATCCGTGGAACCACCAGAGATATCTGTGACCAGCGAACTTCAAGATGTATCTGCAAGGTTGGTTTTTGTTTCCTTAATATCTTGAAGGCTTTTCGTTCTGCTTAAAGTTCTATAATATTGAAAATTCAATTGCAGTGAAATATTTCAAAAATTCTAGTAACTGTACCTCTTTGATTTAATCTAAATTGCATCATATGTAGAAAAACATTGACCATCAGTAACATACCTTTGATGAGCTTGCTTACAAGTTTAAATTTTTTTATTAGCGTAGCCTTCACTGAATAGTCAAAATACTAAGCAGCGCTAAGCAACAATTCATTCACCCCTGAATAAAATAAAAATCAACATGGTGGCTCAAAATAAATAAACAAGACTATTTTATGGATGTTTGAAGTGGTTGATAATTCTCCTTGCACAGAGCAACGTAGCGGGCCCGAGATGCGACCAGTGTGCGGCGGACACCTACTACCTGAACCAGGAGAACCTGCTAGGTTGCACCAAGTGCTTCTGTTTTGGTGTCACCGGCTTCTGTGATAGCTCTCTCCTCTTCTGGGACTCGGTGAGTAGTGTTATCAGTTTCAGGTATGATCTGTAGAGATCCTGAGGAGATAATTTGTCTTGTTGTGATTAAGAAATCATTTTGGTAACATGTGAAATTGAAGCTCACTTGACCAATGGACTCTTATGAATTATTCCCTTATTATTTTGCATTGGCTTTGAAAATCCTTAGAAGATATTTTCTTATATCTGTAAATAGATAGTATTTTTCTTGAACATCTTATTACAGTTGTTTTCTCTTCTTTTTTTTTCTTCCCTATTTTTCTGATTCATTTCATCAGTGAATGCTTCTCAAAATAAAGTCAATTCCCCTATATGAATTAAATGTTACTTTTCTCTTGAATGTAAAAACGCATTTTGACATCTCAGGTTCACAGTTTAGTCCTATATAGTCCTATTATTATCCCCCGCCACGAAGTGGAAGGGGGATATAGGTTTGAGCTCTGTGCGTGCGTGCGTGCGTGCGTGCGTGCGGCGTCCGTCCGTCCGTCCGAGTTAAAGGAGCCAATATTTCTCAGAAACCGTTAAAGGTAGGATTATCAAATTTTGTGTGTGCCTTCAGGGTATCAATACCTTGATGGAGTTCGAAAATCAGAACCGCGCAAATATTTTTTCCGGAGTTATTGCCCTTGTTACGTTTTCTTGCGACTATGTTCGAGGTGTCTTCAAAGGAGCCAATTTTTCTCAGTAACCGTTTAAGATATGATCATCAAATTTTGTGTGTGCCTTCAGGGTATCAATACCTTGATGGAGTTCGAAAATCAGAACCGCGCAAATATTTTTTCCTGAGTTTTTGCCCTTGTTACGTTTTTGGGACTCTGTTCGAGGTGTCTTCAAAAGAGCCAATTTTTCTCAGAAACTGTAACAGATAGGATCATCAAATTTGATGTGTGCCTTCAGGGTATCAATACCTTGATGGAGTTCGAAAATTAGAACCGCCCAAATATTTTTTCCGGAGTTATTGCCCTTGTTACGTTTTCTTGCGACTATGTTCGAGGTGTCTTCAAAGGAGCCAATTTTTCTCAGTAACCGTTTAAGATATGATCATCAAATTTTGTGTGTGCCTTCAGGGTATCAATACCTTGATTGAGTTCGAAAATCAGAACCGCGCAAATATTTTTTCCAGAGTTATTGCCCTTGTTACGTTTTTTGGGACTCTGTTCGAGGTGTCTTCAAAGGAGCCAATTTTTCTCAGAAACTGTAACAGATAGGATCATCAAATTTGATGTGTGCCGAGTATTTAGGAGAAGGTTCTGACTTTATTTAAAATAAGAACAAATCTGGCGGGGGATGTTGATGACTATGTCTTCTTGTTTTCAAATTGGAACTTGCAGATCACTTGAAAGACCTTTTATGATATTATTCATAAATGATTTAAAAAAACAGAAATCCTTTACATGTGATTTCTGGTGCAGGTTGGTACGATGAATAACTGGCGAGTGACCAATGTGAATGCCGAAGTGATCGAGGCTGGACCAACCATCGCTGTGAAGGCTTCAGAGTCCATTGTAAGCCCTGATGATGCCATCTACTGGGTCGCCCCTGCTGACTACCTTGGAAGCAAGGTAGATAACTCTTTAACCTCAAGGTTTGATGGTAGCAATGGTTTGGGCTTGTACTAAAAAGGAGATCCACAAAACGTCCTGAGTTTTAGGTCTTCATTGATTATCAATTGAACAAAATTTGAAGCACAGTAAATAAGCAATTCAACCACAAGAAATGAGTGGCTTTGCTTGTGAAGTATGATTTGTAAATATAAGGGTTATGGTTCAGCTCACCGTAAGGATATGTATTCAAATATAGTTTGTATTTTATCTGTTGGTGTAGTATAGAGAAATTTCTGTTTCGATAATACTTCAAATAGTTTAATGATATGGCAGAAGTATCCTAGAAAGCAGTAAGAAACACAATCACATACCTCACAATTGTTCTCCTTATCATTAATATATATAAAGTTGTGCTACAACCATGTCCTAAAAAAACACTTACAAATATAATTTAAAATCTGATTTATTGCTTGTAGGGATGGTAGGATTTACGATAACTCCCAGTCTGTATTGCTGAAAACCGTCTATAACAATTTGGTTATTTCCATATCAGTAAATTACCAAGTAAAGAATAATGTTCACTCTATTTCCCCTACAGATCCGATCGTATGGAGGTACACTGAGGTACCAGGTGCTGTTCACTCTGCCTCGCGGGGACGATGCTGACATCACTGAGGGCCTTGTCAAACCTGATGTCATCCTTGTGGTGAGTTGATCTCAGGATTCTCCTTGGACTAGCCCAAAGAAGTTTTGACTAGCCAAAAACAACAATATTATCATATTTTCTTAAAATTCAACTTATCCTTTGGACTACCAGTCATTGCACTTTACTAGCCCAGCATCTTTTTCACCAACTATTGGCTACTGGGCTAGTGCTAATTTTGAACCCTGTAGATGGTATCAATTTAGGATGTATAACTTCAGCATATGCTTGTAGAAGAATTTAAAGCTGTATGGGTAACTGTTGATAACACAAGTTTTTGACAATTTGTATGTAGTAAAAATATAAACCATCAACTCATAGAGATATCCTTAAAAGGACTTTAAGTGTTATGATTTGATGGACATTACAACTTGAACCAAAGTATGTTTGTCATTATTGTCATGTGTCACTCTTTGATAATACTGTCATTTAAAAATGTTTTGCATATTTATTTAGCTACAATATGAAAGTCAACTGTTACATCTTGACTTCATCCCTTGGTTACAAGATCTGATTGATTTGTTTCCAGGGTAACAATATGACAATAGTTCACTACAGAGACGACCAACCTGCTCCTAACTCAGAAGTCGGACTACAGCTTCAACTGTTCGAGGTAGATATTGTACAGGCACATTTAACCTAATTGAGATTGATGTATCATTAGACTATGAAGAAATGTGAGATATTGAAATTTGGATAAACAACTTCTTTTACTAAATAGAAATCTGTGCATCTTCCCAAAGTAATCTTTATCAATCTCTCATCCCAACCATAACTTAATTTCCTTGTTCACGATTTTTGTAACTTTTATTTCAGTACAACTTTGTGTACGCCAACACCCGAGACTCTGTGAAGCGTGAAGACTTCATGATGATCCTGATCAACCTGCAGGAGCTTCACATCCGCGCCTCCTACTTCACTCTCATAGACGAGGCCAGGTGAGGCAAACAGGGCTTGTTCAAGAGAGATCGGTCTGGGTAGCTTGTTTCTAAGAGTGTTAAATGTCCAACTTCACATTCAGTTACATAGTCAGATGAGGGGCTGGATATCTCGGTGGTTAGCTAGTTCGACTATGGATCAAGAGGTCCGGGGTTCGAAACCGGCCAGGGGCTCTGCAACTCTGTCTGCATAAGAGAACTGTTCTTATGCATTAAGGTTTTAGGGCAATGCTACAGTGACTTTCAGCCCAGTACCTTACCCATGGTTTGCTAGTTACAGCCGATGCTGGTTTCACTGCAATGCATAGCCGCAAAAGAGTTTCTCCCTGCAAAAATACTAGCAGCCATGATATGAAATTGAAGTGAAATACTCTTGAAGGCAGCATTATATCACCTCACCTCAGAATGTCTAATAAGGGTAACAAGGCTTGTTTTAGAGCGCTGTGTATGTGTTCTCTGATAACAAGTTTCATCTTTAGCATCAAAGTCAAACCGGTTCTTGCAAGAACTAACCCTCTTGAGACAAAGATCTCTTTTGCATTTGTAGGAAGGTGTTGCTGGACGGTTTCCCTGCTTTTGCATTATAAAATGCTCAAATCTTAGGTTCTATAATGATTTAAACTTTGTTTTGCAACCATAACTGCTTTTGAGTTCTTCAAATTCTGTGATTTGAATTTAAAATCCTTCCTTGCCACCTAATCTTCAATCAGAATAAATTTTTGCAACCTCTGCATCGGAAAAATCTTATAGATTCCATCAAGTAATCTTGTTAAGCACATCAATATTATTGGCAAAAGAAGGAAGTTTGTCATGAAACAAAGTCTCCTCCCTCCACAGACTATCGAATGTGCGGATGGACGCAAGTACACAAGATGGACCAGGAGATGCAGCTCTCGCCGTGGAGCAGTGTCAGTGTCCGGCCAATTACGAGGGCACTTCTTGTGAGGTCAGTCAGTTATCAGACCCCTTGGTCAGGTGTGGTTATTGATGTGTTGATAAATAATATGATTATAAGGGTTAGGTCAGTTGTTGAGTCCAATGTGGTATAGAATTATATGCAAGTCAGTTTGTGATCAATTTTGTCTTCAGCATTTATCAAATGTCAAGTCTGTCAGTTGTCATTTAACAGATTCCTTCTGTGACAGGGTATTCCATACAGAAAAACCAGTCTCAAATCATGTTTTGATAGTTAATCTTCAACAATGATCACAATATCAAGTCAGTAAATGCCAATATTGGGTAATCAAACAGCAATTCTCGAAAGGGTTTGGTAACTTTTTATGTCACTTTGACTTAATTATCTTGTCATTAAGCAAGATTCTCTATTTTTTTACTAGGCAATTGATATCCTTTTTTCTAACCGCATTCATGACAAGTTTTCTAACAATACCAAGTTCTCCAACAGAGATGTGCCCCAGGCTACTACCGTTCCCGCCCCACCCCCTACCTGGGTATCTGTGTACCCTGTGAGTGTAACGGACATGCTGACTCCTGCGATCCAGTCACTGGACAGTGCTTGGTATGTAAAACGGAATGATGTATGGAATTTTGTCATATGTCAATGCTGCTGATTGCCGATATATTGGTCAAGCAGCATTCAACAATAACTCACTCTGACATATGTCAAACACTCCATGATTCAGTGATAACTATAAAAAGGGACATTGACATTGACATTATATAACCACTTCATAATAGCTATATTGTGTTAATCTTTTAGAAATGTAACATGAAATGGTATTGGTCCGTGCAATATGTATATTTTATTGCAAAGATTCTCTCTCTGATACCAGAACTGCAGAGACAACACAACTGGTAATCACTGTGAGAAGTGCTTTACGG
The DNA here is from genome assembly GCA_916613615.1 of Steromphala cineraria. NCBI lineage: Eukaryota > Metazoa > Mollusca > Gastropoda > Trochida > Trochidae > Steromphala > Steromphala cineraria. The sequence continues at coordinate 34,314,889 of OU744722.1, read as the reverse complement.
GTTACTATGGCGATCCACGTATCGAGGGCTGCAAGATCTGTTCCTGTCCTCTTCCTCTTGCGTCAAACAAGTAAGCTTTCGTTACTGTTGAGATCAGTGCCAAAAAACTCAACGAACAGAAAATCTGCCAAATAAAGCTGTCATGTTATTTGGAATCGTAAACTCAAATATGGACTTGAGCAAGGAAAAAAAGTTTGTGAACAATATAAGCAGGGTATTACTAAAACAGGGTTCTTTGTATCTATGATTGAAAGACAATAGTTGTCATTGCATACCAGACTTATTTCGGTGTAAATGTAGATTATATGATACTCTTCCATATTTCAGCTTTGCCGCCACCTGTGTAGTGTCTGAGAGTGGCCTAACAACCCACTGTGAGTGTCTGCCTGGCTACTATGGGCCAAACTGCGAGAGGTGAGTTCGTCAACGCTTGATTAACGCTTCTCAAATCTCGGCACAATCTCACTTACGCACTTGTTATGCACTGATATTCATAGTTGAGGAAGATAGTTGAGATCTTGATGCTGGCAGGAGCACTGAAATGGAGAAGCGTTACACTGTTGATTTCAAAATCTCAAGCTCTCTTTTAGTCAAATTATTTATTTCATTAACCAGATAACACTATAACCTCTCTCGCACAAAAATTTCACAAAGTTATGGTCCATCGCACTGCTTATCTCAAAACCATTACCTCTCACAATACAAGGGACTTGCCAAGAACATCAACACAGCGACAGTACATTGTCATCAAAATGAATAACACCAAGGTATCCTTTCTATTGTTTTACTATGTTTTTGCACAATACATAAGGCATCAGTGTTTATGATAAAAGTATGCATTAATCCCTTCTGAAAACATATGTTATGTTGATTGACAATAGCTATAAATGTAAAAGTTAAAAGGTTCACTTGGATGGTGCAAATGACTTATGGACAAAATTGATACATTATATCCTAAGAAACAAGTAACTAAAACAGTTTTAATAAGGAGTTTTGGCTTGTATTGGTGGAATTAGTTGGAAAAATTCTATAAATTTCTCCCTGCAGCTGTTCAGCTGGTCACTATGGCGACCCCAGAGCAGTAGGTGGACACTGTCAGGGTTGTGGATGCAGTGGAAACATCAACATGAATGACCCCTACAGCTGTGACCGAATGACCGGGGACTGTCTGATCTGCCTCAACCACACAGCGGGGTCGTACTGTAACCTGTGCGAGGACTGGTGGCACGGGGACGCTGTCACAACCAAGGACTGCCAACGTGAGTGGTGGAATATTTTAGCATTGTGGTGAAGAGTTAATTGTTGGTAATTCAGTCAAAACTTTTTGGTTTAAGTGTAAAATGTTACCTTAAAAAACAAGTTTTGCAGACTTTACTACTTTTATAATAGGTACCTTCAAAAATGCAATTGTCTTAAAAGATGTCTTGGTCTTTATTATTGTCATTAATTACAAATTAATAAGCTTTCAGTTCCTCAACATTCAAGTTTTTCTTTGTGAACATATTAAACAATGATCAACATATGTTTGAGGTGTTTCATTGTATCAATTAAGATAAATAAATGCCTACACAAATTGTATTACCTTCCCCAGCGTGTGAGTGTTCCCGCTGTGGTACCGAGAGTTGCGGCAATGACAACGGAGTGTGTACCTGCAAGCCTAATGTCATCGGCCTCGACTGTAACGAGTGTGCTGTAAGTGCTCAGCTATTTCTCTATTCTGTAATATTTGTGTGGCAGTGTGTTGAAATAATGTATATTGTTCAAGACCTGTTAAATGCCAACCCACTGATTCATTTGTGTGATGTGTTATAATACATAATTACGCCTTTTTCAAGAATATCCACTTGTAGCAAGAACAAAACTGAATCATCAAGCAAAAATAATTCATACAGGTTTTAAAGCAAATATTTCAACAACATAATTTGGTTCCAGCCATACACCTGGGGGTTCGACTACTGTACTGGGTGCCAGCGATGTGACTGCGGAGCTGCATCGGTGACCCCGCAGTGTGAACTGCGGACCGGTCGGTGCGAGTGCCAGCCTCACGTGCTGGGGGAGAAGTGTGACCAGTGTGAAGCTGGCTACTGGAACTACGGAGCCGGCGGGTGTGAGCGTGAGTATACTTCATTGAGTATATGGTACATACAAAATAGGCAGATTAAGTCATTTTCTAAAGGTATGTAATCATCAAGGCCTCAAGGCTAGAGACTCACACTTGGTGTACCATTCATCTTTACTGGAATAAGGCCTATGTGTCTGAGATCGAGTATGTAGTGAAGGCATCATTGATTATAAGGCTTATTTCCCTTGTGACATAAAACATATGCAAAGCAAATATGTGACCGTTGGGGCTTTTAGGTTGGACACCATGGAACTTGGTGTACCAATGATTTTGGTATATAGCAATGTGTTCATTGTCATTTTCTGTAGTTTTACACTATCATTTGTATTTTTACAATGTCTTTGTCAATACTATGTTCTCTGTTTCATCTTTATTTTGAAAGTTATTAAGAAAACCATTTGCATAGTCTGTTTATATCTTCATTGTCATGTTTTACCTAAGCCCTGAAGTTATCCTATTGTCTTTAGAGATATGTGCAGAACTCATCACTTAATATACTGATCATGCTCTCCCCCCAGGATGTGAGTGTATGGGAGACGGTGCTGTGAACTGTGATGCTGTTACTGGTCGGTGCCAATGTCTGCCGGGAGTGACCGGGGAGAGATGTGACAGGTGCTTGGACCGATGGATCCTCGTTCCACAGGTCGGCTGCCAAGGTGAGAATTCAAGATTTGGAAATTGTTCATGGTCGTTTATTTTTGTCAAAGATTCATTGTTATTATGACTTAGCAGATAGTGTCTAAAATTTGCCTATCTTACTTGTTCTATCTTGTAAAAGTGCCTCACAAATAAATGCACCATTCATTCATATTAGTAAAACTTGCTATATTTACAAAGACTTTGAATGATTGTAATGATTTTTCAAATAAATAGCTTAGAAATTCAAAATGTTCATTTTCACCCTTCCCAGAGTGTGGCTACTGTGTCCACATCCTCCTGGACGATCTTGACTTCCTCGACCGCAATGTGACCGTCACTCGCCGAACCCTGGCTAGCGTTTCTGTCGGGGTAGCGGCCTTCCAGAAACTGGCGGACATCAATCAAACCATTGCTGATCTGAGGGTAGGTCTTAAGTTCTGATACTCGATTTATAAAAATGTTTCCTGTTCAGTGTTACTTGGTCAACACTTGTTACCTGAAATATTTCATATTGCCATTACCTCAGCAGCTTAACTTACATTGATAGCTCCAAAACTAGTGGGTGCTTTACAATTACTCACATACTCGAGTAAGATTATATGCAAAAAAACATGTTCAGGTAAACCTCAAGACTATACTAAAAAGTAATGTTTCAGCCCCATGTGAGGAACCTGTACACTGATACCGAGCCGATTGACGTGTCCCCTCTGGAGGATCAGATCAACAAGGTGGCAGAGAACACCGACAGGACCCTCGATATGGTGAGATTTGTTTGGTAGACTAAAATAATGATATACAGGGGAGGGTACAACAATACTGCTTTGATATACAGTGTAACTCCTCTTTCTGAATGAAAAAAATGGAATTTTGATTGCTGCGACCATATCAGCAATAAGAAGCAACCACCAGCTGTATTTTGGTTGCATTCTAGAATTGGATTAGTGTGCTAATGAACTGACTCAGTAAAAACAACAAGGCTAAGATTATTCATTACCATTAACAAAGTCATGCCTACCTTGCAGGAAACGTTGGATACAACAGGGAGAGTTTGTCTTTTAAACCTTGCAAATTACAGCTTAATGACAGAGTTGATAGTTTTATCGGATCCCTACCAAATTCGAACCTCATTTACCATTGAAATATTGTCTCTGTTAATCGATATTTGTGAATCACCAGGCGAGAGATAAGGAAGCGGAGGCTCTAGCCCTGGGACAGGAGGTGAAGGACCTTCAACAAGCAGCACTCGACATTGAGGCTGTCATCGCTCAGAGCTCTCGCGATGGTGAAGGTAAGGTCTTCTTATTGATTCTAATTGGTATTTCACACATGTGATCATGATTCTGGTTTTGGTTAGAAATGTACAAATGGGAAGTTGAGATCTTGTCTTCCTCCCATAGAGAATAATTTGTGTTTGAAGATCCAGTGATTGGTTGTTTATGAGTCCAACACGTGACCATAGATGAAATTTTTCCTTGGTTTTTATTTCGATCGTACAGATTGACTCCCTGACTTTAATTATGCCTTTGCGAATTTGATAAAATATTTTAGACATGCAAAAAGTAACTTAAATTACTTATTCTGTAACACTTTTAAAATCTTTGACAAAATCATTATTATGTATTACACAATTTTAGACAGTGATGTGAGTTTTTAACAACAGCAGGAAGGATGAGGTTCTCAACTTTATTTGATAGACACCCTTTTGCATGACATTACTTTCCTCCACACAGCTGCTCTGAGGGATGTTCAGATGGTCTTGAGACAGATCATGGACCGTATCGAGGTGGTCAACATCGACACCTACATCTTGGAGGCCGAGAGGATCCTTGTGGAGATTGCAGAGCGAGACTTTACTGCAGGAAATAACTCGGCTCTCGTGGAGCTCATGGAGGCCAAGGATAGTGAGTAGTGAATGTTTCATACTGATTTTCCTTGAGTATTACCCAGGTCTGTGTGTAACCCAGGCCACATGTACAAGTGAGGAGGGTAATTATGAACAAACACAACCCGTGCTTCATTGGAACCCAGGAGATAAATGGGTTCCTGTCAAAATACAATACTTAGGTTTATATGAGACAACACAAGACATGTCAGTGCAGATTGATGTAAGTGTATCAAGGTCCAAACTTTATTGTTTCTTTTGTGTTTTCCAAGTTACTCTCTTACATGGCTCCTTTTGTAGAACATTGGATCATCACCAAAGGTTTAATAAGCAACATCGTTAAGTAGATCTTGCCAAAAGAAAATGGTAACTGATCAAGATTGTTTGTTTCCTTTGATATGTTTTGTATACAATGATGATATTTGGCGTGTACTGAAATGCCTAGTTCATGTTATCAATGGTATTGCTATATCTTTCAGCCCTGAACCGCACGATGCAACTGAAGATGGAAGCAGCCATGCAGCTGGAGTACTTGGATGACCTGAAGGACGACATCACTACTGCCCAGGACCGATTCTATGATCTCCAGAACAACACCAGATTCTCAGACATCGACTCCAGGAATGCTCTAGACCAGGTCCAACAGCTCCAGAGCCGGAATCTGGATGCACTCAAGGTAGAGTAGGGAGAATACCAATTTTGTGGCAAGACAGACTACTACAAATGCTTATTTTGTTGAATGTCTTTAGAATATAAGCTTGTAAAATTTGACATCCATTTCTGTATCCTACTAGAATAGTTCTCACCCTCTGCATGTCTATTGGAGAACTCTTTGGACAGACACAATTTAGGTGAATTTGAACTTTGTTTAATACCACATACAGAAGATTGACTTCTCTCCCTGGTTGCAGACTGCTATCGACAGTATCCGTGTGATTGAGGAGGAGGCCGTGGTGCTTCTGGACGAGGCGGAGGATCTCATCAGTGGATCTCAGGATGCTCTCAACATGGTCAAGGAGTCCTCCATTGTAAGTTCTCTTGCTGTCAAGTTTGACTATCCTCCAATAAAACCTAAAGGGTGGGAAAGCATCTTGTTTGAGTGGAATGAAGGTGATGTTGTTATTAATAACAAGATTTACTGATTTTCCTTCTCATTATGCACTGATAAACAAATTTCTGTATCAATATTGGTAAATATCTTGATTTGGAGATAAATAGAATTTTTTCTTTGTGGATAGGTATTGAAATAGATTCAGAGATGATACGCAATAATGTAACATATCGAAACATACAAATAATGTCACCTCACCTCCTATTACTTTCCACTCATTTGTGGATTTAATTCAAACTGACTTCATTGACATGGCTTAAATTATTCTTGACAACCCGAGCTTCAACAGTAGACCAATGGTAATGATCAACAGTTCTCAATATGAGAGAGAAAAGGCATACAATCTGTCTCTCCCTTGTAGAAGCTGTATGCAGACTCGGGTAAACTGGAGCAGGCCCAGGCGACCTTGATGCTGGTTGTTGGTGACCTTGAAGAGGGTCTGGAGGAGGTGGAGCCGATTATTAACGAAACCAATCAGCACGCGGCTGCACTTGCTGCTCAGGCCGCAGCCCTCGATGAGTAAGTGTCATGTTTCTTGTGAATAGTACAGAACTTGAGCAACTTCCATTAAATACTCTCCCTGGTTATGATTCAAGGTTTCAGGCCATCAATGCCATCTTTATCCTGGCTTCTATTACATTTCTCTGCATAGTTCAAGGGCATATCAAAGGCCAGTTTTTATCCATGAAAAGTTCTATACATTTAAGGCTTGAGATTCTGAACTACTCGCCCTTGTTTAAGTGTGTTAAAACCCAGTTTTTATTGAGAAAAGCATTGTTTCTTCATTGCATCCCTTTGTTCTTTCGTTTTGGCTATTTGTCATTGAATATCAAAATGCTACTTGACTAGATGCAGTCCTTTGAAAGATTTTCTAATCTGAAGCTCTAAAGATGCTCTCATACCAGAACTTGCACTCGTTCTTTTGTAATGACTGAATAATAAAAGATATTTTTCACATATAATATATTTTATTAAATGTCTTTAAGTAATTTTGAACATAGTTTCTGACCACATCATTGCTTCTTTCACAGACTGTACACAGACACAAGAGAAGTAGCAACCAATGCTCTACAAGCAGCTAATGCATACAAGGACATCGTTGACGCAATCAACAGTGCTGAGAATGCTTCTGGAATGGCTGCTAAAGCTGCCGAGGATGCTCTTGGAAAGGTGACTTTCAGATTTATATGTTCATGAACAGTGAGTGGCTGTGTGACAATTTAAAATTTGGAAAGTTTTGCTTTTAAGTTTAATTTATTTTTTTGTTTTATTTTTGTATGTCCATTTTCAGTTAAAGATTTGTAAAACAGGAGTTGATTCTTTGATTCTTTTTTGCCACTTCATTTCACTTCACAAAAGTTCAAAGAAGTTCAACTGCTAATGGCTGAAATTTTGCCCAAGCAGCGTAAAACAATAACTCACTCAAAGAAGTTCAAGAAGAAGAATAACTTAGGACATTCTTACCATAACTTTTTAATGAATTTTCTTTTATACCTTATAATGCCAAGTTAATTTTGTACAACTGTCTGATAGCATCCTTAAATTCCCTTAGTTCAGGAAGTCATACTAAGGTATCATTAAAGTGTAACTGTTTAGGTTCATGTATTGATGTTCACAATGATTATTTCAGACCAGTGGTGTTGGTGAGGCCTCAGCTCAATCAAGAGACCGAAGTACTACTCTGGCTGCCTCCGCAGATAATGCTTACAACAACACCAAGAAGGGTAGGCTGCTCTACTATATTGGGAACATACCACCTACGATCTAAACAATGAGGGGAAAACTCTTAATTATACCCCCGCTACGACGTAGTCGGGGGTATATAGCGCTCCGCGTGTCCGTCCGTCCGTCCGTCCGTGCGTGCGTGCGTCCGTCCGTCCGAAATCGTTTCCGGAGCATTACTCAAAAACTATACCACTTAGAAACTTCAAATTTGGTATGGAAGTAGCCTATATGGTGCTGTGGTGCCTTTTAGGGGTTTCAGCTCAATGGTCCAAATAATTTTTGAAATTTTGACCAAAAACGGTCCGATTTTTGGACTTTGTCTCGTTTCCGGAGCATAACTCAAAAACTGTACCACTTAGAAACTTCAAATTTGGTATGGAAGTAGCCTATATGGTGCTGTGGTGCCTTTTAGGGGTTTCAGCTCAATGGTCCAAATAATTTTTGAAATTTTGACAAAAAACGGTCCGATTTTTGGACTTTGTCTCGTTTCCGGAGCATAACTCAAAAACTGTACCACTTAGAAACTTCAAATTTGGTATGGAAGTAGCCTATATGGTGCTGTGGTGCCTTTTAGGGGTTTCAGCTCAATGGTCCAAATAATTTTTGAAATTTTGACCAAAAACGGTCTGATTTTTGGACTTTGTCTCGTTTCAGGAGCATTACTAAAATAATATACCACTTAGAAACTACAAATTTGGTATGGAAGTAGCCTATATGGTGCTGTTGTGCCTTTTAGGGGTTTCAGCTCAATGTTCTGAATAATTTTTGAAATTTTGACCAAAAACGGTCCAATTTTTGTTTTGTTGTTCCCGGAGCATATATAAATACCAAATGACTTGCACACTTCAAATTTGGTATGGAAGTATACAGTCGAACCTCAGATACCCGGACTCCATATATCCGTAAATCTCACCTTACGGACAAAGATTTTTCAAACAATGTGTCTATATTTCTTAAGAAAAATGACCCAGTTAACAGGACGATTCGCTATTGGGACGATTTTCAACTGTAAACAAAACAAGGTTCGACTGTATAGTGCTGTTGTGCCTTTTAGGGGTAATTCCAGGGTTCCCAGAATTTTATTCAAAAACTACATAGTCGGGGATGTTATGAAGTAAAATAGTTTTTAGGTTTGCAAGACCATTGTGTTCAAAGTCATAATCATTCAACGAGTAATGTTCATAAATTTTCAAATTAATGTTACGTGAAGGCGGTCAAACTACAGACGGGGGTATGTGAGCCGTGCTCACTTTTGCCTTGTTAAATCTGTAGATATGCCACTGATGACTGAAATATTGGCCATGTCCATCTAAACAACAACTGTATGGCATTCTTTCAGTTCAAGACAGTCAAAGGTGCATAGAGGTTATTAGACTGTTATAAGACCTTTTACAAAACAAATTATGTTGTGTGGTATCACAGACAACAAACAATTATTGCTTGGCCAAAACATTACATGAATACACAAAACAAATGAAACTCGCTTTTATTCACCATTTGGGTAAAATGCCAATTTTAAGACGTGTGTAAACATAGTGATATGATATCTTTCATAGATATTCTGTACATATGTTCCATTAGTGAAGAATGTTTCTGCTACAGATCTAGCAGATCGACTTCTGGGAGCAGTAGATGCCACTGAGAGTCTTGGAGACAAAAACGATATGGTCGAGAATGATTTGAATGAGGTCGTGACAGCCCTAGGCAGTCTGCCAGCCAGTGAGTACTATTATATAATTTAACAATCAAGTTTAAACGAGCTGTAATGTTCATTTTGAAATTTGTCAATTTAAAGACCTCAAGACTTACTATATTGTATGGTATCAAAGACAACAAAAATTATTGCCTGGCGATATGATTTACATTTAGAATGTTACATGTTTAACCCTAAATACAGACATTAGTTCACAGACTTCCTACCGTACAATGTTTGATCTCTTCTATAGGGGACGCAGGAGAAAGAGCACAGGAAATCATTGACACATCAACTGACGCTAACGGACGTGCAAGCGCAGCACGGGAACAGGTGAGCCAGATCTTACAGCTCCTACCAGAGGACCGCAGCAAACTGGAGCAACTCACAGAGGACAAGCTCGCTGTCAAGAGGCTGCTCGATGGTGTGGAAACCCAAGGTATAGCTTTTGTTATATCAACTGACAAAGTGATCTGTAATTTTACAGGTCACGGCAAACCGTGAATAAAAAGTTATGTTAAGTTATGTGTTTTTAGCCAATGGACTTACACTTTGTATTTGTCTCTCAACATAAAAGCTACGTTTCAATGAATTATTCATTATCTCTGATTATGTATCCATTAACAAATAATCAAGGTCCAGTGTTTTGTTGAAGCTGAATGTGGTTTATGAATACAATAACTGATAAAATCTTTGTTTCAAAATGATTGGAAATGGTTTTAATACAATTCTATTAGATGAAATTCAAGCTTCCGTGGCATGTCCTGAATTTCTATATAGATTATGTCACAATAATGGTAACTGAAAATGATTTATAATTTGCAGTGAACAGTGCAAGGAACATCCGTCGCCTGACCCTGTTGCTCGGCCCCCTGGGAACTCAGGCTAAGAACCTGACGGAGACGGAGAGTAGAGTCAGTGTCAACATGGCTCAGCTCCGGGAGAAGATAGCACTAGCTCGTGACGAGGCAAACAGGGTGGGTAACTTTCATCTTCTCTATAAATAATCTCCAGAGGTATGTAGGCATGAGGAACATAGGGAATATTTTAGGTATTTTAAAATCCTAATTAGAACTCCTTTATTTAAGTATTGAGTATTGATAGGTTGTCCTTCACTTTTCCTTGTTTAAGTGTGTAAGACACAATAATAGATTTTAAAAGTTACATTATCACTGAGATTCTTCATTCTGACATTACTGACTCTTTAAATATTATGACATGGTTCTAATCCTTTTCAAATATAACAGATCCGAGTCGGAACACGTTTCCTGGGCAACACAAGTCTGACCCTGCGGAACCCCCCGAACTTGGAGGAGGCCGGTTCCTACAGCAAGATCTCCATGTTCTTCAAGACCAAGCAAGAGAACGGCATGCTCTTCTACCTAGGAGGGGACCAGAAGATGGGCAGACCCGTGAGTTTACTTGCATAGTTCAACACTGGTTGTCTAAAAGGACATTGGACTCCCTATGATTCATACTAATAGAAATTGGAAATAACTTATAAAACGAATAAAAGCTTGGGTCAGAAGGAAACCAGAAGTCTTGCAGGGCCTCCTTTCACAAAGTAACCTTTACTAAGGTTGACCTTAACTCCCATTCTTTAACATTGCACTAAGGCTACCTTTAGGATTTACGGTCACCTTAGGGCTTTGTGAAAGAGGACCCTGAGAGATTATTAACAAATCAACTTTGTCTTCCTATTGTTGAAAATTTGTACATAACTTATTTAACAAATCTTAGCTCAGGCCAATATCCCATTCTTTTACAATATGATAATCTAAGTGACATCACGCTTTGTGAAACGAAAACTTTCATGCATTCGAGAGTTGTCGTTTCATATTCATTTGAATTCTTGTAATTCCGAGACAGTCTGTCGTCCTTGTTTGTGACCAAATATCATACTCAGTTCTATTATGTTTACCCTTGATAGTTCAATCTCCCTTGTTTTACAACTCCCTTCATTTAAATTCTTTTTTTGTTGATTATCAAATCTCTGCACATAGCACATAATATGATCATTGTTTGAGCAGGAATGTACATTGTTTTAATATGCCTCACTGAGGTAATAAGTTTAGTAAAAGCAGAAATATCAATGCTAACACCCTACCTTTTCTGTTCAGAATTTCCAGGATGACTACATCTCCCTGGAGATGGTGCGGGGCCAGGTGGTCTTCAAGTTTGACCTGGGCTCTGGACGGGCTGTGGTCATGAGTCCTGGCCTGTACAACGATGGGGAGTGGCACCAGCTCATTGCTACAAGGTATGTCATTCAGTAGACAGATCGTAGCATTCAGCTATACTTTACAAATATCTTCTGTCCCCAAAGGTGCATGCCAATATCACACCTCAAGGACTCATTCAAACCACCCCCCAAAATTTTTTATTTTCATATGTATCTCCCAAAATATGTAGTAAATATACTTTAAAATAAAAAACTCTGTGCATCATGTTATTCAAGTTTGAATTGCAATGTTTGCTATTAATTAATTTCCAATATTAGATTCACAGTTTGGTTCTTCCTGGTAGTTTATATGCAATGATATTCATCTATTCTTTATGAACAATCAAACTCTATTAGTGAGTCTGAATTGTTTTGATATTTCTCTTCATATTATGTTGTCCAAGCTTATTTGAACATTTTTCATTTGTTGAAAGCTCAAACTTCTGATCTTCCATAGCATCTTCTCATTCACACATTTGACATTTTTATACTTACCTAATCTCTTGCCCACTTTACAGAATCGGGAAGACTGGGTACCTGACAATCCGGACAGACAAGATGGACGACGTCAAGGTGGAGGGTACCTCAGAGGGAATCAACACGGTCCTCGGACTCAACCCTGCCACTGCCGTTCTCTATGTGGGCGGTAAACCAATGGGAGCTTCGGTGAGTGGAAATTAAGAATTTTGTGAGAAGGTAGCTCTGTGATCCATCTGTGTCAGATGCTATTTCATTCACTAAAATACTAGGGTGATTCGGTAAGTCAAAATCTTGAACAAATATATCTGGTACTGTTTATTCTCATTCAACAAATGTATTTGTTTAATGATTTTTTGTTATCAACTTGAGTGCCATCCTATTTTGATCAGTAAAACTTTTACGGTAGCTTTACTGAGTTTTTTCATTGCATGTGTCATGTGAAGTCGAATGTCAGTTATCATTTTATTAACCTTTTCACACCTAAAAGGCCAAAGGACGGAAGGGTCCTAAACGTACTGTTTCTGGTTTCTGAAGGTTTAAATACAGGAATTTGTTGTCACTCTTCTTAAAATAGTTTTGTGTAGTTAAGAATTTAACAATGGAATGTTCCTCTTTCGGAGGATGCCATCAGAATGAAAAAACTATTTCTAAAGAACATAACATTTTACTGCAGCTGCCTGTAGGAGTGGCTGACATTAACTACGACGGCGTTATCGAAGACCTCAAGTTTGACGAGCAGTCACTTGGTCTGTGGAACTATGTTGTATCTGAGAACAACAACTATGGAGAGAGGGAGAGGTAGGTCATATCATCAGTTGCTCGGCAGATACACACATTTCCAAAGTTTAAATTCATGAATGATGGTATTTTAATTGACCACCTGATGAGAAATACCCCAAAAAGCTGTTTGGATTTGAACGACTCAGTCATGTCTTGATATGTCACTACCTTTTATTACATCAGAACTCTGTAAGGAGTAGTAATCAAACGCAAGTCATTGCCTGAACAACATTTCATACCATAGAATATTCAATGTGTATCTGAACCTATACATCTGTTCTTTTCCTCACCAGAGATGTTATGAAGAGTGTGGCCTCCAACGGTCTACGCTTCAACGGAAAGGGCTATGTGATACTCAGCAAGAAAGCTCTTGGACTGCGACCAGACGAAAGCATCAACGTTGTGTTCAAGTTCCGCACATACGCAGATAGTGGACTCCTTGTCTACATGACAGACAACAAGAAGGACTTCCTGTCACTGGAGCTCCGAGACGGGAAGATATTCTTCCAGTTTGATCTGGGTAGTAACCGTGCCACGCTCATGTCCCTCGAGACGTACAATGATGGGGAGTGGCATCAGGTTCAGGCTAGCAGGAAGTTGAAGACCGGCCTGCTCAGGGTAGATGGAGTTGAAGGTAAATCATCCCTAACTTTTCTGTTCTATCTATCTGCTTTTATATTACATTAAATTTTGGTCAGTTTAAGAAATTGTTTTCAAAAATGGAATTTATGATAAATCAAGTCAAATATATTTAAAAACAGGAGACAGTTTTTGAAACCGGAAGACTGTTTGTGCATCTGAATTCTCTCCCTTGTGATATGAAAGTAAAACCAGATCTCAAGAACAGTACAAGTTTTACAAACAAATGTTATGCTCGTAGTGCAGTCCCTGTTTTATCTTGATTTGATGTCCTGTTTCTTCACACCTCTAGTGGCTGAAGTATCATGTCAACAGGGCTAAACAACCCACTCACGCCATTTTTTTGTTGACCACTCATCAACTGTTGTCAACACCTGCATTTGACAGCTTCATTAGTGCATTACACAGGTGTACACCAACCTAGTTCAAAAAGCATCTTGATGATATAACCTTTATAAATGTTCTGATTCAACTTGCAGTGGACAAGGGTGACTCTCCAGGAGGACTCAAGCAACTGTCCATCTCGGATGACATCTTCATCGGAGGATACAACGCAATACTCATACCTACCAAGTATGTAGCAGAAATATAGTCCAGTTGACGTTAATTAGGAATATAGAAAACTTTTATATCAATCAATCATCAATCATTTATTCAGTAGAAAGGCCTGCGGCCTGCGGCCCACGTACAGAATTATACATAGTACATATATTCAGAGTTGCTATTTATTATATGAATTACGTAAAATTACAGCATCTTTAACATAGTTTGAAATGGACATTAAATAGGCAGAATTATCATTTTGGAGGTTCGTTCTCTACATAATTGGATTTACAGATTTTACAGTAGCGATTTTGGCGAGGAATACCATCATGTCTACCAACATTTTTATAAATGGCTAACTCTCCAATTCTTAATAACGTAATCCTGTGCCTTGCCTCCTTAGATTTAACGGTTATAAGATAATTTTCCAAACAAAACTCAGTTTTGATTTAGAATATAAATGTAATGTTGAATACTCATTTATCTCAGACATTATTGATTGAACAGAACAATTCTTTATCCTTGTTTCAAAATTAATGAGGAAAATATCCTTAAAACCTACACCTTGATTCTCCCACACAAAACCAAAACCATAAGTGAATAAAACTTTTATAATAACTTTACATTGCCATCAGAGAAACTTAAAGAATTTGTCTCAAATGTAGATAAACCATGCACATATTGAAGGATATAACCTTATAATCATTCTAATCAGAAAAAAAAGACTCTGATAGCTGAGAGAAAACTTAGTTTAAAAGTCTTCATCAAAATTTTTAAATTTATTTTGTTTCATAGAATAATGCAATACATCTATCTTCTTGCAGCGATGTGACCAACATTGCATTTGATGGGTGCATCAAGGACGTGCAGTTCGGTCGACAGGCCTGGGATCTGAATGAGAACAAACGGGCCAAGGGAGTGGCTAGAGGATGTCCAGACCAGGTAACTTGTCTCAACTAACTTTACATAAGATAGAAAACGAGAGGTTGGAGGTTCTACTGAATAGATCTATAATGGAAAGTGTGGATGGACGCCGCTAATGGCTGAAATATTACCCAAGCGGCGTAAAACAACAACTCACTCACTCACTCAAGTGTGGATGGTTTCATGAAAGCTATCAGTATATCAATCATTAGATTTTTGACAAATTCCCAAAGAAGTTTTGAAAACCTGCTACGTAAAGTTGTATATTTTCCTAAGTATTGATCATTAGTTTGTTCGCTGCTGCTAAAACAAATTGCACACGTGACTCCTAAACATCTCACTCACTCATTTTGTTTGTCTTTATCGTTGTGATAATTTCTCAAATTTATTTTTGAAATTAATTATTCGCAGATTGCCCGAGTAGCCTCCTTCAGTGCCGATCAGAGAGCGTCTCTAGCTGTTGCTGCAGAGAGTATCGGACAGAGCTTCGACATCACCTTTAAGTTCAGGACCTTCGAGAACGAGAGCTTGATCATCTATGCCGCTAGCACAGACAAGGTGATTCTTGTTGGTCCCTTCTTGGTTAGCAGAACAACGAAAAACTATCCGAACATTGCAATTCTTTGTATGCTAAAATATGAACAGTTTCTGAAGAATATTTCTTTTACTCATTGATTTTTGTAGGTTTCAAACATTATTTGTGATCTTTATGAAAGAACATCGATGTTTTGTTGAGAAATGATATTCAAGCCTTTATTAGCAAATGATTAATATTTTATTGAGAAAGTTTCATAATGAAATAGGATTATATATCAACTATAACTACAAATTCACTCTCTGAACACCAAATTATGTATAAAATGGTATGTTTGCAGACAAGTTCATTCTCTGTTGGTATCGTGGATGGGAGAATAGAAGTAATGGCCGACCCTGGTGGTGAAATGAAGAAGCTGAGGAGCAAGGTCAATGAGTACAGCGACGGGAAATGGCACTATGTTTCCATCATGAAGGATGGACTTGAGTATGTCTCTCAATTTACGTTCACTTAATTGATTTGATATCTTCAGACTTCATTTGAATTTGATATTTAGCAGTAGTTCATATTAAGGGTATAACTTTAAAACTCAAAGCCTCTTTTGGCTGAAATATTGACCAAAAATAATTTGCTTAGAATTTAACTTTGATTAAAGATGAGATTTGATAATTTGAGTTAAGTAGAACACGGATATAACGAACTCGGATATAGCAAAAAAAATTTAAGTCCCGTCAAAAGCTTTATGCATGTTGGCCAAACGTGAGTAACGAACACCGGTTATATAGCAAACTAAATTCTTTGGTCCCTTGGAGTTCGTTATATCCAAGTTCTACTGTACTAGGTACATTGAATACATAAGGCAATTGTGTTGTGGACTTTTATCATGTGATTTGATATAACAGTTGATATCAGATAACCAATAAACATATATTGATTGAAAAAGGCATAGTAATGTCAAACTTTAAGGGTGCTCTTTAACTTTTTCTATAATTCTCTATAATGCTCTTCTGATAAACGTTTTAGGAATACCAAAGGACTACATCTTTAAGTAATCAAAGCCTTCACATTTGTATTGTCTTTTCAGAATAAGTATGAATATAGACGACATAGAAACAATACGGCTGACCCCAGATGGCACTAAAGTTGACCTACTGACTGAAACACCACTGTTTATTGGAGGTCTACCACAGGACATCAGCGCTAAACCCGACATGGTTCCCACAACCCTTCGCTTTGTAGGCTGTATAGGAGATGTCACAGTCAACAAAGGGTGGGTGGTTGTTGTAGATTCTATTCATTTGTCTCTTGTTTGAGATGGTCATCATATGAAAGAAAATGTATGAATTAAAAAAGCTCAGGAAATTACCAAGTAATGCAACATGGCTTTCGCGTTTACAAAGGCCTACAGATGGGACAATGATGTTATTTGTATACAAAACATGAATTCAGGAAAATTCAGTGACTACTAAAATGTTACCATTCTATAATCTCATATTAAATTGAATGAATATTTCAGAAAAAACAAGTACAGGTAATAATGAAATTTAATCCAATGCAACAGATTATTTATCAATGACACATGCTTGTAGAAATTTCATTCTTGATAGTCTTTGCTTACAGGTAATTAAGATAATTTCATGATGCTTTCAATAACGAGTACACATTTGTAGTTAAAGTTCACAGCATTAACATTTTGCTTTTCACTCTTTATCTATATTCAGGTGATTTGGGGAAATTCATATAGAAAGATCAAAAATGTCATAAAATCAGTAATGCAAAATTATTTGTGTGCCTAGCTCAATGAGTGACTGAATATTAAATGTGATACAGTGAAAAGGAATTAAACTTTTAAACTGTTGTAATATGTGCTATGCAGATGTTATATTAATAAAAAAAGAATTAGAAATTCAGTTGCTCAGTGAAACTGCATTTTTATTAGCTCATCAGGTCTGAAAGACCCGATGGGCTTATGGCATGGCGTCCGGCGTCCGTCCATCCGTCCATCCGTAAACTTTTCACATTTTCGACTTCTTCTCCAGAACCAATGACTCTAGAGAACTGACATTTGATGTGGAGACTCCTTGGCCAATGGGGATTCTAAATTGTAGATTTCATGACCTCATGACCCCAAATGGGGTCACAGGGGTCAAAACCTTAAAAACCTATTTTCATCTTCTTCTCCAGTTCCAAAAGGTCTAGAGAGCTGAAAAGTTGTGTGTAGACTCCTTGGCCAAAGGGGATTCTAAATCGTAGATTTCATGACCTCATGACCCCAAATGGGGTCACACGGGTCAAAACCTTAAAAACCTATTTTCATCTTCTTCTCCAGTTCCAAAAGGTCTAGAGAGCTGAAAAGTTGTGTGTAGACTCCTTGGCCAAAGGGGATTCTAAATTGTAGATTTCATGACCTCATGACCCCAAATGGGGTCACACGGGTCAAAACCTTAAAAACCTATTTTCATCTTCTTCTCCAGTTCCAAAAGGTCTGGAGAGCTGAAAAGTTGTGTGTAAACTCCATGGCTAATGGGGATTCTAAATTGTAGATTTCATGACCTCATGACCCCAAATGGGGTCACAGGGGGCAAAACCTTAAAAACCTATTTTCATCTTCTTCTCCAGTTCCAAAAGGTCTGGAGAGCTGACAAGTTGTGTGTAGACTCCTTGGCCAGTGAGGATTCTAAATTGTAGATTTCATGACCTCATGACCCCAAATGGGGTCACAGGGGTCAAAGCCTTAAAAACCTATTTTCATCTTCTTCTCCAGTTCCAAAATGTCTAGAGAGCTGAAAAGTTGTGTATCGACTCCTGGGCCAATGAGGATTCTAAATTGTAGATTTGATTACCCCATGACCCCAAATGGGGTCACAGGGATCAAAGCCTTTTTCCATCAAAAGTCTGATGAGCTACAGAGCCAATGGCTCTATTTTTTAACACAAACTGCAAATACAGTAGTATTCTCGGATGACCAATCCTCTGAAATGGTCAATCCTAATTTATTTGTCCCAATTCCTGTTAATTGATTACTCAACATTTTATTTGTCCAAATTCCTGTTAATTAATTACTCAACATTTCCTTGAACTGCATTCATTCACTTAATTCTTAATGTGAAATCCTAGGTTTTTCTTCCACCATCTTGCCTTTAGCACTAACTCTCCCTTCACACATTAAGTTACTGGTTTCCCTCCCCCAGATTTGTAAACTTCGCCAGTATCAAGGCAAGCCTTAGGATGGGAGCGAACCTAGCTGGGTGTCCACTCAGTGGTGATGTAATGCCAGAGGTACCTGGTCTACCTCAAGTAACTACACCCCTCGATCTCGATGGTGAGTCCTCGTTATCTATACTGGACTGAAATAGTTACACATTTTTGTTCTGATATTATGAATAATCATAATTTGTTTATAATGCAGAGGAATACCAGGATTACTCATTTCCTCTGCTTGAGAACAACACAAGAATCAGTGATGAAATGTCGCATACAATGAACAAAGAAGTTGTCATTCATATATTCCTCTGCATTTTTGTCATTCCAACTTCTTAAATGCCTCTCAAAGTAGTCATTTATTGATTCATTTACACACATTTAAAATATCAACGTTAAGTTAATACAACATTACTTATTTTGTTTACTTTATATTTGTACATCATCAGGGCCCAGAAGGTTGACTAGCTTAGAGCACTTTAAGCATATCCATAAATGTTTCAACTCTACACTTTGTTTCCTATGAATGTGGAGAGCTGTGTGATAGTACTTAACAATATTTATACAAGTTATTGAAGCGCTTCTTGGATTGTGGTAGCGTCAGGTGTTGTACAAGAAGTACCTTAGATTTGTATAACAATGTTTCAAAAGGCACTTTAGCAGTAATGAATATGTTTTGATGTTCCAGTTGAAGAGCCGGATGTGATGACAACCATAGCACCAGGCCAGTGTGCCCTGCCAGTGAGTCCGGACTTGATGAGAGAAGGAAATATTGACGGTATCAGATTTGGTTCCATGGCCGACAGTCGACATGAGTTCAAGAGACTTCCTTCAAGATTTAGAATAAGGTGTGCACATTCGCTCAATACTTAATCAAAAACGTAAAAAAGCTGGTTGAGAAAGGGTGAAATGTATTTGTATTCTTAAGTTAAAGTATAGGACCTTCCTAATATTTATAGATGATATAATGAAGTGCAAAATGTTACAAGACAATCTATTTTGTGTGGAAGTCGGTGGTTTGACCACGACATACGTGTCGGTGGTTTGACCACGACATAGGATAGGTTGATAACTTTAGAAAGGCATATGCAGATTGTTTTGTCATCTATTGACATTACAATGGTAAGATTAAGATTTTGACATGACTTCTATACAGTTTCTTTATTTTATCCAGCACGCTGCTAATGGCTGAAATATTGCCCCAAACAATAACTCGCTGACTATTTTGTCCAGATCCCTGTTTGAGTTGGACTTCAAGACGACAGCTGAGAATGGGATCATCCTGTACCTGTCTGACAAGAACCATGTAGACAACATCGCCCTGTATATGAAGGAGGGCTATGTGGTGTACACCTTTAACTGTGGTAGTGGCTCCGCCATCATCACCAGTCCACAGAAATACAACGATGGCAAGTGGCATCATGTAAGTGTTTGCTTTTGGAATAGAATGTGTATTCTGTTCAGTCATTGAATATATGCCTAAGGTTCATATGTATTGATGGTGGGTAATAGATGAGTGTACTTTTATTTGAAAGACAACTGTTTGTCGTTATGGTCTCGGCACCATGAGGGTACTGCAATTAACCAAGTTCAATTTTCATTTTTCAAAAATATGTTTATTTCAGAAATCCCTGTAACAAATGGATGTCATGTCAAGAAACCAGATTTCTGAGTTCTTTTGTAGAGGATACATATGACACAGAACGCCCACCCACTCACTGTCAATACACACAATAAAAGGATGAGTTTTCGCAACATTATACCATTATAGACTGGTGATGAGGTCAATACCTGTTTTTATAGACACAAGGATAACAATATTGACCGAGGACGAAGTCGGAGGCTGATATTGTTTTTAGTCCATAATTGTTTTATTATGTCTTGGTCAAAAAACGAAAAGATAATAGAAACCTACAGTATTGAGCGGCATTTCGGCTTGATTGTTGGCAAGGACGGGTCAATGACGTCATAACAATAGCATGACTTCATGAAACAACACTTTCTGTCAAATGTCACGTGACCGGTTCTCGACCAATCGGATTGCCGGAAAATTACGCTCGCATAATAATATACAATTATTTACTATAGTTGAGGTAAATCCAATGGTTTATTGACCTCGGAACAGTTATGTTCACAGAGGCAATAGCCGAGATGAACATAAGTTTCTGAGGTCAATAAACCATTGGATTCGCCGATAACTGAAGTCAACAACTGTTTTATTATATGATTTATGAAAGTTTTAGTTATTTTGAAAACTATTCAATTATTTTAAGTTTTTTCGAAGCAAGACTTTACGGCGCTCCTCGTAGTGGTGATCTATGTTTAGCTCCAGGTCATTGGATTGTTATGTTGACCTCGCGTGACGTTTCCCGCGGTCAACATAAGGGTCGATCATTGTCGGTGACCACCTTCCTCAACCAATCAGAAAACAGATCACTCGTCATATAATAAAAACTATTAATCACCTCAAAATATTTCTTCCAGTTGGTATAAAATATAGAATTTAATCGTTGGCAGAAAAATAAATTCTTATGCATGTTCCTATTTCAGGTGAAGTTCTCGCGAGCCCAGAAGCAGGGTCACCTACAGATAGATGGGGAGAGAGTGGGTGACGGCAGCTCGCAGGGGAGGACTCGCTCCATCAATGTGGCTCCTCCATTCTATCTAGGAGGTATCCCTCTCGCTATCAAGAAGAAATCGTCTAATAATTTACAGGTGACAATTGGTTGGAAGATAATTTTGATAATCTTAAAAGTGAAAATATTTTAACTAATTTTTAAATTATATTTGAAAAATTAATACTAGAATCTTAATTTTAAGCTGTTTGATTGTTGATTGCATAGAGATAGATCCCCATGACCATTTCTTTGTCAAATTTCTTTCTGATATGATGAGGGATTGCCAGATGAGTGTAAATAGTTTTGAGAACTCAACCTTAATGAATGAAATAATTGACCATACAACAAATTGATAACCCCTTTTGTTGCAGAAAATATATGGTAGTTTTGTGGGGTGCCTGAAGAACGCTAAACTGAACGAGAAGGACTTCGGTCCCCCGACAGAACAGTTTAGTGTGAAGCCCTGCTCAGACTCAATGGAGGCTGGATCCTTCTTCACCGTCGATCAGGGATACGTCAAACTATGTAAGTTTCGATCATCAAACACAAATCCTCTAATGGCTGGAGGCTAAGAGGCGTAAAACAATAACTCATTTGAACATAAATATATCATCATAAAACAATGAAAGTTATTAATATCGAAATTATATTTTATGCACATTCGTTATTTTGACTGATCTTTGAGCCATCAAAAAGCATCAAAGGACATATAACATGTAAGAATATAACCAGGAATAGAATCTGTTTTGGTCATTTTAAGTAGTAACTTCTCAGCCTAATAACAACATTGAACATTGATGAACAAAAAATTTTTCAGATGACAATTTCAAGGTTGGCCTTGACCTGGAAATCAAGGTTGACATCAAGCCCCGCTCTGTGTCGGGTGTGATCCTAGCAGTGCACAGCAAGGGAGACTACCTCGTCATGCAGATGGTCGAGGGCCGGGTAGGTGGCGCTTTGCACTTTCTGTTACTGAATCCTTTCTAGGATGCATAGTGGCTTACGAATTGCACGAAACTGTTTTAAAAAGATAAAAAGTGGCAGTTTTAAAGCCAAGTTGTCTTAGGCTATGCGAATCCATTTCAATATCTCAAGTGATTAAGTGGCAAAAGTCACCAAAAAAATGCAGCCAGCAGTGTTTGTTTATGGATTTGGAATTGCTTTGGAATAAACTAAAATTCATTAAGAAGATTTAAAGAGTTAACGTAAAACTTGTTAGAATAGAATTGTGTTAGAACATATGTCTGCTTTAACAGACTGTCATCAATTTCAAGAATTGCTTGTTCTTTTTATTCTTTAATATACAGTAATTTTTATTGAATCAATTATAACAAGGCATCACAATGGTTTCTGTTACTGGAGTGTTGCCAGTGAGATGAGAAATTGTATGAGAAGTGTGTGAATATTTTTAACCTTAACACCAAATTTGCCTTCATTCAATAATTCCATAATTTAGATTGTGGTGACGACCGACAATGGTATGGGAGCCATCACTGCAACCTACAACCCTCCAGATGAATTTGCCCTGTGTAACGGACAGTGGCACACTATCAGAGGTAAGTTGAATGACTTTTTAAAAATATAATTTTTTGTGTTAAAAACATCAATAGAATTCATTCAATTCAAACCAGACTACGGGAAATGTTAAGATGTTCATCAAATATTTCTTATTCCGATAGTTTGATTATAAACATTTGAAGATTTTATATCCAAAACAGATGGTGAACTATTAAGATATTCAATGATTCAATTGAAGTTATTCATAATCAACAAGATTAAGCATTTCTTGTGAAATTGTGATGGTAAATTTTGTCAATTATATAAGGAAAAGATTTGAATTATTTGACAATTAATTTGACTCTCAAATATATGAACATATCTAAAACTATTATACTTCCTAAAACTGCAGTACCATAATAAAGAATTGAATAAGCCTAAATAACTAAATGAAATTATATCTTCCAGCCATCAAGGCGAAGGAGGTGGTGACGCTGGTTGTGGATGGTATGGCTGGTGACAGAGGTCAAGGTAAACCTGGCGTCTCTGCAGCGGATACCAACGATCCTCTCTACGTTGGCGGAGCACCAGGTAAAGAGAGTTGTCTGCCCTTGATTTAGTTGTAATGGGTTTCTTGCGACTGTTTCTGTTCAAATTGATTGTAGATTACTTGTGGCCCCTGTTGACCTATTTACATACTCATTCTCTTGAACAAGAATTTGGAAAGCTGAAACATTGCATATTTTATTACATGACAAATTGTCAATCTATTGTAATCTTTAGTGCAAACTCTATCAAAATGTAGAAGAGAAACTGAGGCTTTGCTAAGATAACTGATAACCATCTGGATAATTTCTATTAATGTTTAGTTTATGCCATATGAAAGTTTTTAGCACTTAGTCAGAGTTATTGGTGTTTTATTGAGCTTTAAGGGGCGTTAAACAATAACTCACTCACTCAATCACTATTCAGCTATGTTAATACATTTATAGAATATTGAAAGTAAGATATTGTGCACTCTTCTGTTCCAGATTACTCAGCAAAGGGGATCCAGGTTGAGTCCAGTTTCACTGGCTGTATACGCAACCTGTTGCTCAACGGAGAATTGCAATACGTCGGCTCAGGCGATTCCTTTGGCAATGTCAAGATGGACTCCTGTCCTGTCAGCTAGATTTCAGCATAATACTCACATTGCCATGGTTACGTGTCTTGAAAATTACCAAAATGGTTCTTTGATGATGAAAAATTGTTTCCATGATATATACTAATGCTTATGTGATGGTCAACAGAATTGAAATTTATGTGAACTTTTCAATGATATATCCTAACATTTATTTATGAATATGAAAATAAGTATGATGATAAGGTGGTATCAGATGTACAAAATATCATGGTTACATGTGTTTCCAAATAACCATTTTAGGTACCAGAAAATAAAAATAAAGTTTGGTTTTGAAAATGCAATCTTGGTGTCAGGGGCAAAAATTAAAATCATTGTCTCTTTGATCTGAAATAAGAACTTTCTTGATGCCAGTCCTTTTCCTCGCTATGTGTTATCTTATGTGTTTTACTGTAATTTGTTTTAAAAGATTTGATAGCTCATTTTCACAAAATAAGAACACGCTGTTGCCATTATAAGAAACCTAACAAATGTAACTGTGAAATGAGTGTCAAGTTTTATCTGTTTTAATTGAAAATGACAAAATGTGAAAACTGATCCAGTATTTTTAAAAAAGGATCAGTCCCATATGGCGATGAGAGGAGATGTATCTTGTCTATTGTTTCAAGTAGCACATAAGTAAAGCGACATTTTCATTTAACTTTTTATGTTAACAAGAATAAGGTTGGTAATTTGAACCTAATCTCAAGAAATCAAGAACTCTTTCAAATTATTTAATAAGTTTATAGATAAGATGACATCAAACGTTCAAAAATTATTCATTTCCCTCATCGCCAAAATCAATTGTCATGTGTAGTTTTGTATCTTGTCAAACCCAAAGAGGAAAAAATTAAGGCAGCTGAAAAATCATTTGAAAGATGAGTTACTTATTTGGTTATGAATAACTCACCAAGTTGAAAGATTTTCATGCATGTAACCATGGCAATTAAGAAATCCTCAAACAAAACAATTTTGGCTCAATCCCTCCCCAACTTTATGTTTTGATGTAGGAGAAATATCTCCAAAACTTGTTATATCAGGAAGAAAACGACAATGCAAATAAGCAGACAATGTTCCTATACAAACATTTATTTTAAAAATCAGTTTAAAAATCAGGGTAAATAAATCTAAGTCATTTGAATTTTCTACATCAAAATATATGAATAGCGATAGAAAGTAGTATTTGACATCTTGGAGATATTTCTGTAAGTCATATTTGCTCAAAAGGTTTGCCAGTTGAAAACTATATTCGGTCAATTTTAAGATATTTTATAATTTTTTAAATCATGTTCAATGTATTGTACATTTGATTTTTTATTTTACAATTTTACAATAAAACTGTTTTAACATTTAAATGTGATGAAATCCATTTACTTCATTTGTTGTCAATTTTACTTGTTTAAATGTTCTTAAAAGACACTTCAGTAATGTACTATCATGAATTATCTTTGATGTGTCAAGTAAATTTAGATCCCCTTTGCTTCATCAAAGGAAATTTGTAAATTAATCAAAATTATTCAAGTTGTTCCAAATAAATTTTAAATCTTAGTTTTTAATGTCTATTTTTGTTCAACTGTTTCAGTAGAAAATATGTTTTTGAATATTGAAAATTAATCTGAAGAACATTATTTAGGATTTGAGTCTAACCATTTTTGTGAAGTTATTTTCTTTTTTCTTTGATGAAGCAAACTCCCCTCTGTTTTCATATGATAGTACATTTAGTTTTGAATCAACAGTTTGACTGGTGCTATGTTTCTATTCATGATTTTACCTCTTTTCATACTTTTATACATGATTTTGATATTACCTTTTCTACTTGCCAAATTCTGTGATTGGAACCTACTTTGCAATGCATTCATTGTGTTGACTGGATGTACTAAGATGTCAAAACAGAAATAAAGTTTGAAAAAAACAAAGTTTTTTCATGTGTACACAAATCTTCTCTCTCGTTTGAAGGTCAGTTTTCTTATGGATAACCATAAGACCAAAGACAATGAATTTGTTAGTGAATCAAATGATACAAAAAATTCTACAACCCTTCAATGGCTCCTTCACTGAGCTGTTTTCACCTATTCGTCAAATTTCTAGTTTTCGATGGATCGGTACTGTGATTTTAGTTGTTAATTTACTTGCATAATGTTGGAACGTTCCAAAATTAGACTAAAGGGGTGTTTGGACTTTCAATCATATTATTTTTATCACTTGGAAGTAAGGATGATATCATCTTCTTTTTGATGTTGTATAAATGAGTAAATATAAAAAAAAACTATATATAATATTCTCTACAGATTTGGATTTGGCTATATTTTGGAACAAAAGCAAAATTAAAACAATGTTGATAAATTTGGGTCAGAATATGTGTTTAGACTTAGAGAAATTATAAAAATGGTACACAACACTTGTCAATACGACAATAGTTCAAATTATTCGTTTTATTCTTGTTTTAAATGTAAATTTGTACATCAAAATTATCAATATCAAATGTCAGCTCGCCAGATGTGCCTCACATCGTCTCCAAATTGAAACCTATTGTACATTAATTCCATATGCTCATAATCAGGATTTTGTCCAGAAATTATCAATGTTCAATGCTTGTAACAAACCCGTACAACCCATTCATTGATTTAGATTCTCCATGTGTCTCATGCTTGTCAAGATTCGACTGATTGGTACAAAATCACCCAAGCATTATTCGACGGATAGGTAGAGTTCAGTTTTGAGAATTCGAAGGATAAGGCTGTTATCGCAATCCTATAAAGCATGTAGGAGCACGGACTTCATGCGTGCCAAAGCGCGAGGCACGTGCTTCTTGCGTGTCAAAGTGCAATGCACGAAGTAAAAGTCCTGGGCTCGTAAACTTCGTGCAACTCATGAATATCCGCCTGCTTCAAGACGGCGTTTCACAGGTTCCATTTCATTTTATATTTGAAAGGCCCAATACACCCCTACTACACTGAGTAAGGTAACTGCAGTTACCTTCTCAAAAAATGGCGGAACAGCAAAACATCGCTGATTGTGACTTTTCTTCAAATGCATTTCACGACAATACTAAGTTATTTTCAGTCATATATTCTATGCGCATGTCTTGGACATGTATCAAAGATTCATTAGATGACATGTCACCATTCATAGAGTGTGTAAATAAATCACAATCTTTGTTTTAAAAACTCAAGCGAGAGTAAGGTAACTCGGTAAACATTTTGTGACATGAGTAAGGTAACTTAAAGATGGGAGAACGGTAACTGAGAGGGGTTTGGGAATGTGTTATTGCCATGAATATGCAAATATTCTTAGTGACCTTTGCAGGAAGCACTGCACTCATTCTGGATGAAAATGCACAATTAGCAAAAATTGATGTTGTCCTGGTAAATAGATTGAATTACCGAAAAATAGAACGTTACTATGTCGTACTTTTATATCAATATTTTAAGCTATAGAAATATTGAACAATACAAGTATTTTACTTCTCATATTTATAAAATAACGTTCAATGCCTTGGGACATGACACATTCTTATCTTACTAAGCTTTTCCAAAAAATTTATTTTATTAATGTCGCTGTTTTTTTATGTAATTTACGTTATAGATTTTAAATCAGCTTTAACAAGACAAGAATAGTCGCAGGGAACAAAGTATATATCATATAATAGTAGTATTTGAAACAAAATTAAAAATGATAAAAAAAACGCATATCACTGTAGTTTCTTGTTCAATATGCAATTGTTTTCCAGGCTTGGGGCGACTTGAAGACATACTACGCAATAGTTATCTTCAGCCTGCCGGAAACAAGCTATGTGTTTTTAGATAATTAGTACCGTAATTAAATACTGAAATAATGTGTCTAGTTCTTGCGAGAGAGGTTATCTATTTGATTTGAAAGGGTAAAAAAACTCTTCAGCTTGCAAAATGTAGATAGAAACTGAATATATCGTTTCAAAGTGACTTTGGTTTGTTTGGATTAATAAGCCTCAATTTCTTGTTGACACATTTTCTAGTTATTTTTATGTTTTCACAGATTCCTTCATTAGCAAAGGCGAGAAATTTATAAATACATTTAAATAGACTTACATTTACATTTAACAAAATGCATGATCGCTTTAACACTTAAACTTGTTAAGTTAATAGCATTGTTTTAATATAGGCCTAATCAAATCTATAACACGTTTTGATATTGACTTTGGATTTTTGTGAAAAATACATATATAATTGTGCACTTAAAATGAGAATGAGCGAGTGAATGGAAGTGCCTTAATTAGGTCCGTTTTTAATCGCCAGTGTCAAATATAAATGAATAAGAATAGTGAATGAATGAAAGGAATCAATAAATCGGCACTTGAACACACTGATATGAAAGCTCTGAAAGCTATTACCTGGATTTGGTTATAAACATTGATTGTAATTGTTTATCTTTCTTTGTAAATATGTCATCACAATTACACGTTTTTGAAACACAGGATGAGACAATCATGCAAGGTACACATTAATTATGACGGTTTTGATTTTGTTTGGTTCATTTATCCTGTTTTGTAAAAAACTTTTGTACAAAGTATGATATTTTCATTTATATATACAATACAATATTGCTTATCGTTCAAATAGACTAACCTGCATTTATTAAACAATTTGTGTTGTTTGTTTGTTGTCTTTTGTTTGTCCAAGCTTATCTAATTTGTTTTATGAGTCAATTTTATCAATAATGAATAGATTACATATTTTTGAGTAGCTTAAACAATGTAAAAAGACGATGTCGCGCTCATCCTAAAAAGTAATGCTATTCTAAGGTGTAAAAATGTTGTGTTACATATAAATCATTTTATTTGATATCTATTGAGGTGCTCCCTATACAAAAAAAGATGAATGTTTTATAACAATAAGGTGATTTTTACGAGGATATCATTTTGAAATACCTATACATCATTTCTTGTGTAGAACTTCATCAGTGTAAATGATATGTATCATTAGTCATTATTCATGCTATCACGTTGGAGAAAAGATAATTTTACAGTTACCTTTCTCAATGTTTCAATTCTTCTAACAATTACCTTACTCCACATAACCAAGTTACCTTACTCTCGCTTCAGTTTTTAAAACAAAGATTGTGATTTATTTACACACTCTACGAATGGTGACATATCATCTAATGAATCTTTGATACATGCCCAAGACATGCGCATAGATTATACGACTGAAAATAACCTAGTATTGTCGTGAAATGCATTTGAGGAAAAGTCACAATCAGCGATGTTTTGCTGTTCCGCCATTTTTTGAGAAGGTAACTGCAGTTACCTTACTCAGTGTAGTAGGGGTGCAATAGGTATGTATTAGTGTCCACACGTACAGCTCAATTTCGAGAATGGTTTCTACAAAAGATCCGTTTCCCTTGGATTGCCAATGAAACGGCACTTTAATCATTCGAGTAACAAGCTAATTTAAACTTATTTATTCAACATTTGAACTATGTATCATTGTTAAAGTATTTTGATATTTTCGTAACTGATATTATGTTGTAATGTAAATCATATGGTATGTTTATTACATGGTTTTGTTAGTTCCAATGCAAACATTAACCGACACTGTTATTAGGTGATTTAAATATTTTAATTCGGTCAAAAAAATGAGGCGATGTTAATGTTTTCTAGAGTCTTTTATTTGATAAAAGTGATAATTTCTGATGGGCTTATGTCATGGCATGGTGTCCGGTCCGTCCGTAAACTTTGTGGAATTTCGACTTCTTCTCCAGAACCATAAGGCATAGAAAGCTATAACTTGATGTACAGACTCCTTGGCTAGTGAGGATTATAAATTGTAACTTTGGGGGCCCTGTGGCCCCTCTGGCTCCTAATAAGGGCCACAGGGGCCACATCCTTAAAACCTATTTTCATCTTCTTCTCCAGAACCATGAGGCCTAGAAAGCTGAAACTTTGTGTACAGACTCCTTGATAAGTGAGGATTGATAATTGTAGATTTTGTGATCCTTGGCCTGTGGCCCCTACTAAGGGGGAAACAACATTGTCAACAACAACATCAAATGTAAAGCCTGATGAGCTCCAGAGCCAATTGCTTTATTTTTATCTTTGTCGTTGAAAAATTGTTTTTAACCTTTTGTAGGAAAGGTTAACAAAAGTGTCCTTGCATCAGATATTTTTGCCCTAAGAGTCCTCGATATCGGTAATGACACTTTTGTAAACCATGGATAATGAGATTAAGTGGGATGTAATGGATCTTAACGGAAGCAGTCATCTAATTTTGTCATAAAAATAACAAATCACCACGAAATTCGTTTAAGAAGTGGCCTCCCATTATGCCACCGGGTGATTAAAACAACACAGTAATAAAAACAAAAGGTAACTTTTCAATATCATTTATACGGGTTATTTCTCACCGGAGGACGTCAAACAAAACGCATCGACATTATTTGCAACAAAAATCTCTGAAATCATTATCAGTGAAAAATCTTAAATTAAAAACTTAATTTCAAATCATAATAAACTTAACAAAATGATAACAGACATCTCAAAATGTGATTTTTTAACATTTTATTAAAATTTGTATGATGAACTTGGATTATATTACAAAATCATATTAGATTTGAAACTTCATATGGAATTAAAATTAACACAGCAACAAAATTAAAATTGACCATAACCTCCATAAAGCAAGTAATCATTATCAATACAACCAATAGCAAGTAATCATTATCAATACAACCAATAGCAAGTAATCATTATCAATACAGCCAATAGCAAGTAATCATCAATACAACCAATAGCAAGTAATCATTATCAATACAACCAATAGCAAGTAATCATTATCAATACAACCAATAGCAAATAATCATTATCAATACAACCAATAGCAAATAATCATTATCAATACAACCAATAGCAAATAATCATTATCAATACAACCAATAGCAAGTAATCATCAATACAGCCAATAGCAAGTAATCATTATCAATACAACCAATAGCAAGTAATCATTATCAATACAACCAATAGCAAATAATCATTATCAATACAACCAATAGCAAATAATCATTATCAATACAACCAATAGCAAATAATCATTATCAATACAACCAATAGCAAGTAATCATTATCAATACAACCAATAGCAAGTAATCATTATCAATACAACCAATAGCAAATAATCAGTATTAATACAACCAATAATCAGTAATAATTTAAAAATAACAAATACCGTATTTAATAAAACATTTGATAATAAAAGTGACAAAATGGTAGGTATAGATGAACGGGTAATATTTACAAATGATAAAACCAATGACCTTATACATAACACATCATACAACCAAGTTTCAATATTCATACATGTGACTGCCAATGATTGGTAGACTTGAAAGCTGATGTTCATATGCCAGTTCTAATCATATGGACGGATAACAAGGATAATCTAGATAATAAAGTAGTTTTACTCTTACATGTTGATTGTTTTCCAATGAAAAACATCGGATAGCTATGAGGAAACTCAACACATTTGATAATAAAAGTGACAAAATGGTAGGTATAGATGAATCGGTAATATTTACAAATGATAAAACCAATGACCTTATTCTTAATACATCATACAACCAAGTTTCAATATTCATACATGTGACTGCCAATGATTGGTAGACTTAAAAGCTAATGTTCATTTGCAAGTTTGAATCATATGGACGGATAACAATGGTATAGTAATCAAGAAATAATAAGTAGTTTTACTCTTACATGTTGATTGATTTTCAATGAAAAAACATCGGATAGCTATGAGGAAACTCAACAAGAAAATAATGAAATTAAAATACTGTACAAGTTTAAATACTGATATGAAAAATGAGTATGTAACACGTCACCTTCAGAATAGGCCAAAGGACACATTTTATGGCGAAATTATTGAGTCATAAAGGAGTGATCTTTCTCGAGTCGGTTCTGGTTAAATGTATCTATACTACTCACAAGAAGTTAAGGAAGTGGTAATAGTATTTACATCTACTCTAAATGTCAGCAGCTAAAAGAGAAGTGTTATTTTTGAAGTTTTTATCATACCCAAATGCGTACATAACATTGGGCTCCTGATTTTTAAACGGTTTTTGTTGTTGAAAATTTGTTTAATTTTGGCAATCTCTTCATCAAGCTTATCACTACTAAAGTACTCACGGAAATAGAAATAAAATGGTTTTTGGCGTTTATTTATCGTCTAATGTAAGTAATTCTGTAAAATGTTCAAATAACTAAGTTTTTCCAAACCCGGCCTTATGAAATCATTGCAAAAATATACTTTAAATTGCCTTTATTCAGGTAAAACTGCCCAAAATTTGCATATTTTCAATACATTTCGAAACCTGCTATAGCTTACGTCTGTACGTCACTCTCAGGATTGCGTGTGACGACAAACCTGCAACGCTCTTGCCACAGCAACTCTGCAATTAACAACTAAAGTTATGAAAGAACTCGTAAGAATAGTAGTTTGTAACACGCGTTTATGTCTGTAAGCTTAAAGGAAACCACTTTTTTTCCATTTATTTTATGAAATTTTATATCTTATAAGATATGACTAGTAGAGGACATAAGATATAAAATTATTGTACATTAAACAATGTAGTTTAATGGACGGCACTGAGATTACAGATCAATTTACAAACTATAGCTTGTATCAGAAACATACCTTTCGACTTTAAAATAATTTTGAGGCGTGAAAATTACACGTTTTTCTCTCCTCTACATTCATATATTTCGGGGGATTTTACAAAAACTGTCCGAGACAAAAGTTGGGAAAAAACATTGTGAATGAATATTTAGGATACAAATATCCAGTTAGTTCCATATAAAGAAATAATCGAAAAAATATTTCATTTTAATTTCCGTGATTACTATAGGGATTTAATTTCTTAAGCAATAAAGTCACCCAAGACAAGATGACAATGTTTTGAACCTGAGCCATCTGACATGTGTCTTTCATTTTCGACCGCTGCCTCATTCCGACCTCAAAGCGCAAAACAGAAATGATCATATTTTCTTAAACGAAGATTTCGTTTCAAATGGATTTGCTATTGTTGATATGCGTGGAAGGACTCTTTGATAATACGTTTTTTCTTTAAAACTCCCGAAGGATGACATTGATGTTCATGTTATACAAAATTGTTTGTGCCTGATTGTCAATAAAAAAAGGATAAATATTGATATTTTAAAAATATTTCATACAGGTAAGTAATCCTATTCTGGCATCTTACTAATCAAATGATCATGTTTAGGAGATTTTAATTCCAATACAGTAAAGTTTTTATTTACAGGTATCCTTAAATAGATTTTCAAAAGCTTTTTCTGTTACAATTTTCTAAAACAAATATAGTGTCGCTGGTTAAATATATATATACATTTAATACTGGTTCTGCAATACTTACAGGAATGGTAACGCCTTCCCTTTTATCTCTGATGCCAAGGACAAAGTTTTGCCTTGGCTACATACTAAATATCAAAACCATCTCAAAATGTTTATACATCATAGCTATCAAACTAAGAAATTCACCATTCATTTGTAGATATCTTAATCTTCGAGATTAAGAAACATTACATCTATATACACTTGTAATTATCTCTGTAATTTTTCCATTCTATTCTTTTGGTCCCCAATTCAAGAAAAGATAAGTAGAAATGTTCAAAAATGACACAACCTCGGTAAAATTCATAAACAAACAAAGAAAGTTAGAATATCTGCATCATCTTCATCAGATCTGATCTGAACATCAGATCTTGGTGTGTTTCTTTTCAAACAATATGTCTCACAATGCGGATTTGGAAAGATTGGCTCTGGTTAGAAGAATGTACTCATGTTGCATCAGGAGCCTTCGATTCAGACGTCAACAAATCAAGGTTAGATGCCGTTATCTAAAAAGAACCTCATTTTCGTTTTCTGTCCAATCAAATTGGTTCTCAGACAGCATATCTGGTGAACTGCTCTTGCAACTCCCATTTGCGATACTATTTCTGATTGTAAAGTTTCCTTCATTTATTTGACCTAATTCTAATGTTTTCTTCCTGCCATCTATGTTATTCAGTGTCTCATCATTGCATTGTGGAACTCTTAAATTTGATGGAACCCCATAAGGGACACCTCTAGCATCTTCTTCCAGAGACTGCTGCTCACCCGTAGGTTCTAATCTAGGAACTTCATCTTCAGCAATGAGTTCTCGGCCTCGCTCAGATTCTCTTTTCATTCTAGAACCCCAATCAAAATTTCTTCGCACTGAAGGGAAATGACCCAATTCCGTATCACCAGTTCCTTGTTCAATATCTGGTTCCTTTGGTTTTGCATGTCTTCGATTGCCATCTTCAATCCGCCCTAGGTCCAGATCCAGATCCCTAGTCGTCGGGGTTTTATCATGTGGTTTATCCTCTCTCCCTCTCTCCACAGTTTTAGTTTGGGTTTCTCTCAAACTCTGAAACATTCTGTCGTTTCTTATCTGACTCTGACTAACTTTCGTCTTGTCTTGTTTGTTTTCCAACGTTTCCTTCCCCAAAACTGATAGATTCTTGTCTCCTTCATTTACTTGACCTAATTCTAATGTTTTCTTCCTGCCATCTGTGTTATTCAGTGTCTCATTTTTGCATTGTGGAACTCTTAAATTTGATGGAACCCCATAAGGAACACCTCTAGCATCTTCTTCCAGAGACTGCTGCTCACCCATAGGTTCAAATCTAGGAACTTCATCTTCAGCAATGAGTTCTCGGCCTCGCTCAGATTCTCTTTTCATTCTAGAATCCCAATCAAAATTTCTTCGCACTGAAGGGAAATGACCCAATTCCGTATCACCAGTTCCTTGTTCAATATCTGGTTCCTTTGGTTTTGCATGTCTTCGATTGCCATCTTCAATCCGCCCTAGGTCCAGATCCAGATCCCTAGTCGTCGGGGTTTTATCATGTGGTTTATCCTCTCTCCCTCTCTCCACAGTTTTAGTTTGGGTTTCTCTCAAACTCTGAAACATTCTGTTGTTTCTTATCTGACTCTGACTAACTTTCGTCTTGTCTTGTTTGTTTTCCAACGTTTCCTTCCCCAAAACTGATAGATTCTTGTCAGTGGTGCCATTCTGTCTATACCCTTCTATACCAATGTCTTCTTTACTCGGCTCTCTGAGAATTCCCGTTCCCGTTGTCTGTTTTATGGACCCACTTTGACTTCTGTTTTTGGTCTTTATGTTTTCGGGCGCACAACACTTTGGATCAGACTCTTTGTCAATTTGCATGTCATGTTTTGTATTCTTTAAAACAAGTGACATTTGTCGAGGAACAGAAGCTGTATCATGGCCATTGCTCTGTTTCGCTACCATTGGGTCATCCTTTCCGACCTTTATTTGACAATTTTGATCTTTGCCCAGTCCCCTTCCCTTGGTTCTATTCTCAAACATCCTTCTCTCACTTCCCGCCGCCTGTCGAGGAAGCAAAGGTTCATCATCGAAATGTATCTCCTCATCTTTGTCACTTGTTAATCTTTGACTCCCATGTCCTCCTCTTTCGATTCTGAGCTCTCTTTTGTCTAACAGATGTCCATGATTATCTGGTTTTCTTTCCTCTATTTGATTGGCTGACAATGTCCCTCCGGGACTCGAAAATTCAATTGGAACAGTTCTTTTCTCTCCTAACGTCATGCGTTCATTCTCAGTCGTCTTCATTTGACTTACTCTGTCCTTGATCCCGGTTTGTTGATCGCCCGAACCTTCAGTGATTTTCATGTTTTCTTCTTGATTCTCAAGACCTTTCTTCTCTGGCATGTTTTCGGATTTACGTTGAAACTCGGTTGACCAGTGATTTGTGTTTTCATAAAATCTAGGTCCTTCTTGCCTTGTCTTTTGATCATCGCACGTGGCTTCTTCTTGACCAACAGAGTCTTTGGTTGATTTATCTCTTTGTCTTCTGATATCTGCTTCATCTCTAGACACTGCAATGTGTCCTTCCCTCTCTAGTTCACACTCCTGTCTGGTGTTTCCCAGACTGTCTAACACACCTCTCTCCTCTTTAGTTTGCAATGGGCTCAGTTTCACAGTCTCACCAGTTCTCTGCTCTCCTAACATTGATTGTTGTCCTTCTGCTAGACTCACTGCCAGTGTTTGCTCTGGTTCTGGCTTTGTACACTTGGTTCTCGTTTGTTCTTCAATCTCTTTCTCATTGCCTTCTTCCTCCTCTGTGTCGAAATCAACGCCAATATTCGGTCTTGATTCGAATTTTAGGTCACGATCTATGTTTTGCATTTCTCGAGCATCCCTTCCTCTGACTCGACCTTCTGCTTCAGAACCATCATTTGTCTCACCTTTAAATCTTCCGTTTTGGTAACCAAATTTGCCTTGAACTTCATGACCTATTCTCTCCCATACTTTTCTCTTTGATATCTCTGTTCGTCTATTCCTATTTTCCTCACCATTGACTACATGTTGCATATCTTGCCATTCAGCTCTGTTGTCATCAGGTCCATCGCCCGTAGGAGTTTCGGGTAATGGGTAACCTGGTCGTTTTCTACGCACTGCGTTTTTGGATTTCATGAGAGGAGAATTTCTCTCTTGCGTGGATGTTGAACACCATGATGCTTTTCTTCCGTCAGGCCTTTGCCTGTAACTTTTCCTGCTTTTTCGCCTTTCTTGAGTATTCCCTGGCTTGTATCTACCGACTGTAGTATAAATGTTTTCCTCTTCGTAGAATGAGTGATTTATATATCCCTGATTTACACTTTCGTAAGATCTTGAACTTCGTTCAGTATTTCTTGAAACTTGCTTCTTTTTTGGCCACAAAATATTTGGAAATGAAAATCGTGTGCTTTGGAACTCGTACTTGGGACAAGCGACATCATCTTGAGGAACAGCCATTCTGTGATTGTGTTTGAGGATCTCATTTTGCAGTCTGAAATAATAAAAATGTAACTTTTAATTCAAATGATATTTAATAGCACTTTGTCTCCATGGAAACTTAAACAAACAAATGTTTATTGCTGTGTAGTTTCTGATCCATACTAGCTACCGTCTACTTGTAACATCATAACTTAACTTAATCTCACACAGTTTTGCTGTGGTTAATCGGGTTCAAATTCCGCTTGGAACACCATCAAATTTTGACCTCGGTATCATACTCGTCATCTTCAAAGAATTACATCACTTATACTTATACTTATACAATAATTAACACAATAATTACATAATAATTTTAGATACCAGAACTTTGAACTTAAGTTTCATTCACAAAATATTTTTCAATTCTAAAGAGTTTTCTGTTTCTCCTGCCAATTATATTCTAACCAGTGAGCGTCTTACTTATCCTCCAGTTCGCTGATGACAGCTCCGAGATGGCTACGCTGGTTTCGATCAGGATTCCAGCATTTTAACAGGATTGTATAGAGCCAATCTGGGCACTGTCGTGGTTGTGGTAGATAGTCACTGCTCTGTTTGAGCATTCCCAACTGGAAGATAAATGTTATCTGTTAAGTTCAACTTAATTTCGAAATTTA
Source organism: Steromphala cineraria (assembly GCA_916613615.1). Lineage (NCBI taxonomy): Eukaryota > Metazoa > Mollusca > Gastropoda > Trochida > Trochidae > Steromphala > Steromphala cineraria. The sequence continues at coordinate 34,277,636 of OU744722.1, read as the reverse complement.
CAGATAAAAATCTTCGGGTTCTTGATAGAAGTCTTGATTATGTAAAACAAAGTCAAACATTCATATGCCTTAAGGAGGTTGGATACAAAATATCGAGGTATTAAGAAATAGCTAAATTTGGTCTTATTTTGTTGAAAAATATGTCTTGAATCAAATTGTGTCATAAAAATACCATGTCACCACAGTTATTGTTCGAAAAAGGGCCCATCCGTTAGGGCAACCAATGATGAAAATACAATAATTTAAACACTCCTTTTCAAGATAACTTTGGAATATAATTAGTATTTAAATATTTTTCTATTAAGCCATTGCAGTATGTAAGTAAACTAAGTCGGAAAAAGGGAACTTGAAACTAATATGAAGTAAAGACATGCAAATAACCTTTTTCTTTGTATGATTATTTTTGTAAAATATTATTCTTTTATGAAAAAAAAGATTTAAGATTTTTTTGAAAATTATATATTTTATAGTTAATACACACTAGAATAAGATTAAAAAGAAAAAAAGATATGTCACCAGCGGATAACAGAGATATTCACATTCAATTAAGCCACATCAATGAAAATCAACATCCAGGGGAGATAACTCTTCATTGTCAACATTACCCTTTTTAGAATTTTTCATTAGTTTTTAAGGTTAATTAGTGAAATAAATTTTATCATAAAACAAATACTTATGTTCACAAATATATCATAGTCATTGTTTTTTGTTAAACTAAATCATTATTTAATTTTTTAGTTTTTTAATCTCACACTTGCAGTGAAAAATAAACAAAATAGCATAAACTTTAAAATAGCTCAATCTGATTATCTGACTGTTGCGGATGTGCAGAAACAAAGGTATCCAACCTCCTTAAAATTTGGCTCAAATATTTGATCTTTGTGAAAATGTCAGATCCTCTGATATCTACATTTATCAACCTTTAGTGACGTCACTCCATTAGTCTCTGAGGTCTTATATCTTAATTTCTTTTAGACTTATACTAATAACAAGGCAAAAGTGAGCGCGGCTCACATACCCCCGCCTGTAGTTTGACCGCCTTCACGTAACATTAATTTGAAATGATTATGACTTTGAACACAATGATCTCGCAACCCTAAAAACTATTTCACTTCAAAACATCCCCGGCTATTTAGTTTTTGAATAAAATTCTGGGAACCCTGGAATTACCCTTAAAAGGCACAACAGCACTATACAGTCGAACCTTGTTTTGGTTACAGGTGAAAATCGTCCGGATAGCAAATCGTCCAGTTAACTGGGCCATTTTTCTTAAGAAATATAGACACATTGTTTGATAAAACTTTGTCCGTAAGGTGAGATTTACGGATATACGGAGTCCGGGTATCCGAGGTTCGACTGTATACTTCCATACCAAATTTGAAGTGTCGAGTCATTTGGTATCACATATGCTCCGGAAACAACACAAAGTCCAAAAATTGGACCGTTTTTGGTCAAAATTTCAAAAATTATTCAGAACATTGAGCTGAAACCCCTACAGGCACAACAGCACCATATAGGCTACTTCCATACCAAATTTGTAGTTTCTAAGTGGAATATTTTTTTAGTTATGCTCCGGAAACAAGACAAAGTCCAAAATCGGACCGTTTTTGGTCAAAATTTCAAAAATTATTTGGACCATTGAGCTGAAACCCCTAAAAGGCACAACAGCATCAAAGAGGCTACTTCCATACTAAATTTGAAGTTTCTAAGTGGTATAGTTTTTCAGTTATGCTCCGGAAACGAGACAAAGTAAAAAAATCAGACCGTTTTTTGGTCAAAATTTAAAAAATTATTTGGACCATTGAGCTGAAACCCCTAAAAGGCACCACAGCACCATATAGGCTAGTTCCATACCAAATTTGAAGTTTCTAAGTGGTATAGTTTTTCAGTTATGCTCCGGAAACGAGACAAAGTAAAAAAATCAGACCGTTTTTGGTCAAAATTCAAAAATTATTTGGACCATTGAGCTGAAACCCCTAAAAGGCACCACAGCACCATATAGGCTAGTTCCATACCAAATTTGAAGTTTCTAAGTGGTATAGTTTTTCAGTTATGCTCCGGAAACGAGACAAAGTAAAAAAATCGGACCGTTTTTGGTCAAAATTTCAAAAATTATTTGGACCATTGAGCTGAAACCCCTAAAAGGCACCACAGCATCATATAGGCTACTTCCATACCAAATTTGAAGTTTCTAAGTGGTATAGTTTTTCAGTTATGCTCCGGAAACGAGACAAAGTCCAAAATTGGACCGTTTTTGGTCAAAATTTCAAAAATTATTTGGACCATTGAGCTGAAACCCCTAAAAGGCACCACAGCATCATATAGGCTACTTCCATACCAAATTTGAAGTTTTCTAAGTGGTATAGTTTTTGAGCAATGCTCCGGAAACGATTTCGGACGGACGCACGCACGCACAACGCACGCACGGACACGCGGAGCGCTATATACCCCCGACTACGTCGTAGCGGGGGTATAATTATTAACATAATCACCTTGCAAGGCAGGATATTATCATGATATATCCTCTTCAAATAATTATTTTCAAAATATGTAATTGATACTTTTTTGTTGAGGTGAAAATGTCAACTGACTATCACTTTTGGAAATAACACAAGTCCATTCCTTCAATTGCTTTTGGCAGTATGCCGTCTCGAACCCACAGAGTTTTACACTCCCTACAGCTGAACCCAATGTTATGTAGTAAATAATAACACGGTACCAAGGGGTTATGGAAAATAACCTCGCGAGGGCGTAGCCCGAGCAGAGGTTATTTTCATAACCCGAGGCAAACGGGTTATTATTTCACTTACACTCCCGTGGAAGACTCCTGCAATGGTTTCAACTTAATTTGTTTATAAACAATTAATTTAAAAACGTTTTACTGATATCATTTGCGGGTTTATTATTTCTTGATAAGAAAATTATTTTAAAGTACCCCCATTATCAGGGTTTAAGAAATAAACTCTTGTTCTTACAATAAAAACTATTTTATTACGGTGTTTGAACTAAATTGGTTTACATACAAATAATTGAAAAACGTTTTAGTGATCCGTTTTGCGGGGTTGATATGTCTTGATAAGAATACTATTTTAGACTACTTACAATACCCCCCTGCTTAGGGTTTTAGAACTAAAAACTTGATTCCTTACATTAAAAACTATTTTATTGCAATATTAATATATATTGTTAGGGAAAAAAACAAACCAAACATGACACACACAAATTTACATCAACTGTCATGGATCCTCTGTAGCTCAACAGGTAAGAGCGCTGATGGACAACATGAAGTTTCCTGGTTCGAATCCAACTTTCGTTGTTCATAAATCTTGACTTTCTTGTTTGATTAAAAATCCAAATTTTACAAGTCCAATTGTTTGCAATTGTATACAATCTTATAACTGACCAAGGTGGTTATGAGATAACCAACCTACCTGAATGGAGCTCACGGCATATAACATTCAACAAAAATAAAGGCAATAACTTCCCAAGGGGTGTAAAGGGTAAACACCTATAAGAAGGTAGTTATGAGTTAAAACCAATTGAAAAAAGAAGGGATATAACCGCCCAAGGGGTGTAAATGCTAATATGACAGCGCTGATGGAGATCATATGTTAGGTTCTCTTATGACAAAGGTCCGAGTTTGGGTTGTTTGAAAATATAAGGCCGCTTCTGTTCTCTCCTACCCTTAAACGTTAAACTATACATAGTTGGCGGTTTATCAAATAGAAGAGCAATGGTCCGTGGGCATTATTAAGAATAAAGGATATTTGCCATCGCGGTTTGCCTGCGGGCCTACCCTTGCCACACTCGCCAACATCCTTTATTCTTAATAAAGCCGAGGGCCATGTCTTATCCATAAACAATGATGATAATAAAACCACTATGATAAATATAATCAAACGTTGCTATTAAACAAAATAAAGAAAATTAAATATCTATAAATCTGTTGCAATATAATGCAAACTATAAAAATGTCACTCAAACCATACAAGTATCATTAAAAGTTTCTTTTTTATTTCTTAATATCTCTTTGTTGTTTGGGAGGCATTTTAGAAGTTGGAAATATCAAGAAGAAAAAAAAACTCATATCAAGAATGATCCATTTCTTATTGAAGACGGTATCCACTTTAGGGATGTTATCATATCCATTATGCATAAATGGTTGTACTCCCTAATTGAAAACGGTATAGGGATCTAAACCGAAACATCCCTGCTGTCAGAAATAAAGAAGTTGATCATCCATTAAAATTCCTGTCTCTTTATCTCTTAATCACTTTCTTTATAAGCCTATTTTCAGTTTTACCTCTTTGTCACTTGAAGTGTGGTAAGGGACACATTTCTTGGGATTGCGTTCGCTGAACGCTTGCAAAACTTCGTGTACCATGTAGCCCCATGCAGCGACATCACTTGGTCTTGAGAATATGCTGTCAATAACTGATTCCGCTGGTAGCCTTTAAAGGGAGAATAGAGAACGTTTTAAAAAAATCCTTAGACATAAAATGACATTCGCCTCATTTTTGTTGTGAATGTCTATATTTGACAAATGGTATTGCATATTTAAAATCAATGACTGTACAGTATAAGTTATACCATTCAAAGGCGGGGTTCATGGGGAGATATCAGTCTCTTGCTTAGTGTTAACACCCCTGGTATCTCCCCCCGCACCCCGCTTCAGAAGGGTATAACAAATTTATCTTGCCGAACGTTTAAACAAAACGCATATACTTTGAAGATAATGAAAAACGTTAACTACGAAAACCCTTTGACTATAGTTTGTTCGAAGCTACACATCGGTTGATCAAAAGTAACAAGCTTGATCATGTCTTCGAGGTAACACACATTGTATATTTAAAGATAATATATAGCTGACTGTCAGAAGATTATGTCAAAGAAGATTTGAAGTATGGAAATGGGAGACACAATGGTATGAAGGAGATATTGAAGCGGAAAGAGACCCTCGAATCGTCCCTTGAATTTACATGTTAAGATATTCTGGAGTTAGTGTAATTCTGACTTTCCCCGTTAGTCTTTTTGACAAAATGAAATTCTACTTTTCCCAGTAGCTCAGCTTTACAAGATACATTCAATCCGTAAGTGCTGAGAGTGTTGATGAATCGTTAGACCTTTTATTGTAGACAATACTGTGCTTTACATTTGAGTTAAATTATTTTGTAGGATAAGAACTAACCATCTGTGAGCTTCTCTGAGAGCATCCTTGTCGTCCTTGATAAACTCACATCCCGTCTCAGTGAATGGCAACTGGACCATTTTACCTTTGCGACACAGGTACACCTGCAAAAGGTAACGTTACCGCACATAGGAAACCTCAGTGCTAACAATACAACCTATACAAAACCTGTTTAGCTTTACTGCCATTTGAAAATAACTGACTGATATGAAAGACATTCGATACTTTCAGGTAGACCTTGTTGTTTATGTTTTGCTACAAAACTGGCATGACTAAAACCTACCTCCAAAGTCCTTTTATTGACCAAACAGTTTTTGGCCCTAAGATCTCGAAGAATCCAGCCCTTTGCGTGAATGTCAGACATCAGCTTGGCGACCTGGTAGCACAAGTGGATGAGGCAGTCTGATCCAAAGTCACTCAGGGAACTGTCCAGGGCCATGTCCAGGAGTGTTTTGCTCTTGGGGTAAGCCGTGCCCTGCAGAGAGAAATAAAATTGTCATCCTCTTTAAAGGGGCAGTTGCACGTTTTTTGATAATTTAATTTATATTTAAAAATTTTCACTGATAATTGTAAGGTAATGCTAAACGTATTATTTTGACAGTGTCAAAAATCTCATTACATAAGCCAATCATCCATAGTCAGAGGACGAAGTATGAAGATTCACAAAAATTCCATTGGCAGACATTTTGTGTGAACACCTTTAATTCATTTTGTCGAAATTTTGAAGAAAAAGGAATTGCATGGCTACACTTGACATTATATCTTCGAATTAATACTGCTCCATTTAGTTTTAAGACATTGCCTTTCAATTGGCACCATTAATTTTCATTTTCCTGACATCACCTTATATTCCCCCTAAAACGTGCTACTGCCCCTTTAAAAGCAAATATAATGAAAAATGTAATGAAAATGAACACAATTCTTTTGAGACTTTTTTGTTATTATTTTGGGAGATTTTGTGTGTGTATGAGCTCTTTTCAACCTAACATATATTTAGTAAATAGCCTAGAGATACCTCTATGAAGTTCCCCGGTCCATTTTCATGAAGTACATGGGTGAATTTCTTAAAAGGTTTGAATCCAGCAGCCTCAATTTGTTGGTGTATTTTAGTCACAAAATCTTCTTTCATTGGTTCAGTAACCTCCACCCCTCCTGCCACGTCTGCCTGAAACATTAATAACGGAGAAGGTGACATCAAATTAACTGACATTTCTCCAAAGTTCTACAAGTACTGGTCAGATTATTGTGTGTGAAATATATTGATCAGTCAATGAATAAATATATCAGTATTCAAATGGCTAAATATTGTAGATATCCCGAACATTTTTGTCCAGTATATATAGTCAACCAAAACTTGAGCTGAAACAGGAAATTGTTATTATTTCGAAAAGCCGATCAAAGAGAAAAGCTCACTTCTTGAGCTGCTTATTGAAGAACTGAAACTATGACTAGAGCGGAATTTGATGGAGTTATCTCACCCTTTTCTAGTCCAAATCGGAAGTGAATGTTATTAGTTGTAAAATATGATTACATCTAAAACATAGTAAGACTATTGGCAATATCAAAATAAGTGGAAAATGCATTGCTTCACTAATTTATAAGCATTTTGCATGGTTACAAGTAGTCTCCTCATATTTATAGCAATAACGGTATGTTGTTCATTCTGAAGGAGTCTTGAACGATAAAGGGCTAATTCACTTAGCTAGGGCAACATAAGGTAGAGTGTTTAAGGCAGATTAAGTTGCATTTTATTTAAAAAACCAGTTCAAGAGACAATATCATGATGCCCCGTTTCGATTTATGATCGTGTACCTGGACACATCGACAAATAACGTACTTTCTAAATCGTGTACAAAGACTAAACATCCGATATGAGTTAGTGTTGTGATTAAGGTGAGATTGTGACATGATTTCGGCTTCCTGTTTTGTCAGATAAAAGGTACGAAATGTGAACATATATTTACCATCTTCAGATCAGAGGGACCATTAAGGAAGGGTTGCTGTAATCCTAATTTTTTCTTGGGTGGAACTGAATATTCACTGCTTTCCTGCAGTGCTGAAATGGAAAGATGACATTAAACTTGATGTCAAATTCGGATTCGATTCTTGTTTTTCTAAAATGAAATAAGGTAACTTAATTCGGCCCCAAAAACAAAGGCAGATCAAGTCATGAAGTGTTGATACAGCCTCAACTCGCCGAAATCCGTTGGTTCCGGCAGTTTCCCCATGCGGAAAAAATTGCGCCACAATCTATTTTGAATTTCTTTATCAAATGACAATGCTTCTCGCATGGAAAGGGTGGTTCATGATTCAATAGTCAAAATGATGATTTATGAACAGCGTCGCCGATTGCACAACTAATTTTGACTGCCTCCAATCAGGCATCTCCCATTCCACCCCACAAAGTCGACATAATAGAACACGGGCTGTATCAACATTTCATGACTTGATCTGCCACTGTGGGGAGAGAAGGATCGGCCACATATACAGTCCATTAAAACTGTAATATACCATGTCATATCGTTCCTTTTTTTAAGAGTCATTGGAGAAATTTTATGAGGTAAGAGGTAGGAAAGTCGGCCCCCTTGGAAACACAAAATTTCCCCCCACATACTACATACGAGACAAAGGATATTTGAAGCTTTTTGTTTTAACATTTGTTGGAACGGTATGCATTTTTTTTCACAATCTTGTTTTTACTAAATTATTCTGTACCAAATAGGTTATATATATTCAAAATTAAACTTTTTAAATAGGTTCTTACCTCTTCTGTATTCCTGAATGAACTTGGTGTTCCCCTGTAAAGATATTGGTCATCATATTTGTATCAGGTGTTTATCTAAAGATTTTTCAAATGTAAACAACAGATGATTAATTTCTGCTTTACTCTAAGTAATCAAATCGATATGATTTTGTATTGACAGTTTCTAGATTGTTCAGATATTTTCCCTAGATGTAAGGGTTAAATATATCTAGAGGACGCTCTATTGACACTCTATTGACACTCTTTGTTGCAATTGTTGCCATTAACCGTTATTGTTATTTATGTATCTATACCTCTTCTGGAACATTTTGTCTCTTCTCCTGCTGCCAATTCGGTGCTCCATAATGCTTGTCTCTATCCTTTATCTCTTGGAAAGTGACCTTCTGTGTATCATCTATGAATAAAAAATCGAAATTAACAAAAGCAATTTCTCCATTTCGATAAAAAATATAGTATTCTTCAAGGCTCCAGACTCACACAATAACGAACGAGTGCATTTCGGTCCATGCTGTTTATTAAGACCCAGTTGCTTCCGGTACTCCCGGTTGCATCAACCTCACAACTGATTACAACAATAGTCTAATACATAAACAGTCGTCTGATGACCAGACACTACATTCGCTTTCTTCCTTATATTTGTCAAACATGCTTCTCAACTCACTTTACATGTTATTCCACAAAAATACATATGTTTTCTAAACATGCATTTTGTGTATTTATTTCCTCATTCACTGGTTTTATTCACTTTTTTTTTTTTTTTTTTTTTTTTTTTTTTTTTCAAAACACAACCACAAACAATTTACAAATGAAGTTGACAATCAATATTCATATATATGAATGAAATTATGGGTTAGTCAACCATTGCATGTAAGGCAAATCGTCATATGTAAAGTAATACTGTCCCATTTAAGGAAATACTGTTCCATTTAAGGAAATACTGTCCCATTTAAGGACAGGTAGTAGTAGAAAACAGAAGAGGTTAGCCTTTTGAGGGTTTAGGGCTTATTTGCTGACACCACAACCAACACAACAGAACACCGAAAATGTACTTACTGTAAATGTCCTGATCCGGTAGTTCTTCGGTATAGGTTTTCAGCTCCCTCATAAAGGTTTCCAGTTCAATCCGTTCCCTTGGGTCTTTCTTCAAACATTGACACATCAGATTGTATATTGGCTGTGACATACACGGCCATTGGAAGGGGATGACATCACCAAGCACTACCTGTTGACAGCCAATATGAGAGCGGATAAGAAAACACCAGAGGGGAACCTTACTGTTCATGAATCATTGGTCGAAAGAACAGAATAAAATGTTTAAAATAAGGAATGGTGATGAAATTTTGATGACTTCTAAGATAAGATGTCGTTAGTTTTATGCCGTTCCGTGGGGCGTCCTGGATTTTTATGAGAGGCCCAGAGCTTCGTAGGTTTTAACATCCTGAAATGATGGCTTTTCAATTGAACTCTTAACAGTGCAGGCCCGTAGCACCAATTTCAGTTGTGGGGGGGCCGAGATATTGAAATTCTCTGCTCAGTGAGGGGGGGGGGGGGGGGGGTTAATTTCCTAAGGGCAGATATTTTTTCCAAAAATAATTTTCCTCGCTCAGTGGGGGGGCCGAGGTTTTGAACTTTCATGCTTATTGGGGGGGGGGGGAGGGGGGGGGGGGGGGGGGAGGGAACTTGAACCATTGTTGTAGGTCATATCTGGGTTTTACACGTGTTTTCCGTGCTCATTTAATGGAAAAGGAGGTTGTATGGGGCTGAATTCCAAATTCGGGGGGCTGGAAATTTGATAGTCTGGGAATTTATTTTAACAAAAATTTTCTTCTAGAATTAGTGCAGGCCCCCCCGCTAACTACGGGCCTGCAGTGTGCTATCTTACATGCACGCACGTACGCACTCACACACCCACACACACACCTTTGCCATGATATCGTCAGTGGTAGAGTCAGGGAACTCTGTGTAGGGCTCACAGCCGTGAGTCCACAGCGTGTAAATGAGATGTCCAAGAGACCAGATGTCTGACTGAGGAGAAAAACTGCCGTCCTTCAAGGCTTCAGGGCTCAACCAGCGTACTGCCAGGTTTCTCGCGTATGGATCTGTGTCAGAAGGTAAGACATTGCTATTGGCAGTGTGCCCATTCAAACGAATAGTGCTCAAGGATACTGATGCAAAAGCAAAGGGTTGGTTTGATATTATACTCTTGGATGACTATCTAGATGCAACAAACTGGAGAATTTGTTGTGACGAGTTCAATGACAAACATAGGACTCAGATCAGTCAAAAGACATTGTTTCGAGAAATATCGAGTTCCTCTGAGTTTGCAATTGCTCAAACAGCTTAAAAATGGCTTATCCATGCAGGGAGATAATACAATTGCCAAAATAGTTTTTTAAATTGATATAAACTGTTACAAATGTAAGAATTCAAAACAATCTCTAACCTTTCACGGGCATGTTGTTCTTTGCCCGGTGCTGACAGGCGAGGCTGAGATCACCAATCTTCACTTTGTCATGGTCAAGGAAGAAGTTGCTGAGCGTCAGGTCTCGCAGGATGATGTTGTGTTGGTGCAGGGCTGACAGACCATTAACGATGTCCGACAGAATGGTTAACAGCTCCTTCTCAACTATCCAGTTGTTTCTCTCTCGCCTTTCCAGAACATGCTCCAGCAGGGTGGTACGACGGCTGTCCTCAATAATGTAGTACATGAGGAAGGGTTTCACTTGGTACCCCAGGAGCCATCCTATGTTGATGTGGCTTGGGATGCTCCTCTGCATGTTGAAGTTGTTGATGTGTCTGTCTTTGTCCCAGGACTGGGTCTCGTCAGAATCAGACACATTTTTCCCAGAAGAACTGAGGTTGTGAAATGAAGGGACATTGGCGTAGATGATCACAGGTTGGTTGCCCATTTCACCTTTGAATGTTTGAAAATATTTGCCATTCTTGTCAGTGTGAGATGCAATTTTGAGACGACAATTTGATTGCCCCCTCTCTATCTCTCTTCGTGTTAGAGTTCCCATAAAGTCCTGTTGAAATCTTGAGAAGAGTGTATGCACTTGGGTTCTCACACTCTTTGCTGGGTGGAAAATCAAGGGCGATAACTCGTCGAGGATGTACTGGCTACGATTGTAGGAAGACGATGTTTTGTCCATGCTATTTTTTGCAAAGTTCAAAATGGATCCAATGGATATTTTCTTCTTGGCTTGTTCATCCAAGACACTCTCAATAAGCTGTATGAGGTGTCTCTTTGTTGGATTTTCCTTTCTGCCCACTTGGACGTCAGCTAAAGTTTATAAATTCATTACTTCATGACAAGATTTATTAAGTATTTCACATTTTCAATAATATATACACCATATAAATATGTATTTTCCTTAAACGATTATGATAACTTTAGCAAAAAATAGAGATTAAATAGGTACATCAAATGACAGCGTAATTGCAACATATTCAAGAAATATTTGTATGGCAATGTTACCTTGATGAAATGCTGTTTGTAGGGCAAAAACACACCCTTTTGTCAGAAGCACAGCTAAGGTTTGTGTTTCCTTTTCATCAGTGTGACCATTGAGAAGAGAAGGCAAGATGTACTTCAGATAGGCCAAGATCCTCTCGCAGTCATTTCCAGACGCGAAAATCTAACGATAACAATATGATAAGAATAAATGATGATAGCAAACTTAAACATGTCTTGCTACAGCAGCATAATTGGTTCAGTAGGACGTTAAGAACTCTTTAGAAAAATATCTCGAACAACATCAAATTGAAAATACTTATCAAGTTAAGAGTTATTTCATTGATTATGGATAACGAAACTTGGCTTTTGTATAGATATAGTTTGTAGTGTAGGAGATTCTCGGACACACATAAATAATGAATTAATGGCCACTGAACTAGACGAAAAATTTATCATACCTGCTTTAAAAGAGAAAAGAGATGCAAGACTTTGTCACAGAATTTGGCTTTCTTTACGAGATTCAAGGTTTCCATGTCCATTTTTCTACTGGTGTTCCTAACATCTTTGCCCCAAGATAGAACTGAACGTTTTGCAAACCGCCGAGGGAAGTCGTCATGGAAGGATTGCAAAGCTTTGAAGAGGTCACTGGACGCTGTACTTTGAACCTCATGTCGAAACTCCTGTATGGACGCTCGACGTTCTTTTGAAAGTTCGCAAATTCTGTCTTCCAATTCCATTGTGACGTCAGTGTTGCAGAGCAGACAACACCATAGGAGCAAGTATGTAAGGCCAAGGTCGAACACGAGATCTTCATGCTGTCTTAGTCTGCGCCAAACATGGATTTCGGCATCAAGGATTTGAGAAACATCAATCTCATCATCACATCTAAAGAGGCACTTCATCAAAGACTCCTTCACTCGTTTGCATATGGATTCGTCGTTGATTTTCAGAAAGACGGCAGTTTCAAGGTAATGCTTCTCGCTCTCAACATATGGTATTCTTATATTCAGAATATGGAGTATGACGTCATTTCGGTGTCGTGGATGACTTGCTGATTTCCATTTTTTGTAAAGCTGCTCAAAGCTGAGCGAGCGATTTCCATCATCTTGAAAAAGATAGAAATACATGGTGAATACTAAATACAAAAACAAAAACGTTACAAAATCTTGAATCTTTTCATAAATTTTCACTTTGGCAAATGAGTTAGGAAAGCTCATCATCTCTATGTTACTGTTTCTTGTGATGTCATCATATTGCAGAACGGCCTCGGCGTTCATGATTCACGTGCGCGATGGTTCATCTACCTTGAACACCTAGGTCTCAGTCAGTAACTATTACGTAGATTCTACGGTTCCGCACAGATTGCACGTGCAGCACGGGAGGCTCATGCCAATGTCAGCTACTTAAAATAGACATTGTTCCTCAAATAAGAGTCAATGTTTCATCTTCTCATTATATCTAAGAAAGATATACATTACTCCACTTAAACATTAAATTATCAATTAAAAAAACATAATACTGATGTTGGAATTGGATTGATATAGCGTTGAGCTAGTGTGTTACTTCACTGATCCGTCGCATCTTACGAGAAAGAAGATAAAGCTTTTGCTACCAAATATTTAAGTATTTAAAGGGTTCAATATGAAAGTATCCGCCTACCTTGTGGGAAGACATTTCGTGCCCTTACACGAGGTCCATTCTGATTGCTGCTGGGCTCGGCTTGCAGTGTTTGGGTGTTGACGAAGTGTCCATCAGCAATGGTCGGCCAGGGGAAGGTGTCTTCGGGGTGGCTGCTGACGCTGTTGGTGTCCCCACAGGTGCTGTACGTCACTTCTGGATAATCGCCTTTGAATAGGAATAAAACATGTATTTATTTTATTAAAATATCAAATGTGATTGATCAAATTTTTTATAGGTATATCGAAAAGTAAATATTTGGTGTAGTTTTATCATTCATCATAAGATTTTTTAAACAGATCCATCACAACATCATCACTCATATAGAGATTAAAGAATATGAGATCAAGTTATATCTTATTAGAAATCAGTCAAGTCCATGATATTAAAATGACGACGTCACGTTGTAGACCTAATATGACCCCACTCTGCTGTACGAATGTCTGCAAGGTTATTCGTTGATGTATTTTTTCATCTAATACTAATATACAGAATCTACGTTTTTCTTAACATCTTACCTTTTTTTAAGAAAACTAGTTTAATATCAAATGCTTATATACTACAAGACAAAAGTTTAGACTCCGTGCAGGATGTAATGTTTTATTTTTTAGCACAAATAACGTAATGAGTGAAGACTCTATTCTTCATTTCTGAGATTAAACGCAGTAACCATCATGTAACGAAAGCTTGAAAGTTTCTTTCGATCCCAATAATGAATCACTGTTCAAAGTTATTTGAAGGGTGACACGTGTTTGAAATAAGCCAAGTTTTGGGGGAAAATGTATCACGGAGAGGTTCTTGTGTATGTGTATGAGATGTCACCAATTTGAAGGGATAATTTTGACGTAACTCGGAAGCGAGTCCAGATCGGCAAGATTGATGCGTTAATACCGTTACTAAATTATATAGAGGGTCGGATCTTTCTTATCTACGTTTTACCTACATTTTATTTACGATATCGGGTTCCTGTGCCCTGGAGCCCTAGTGTGTAATGCACCACGAATTCATGTCAGTGGCTGAATGGTGGAAACATGAACACGTGCATACGCCGAGCTGTCGGTTATCAGCGTTCAGCAGTGTTGGACAAACTGCTGTGACTATGTGTCTCAGTTCACCAAGCTGTGAATGGGTACCCTGTGAGGCATAGAATGGATCTTTCTTATTTACGTTTTACGGTACCTACATTTTATTTACGATATCGGGTTCCTGTGCTCCAGGGTGACACTTTTAGAGTTCTTACAGAGGTGAACTCTAGGTTTTTACACCTCGACCTGGATGGGATTCGAACCCCGGACCTCAGCAACGTGAGACCGGCGCTCTTGCCGACTTAGCTATCCCGTACCCCGTTAGTATATATTGTGAGCTTATTCTTGAACTTAGTTAGAAAGTAGTCACCTGTTGATTGGTTACTGACATCACGTTCCCGTCCTTGTGTATTATCCTGGACTGACGCCACCACTTCTTTGGGTCTTGTTTGACAACTGTGGCGACTCAATTCCCAAGACGGAGGCTGATTTGAACTGGCGCGGCTGTAAAATCATTATATAATATATCATAATTAAAGTACATCACAGCTCAAAACTCATCTATTTTCTAGCTATTATTCATAGATTCTACCCATAGACTCTAATTATAAATATCCTTAATCAATGCTACCAGTATTACTTTTAGGCTTTATTTCATAGCATTTCATCTCATCACCTTAAATTTTCTTATTTTCAATGCGCTTTGAGCATGCACCTTGTGTATGGATATAGCGCTTTATAAATGCCCATTATTATTATTATTATTATTATTATTATTATTACATTGTGAAAGAACCCCGAGGAAATAATTTCAATAACACATACGGCATTTTTGAAAATACATCTTTTAATGTCAATAAAACAAATCATTTTCTATATTTTAAACTAGTTCATTTAGCTTGTAATTTATGCAAAAGTGTACAATTGATTATAAAAGACACGTAAAAGTTGTTATTTCATATTTTTCCGATGATTTTGAATTAAACGTTTATTATTGTTCATTTAATATTAAAAAATGTAAAGTTTGATATGAAGCACTAAGAAACTGAAGAACATGAATAACAGAAACAATTACAAACGTATCACAGATAACTATTAGAATGCGTGGATCATAATTTAGAATTACCAAAGTAACTCAGAATTAAAGAAACAAAAAGAAAAGGGAATGACTTACTTCCCCATGCTTTATCGATCAATCAATCCTCCATATAAACGGGCCTGCAATATAGTATACATGGAGAATACATGCAAGTTGTGTATTCGCACACAGGGTTTTAGTGCTATATATTGTGTTGTGCTGACTTGAGCTTCGGTGTCAAATTTATTGAAGCTCTGTTCCACAATCAACCAGCGTAAACCTAAAGGCACAAGTCACAATAAAGCTTTTCTGCAAACTGACGCAAGCTGAATTCCTGTGGACAATAATCACACTACACCAGTAAGCTATACTGTAAACAGGTAAACAGACTAGAAGATGAGAATACTAAATGATGTCCTGTAAAATAACATTTTTAAGAAACGAGTGAGTGGTATCGAGTTTCGTTACAATGTTGTTAAACGGTACTGAATTTAGTATATCGATGTTTACATGCTGAATAAAAAAAATTCGAAAAATGTACTATTGCAGTTTCTCGCTAACATTGTGACGTCGATCTAAATGATAATGACGTCATTCTCACCATTCGGCCAGCTTGCCATGTTAATACACAATGTGTGATATCTAATAAAAGATCGTATGTGCAGTACTATCAATATGATTCCAACCCGATTCTTGAGTAATATTCTGACAGTAGCTAACACTCTTGTTAGTGACCTTATAGACCATTGCTTTACAAAAGCAACACCTTCTCCATTTACTTTCATCATTTATGTCATTTTTAAAATACCTTTTAAGATTGAAGGACGGTGGACGCATGCACGCACATCTCTTTGAATCGGGCGTTTTGAGGATTTATATTGCATTTTACACATTATGAGCATAAATGTCTATGATTTAATGTATGACTTATTGAACAAACACATTACAGCTAGTTTTAAGTAGATTGACCGATTCCAACAGCTTGTATTAACTAGATTGTCCTTTTCAAAGAGATCAGCCAGTTCTTTTTCCATTGGCTGATTTCCGCACATGCGTGACACGGACCAGGTTGGTTAGTAGCTATAGATGTAACGTGAGGACTTAGAGGCGGTATACATTACAGCTAGTTTTAACTAGATTGCCATGATCAAGGCTTCGAGTTTGATCGGCATTCCTCCGCCATTTTAAATTGTTAGCATTGCGAGAAAACAAATGTACTGTATCATGCTAATTCATTGAGTAAATCAAGAAAAAATAATTGATTGATAGAAGAGGGACGTGTTTACACGTGATTTATAATAAAAGTTATCAGTAAAGACAATGTTTTGTGGCCGTAAATGCCAGTAATGCATCTCACGCTCGTAGCTCCGATGATCGGCTTCATTTCACGATGTTTTTCTTTTTTTGGGCGATACACTTTATTCTTTGTCAAATTGTCAAATCATGAACAACTGAAATGATAACCACATGAACATATTTGAAATTAAGTGTGAAATAATCATGTAAAAATCGTATATATTTGTTAACAGGAAAGTCCTGAATTTCGTCTCCACAAAATATACACCGCTCGAAGTGCTTGTCAGTGGCTTTGATTATTTTCGCTATTTCTTGTTTTGAAGGGCGGATTACAACTAATTACCAAACTTGACATAGTTATAAACATAAAGAATAGGAAACAAATCGAATATATAAAATTTGACGTGTCGTGTGCAAAACGGAATTCCCTCCGAATATTTGTGGAACAAAAATTACCCGCTCGAACTGGCCGTTTAAGAATGTTGAGATTGAAATATTTACTGTTCTCCTTTACCTCTTATCAAAAAGATATCTGAAAATATTTATATGATGAAGTCAGTCAGTGTCGTCTGGAATATTAGTTTCAAGTCTTATACCTTCGAGTTGGATTTCAAACGTTTTTATTTTTACATATACTTTAATTCCATGTAATGCATTAGCTCATTAATCTAACTGAATCAATTGAATGGGTTGATGCACATGGAGTTACGCTCTGCAATCTTATTCTAGTTTGATCTTGAATAGTTTACTCAACGCAACTAATAATAAGTATTCAAATCAACCATGAGTAAACAAGAATTTATTTTAAAAAGTATTAATTACTAAATATTTGATTTGGTTTAGTACACTACATAACAGTGTATTACTTAATCAAATAATAATTTCCAACAAAAAACACCTTCATTTGTGTAATATTAAAAACTCTATTCCAAAATTCAGTAACTATAAGATAGTACTTAAAGACATATTTTTTGTTGAAATTTCATTTGTATGAAGGATAATGATATTGAAAAATTCAATCAAAAATAGAAATCACTGATTTTTTAGTTACAGTAATTGATTTATGCCTTATATCTGCATTATATATTGATATGTATAATTTAATTCTCATATACTTGTCTGGGAGCCAAGGATGAATGTTTAACTCTGTTAAGTTGGGAACAAATAAAAAAAAGTATTCAAATCAAATTAAAAACGATACTTTTTCTGGCAAATATGATCGGATATAACGTTTCTGATGGTTCTTCTCAAGGTATCTTATATAAAACGATACCTTGTCAAGAATATATACTCAAACACTAATTTAATTCTTTAAAGCATTAAATGTAAATGGTTCATATGACAAATGTATTATTCTCCATCTGACATCAAGAACATACATTCACCCAAACAAAACCTGCTAGTCACAGACGGACTGTAATGCACATTCACGAATAACATTTTCATAGGACATCACCATTGAATACAGTGTCAGTCAGTTAAATGTCGCGACACGCTACGGTTTAACGTTAAGCAAACATTCTTACCAGTTGCTACTTGCAGACAATTAGATTAATCAATTAACAGATATTCACTTTCAAGAGGAGAATTGGACGGAATATTTACAACTTGTAAGTACATACTTCTAGAGATACTATGAGACCCAAACGAAAATACGACAACAACAGTACAATGAGTCAGAAACCATTTCAGTACAGGTTTTATGTACTTTTCGACTCAACGGAGCGTACGAAGATTTGTACACTTTTTCAACATGTATGAAAATGACAACTTGATCAAACAAATGCAAGTTGGTTGGTGATGTATCAAGAACAAATGTATGATTAGTAGCCATATTGACTAGTGATCTATTAAGAATAAACGTATGATTAGTAGCCAGATTGACCAGTGATCTATTAAGAATAAACGTATGATTAGTAGCCAGATTGACCAGTGATCTATTAAGAATAAACGTATGATTAGTAGCAAGATTGATCAATGATCTATTAAGAACAAACGTATGATTAGATGCAAGATTGATAAGTGATCTATCAAGAACAAACGTATGATTAGAAGAAGAAACGTGAAGTACTTACTTAAGAAGACAGTCACTGTAAGTGTGTCGCAATACCGAGAGCCCTTTCCTTAGAAATGTTTTATAGCTGGGAAGACCTAACGTGTCTCTATATTTATACCAAGATTTACAATATCTTCAAGCCTTTCAACCCTTCAAACTATTATGTTGAGAGACCTAATAAACGCACCCTCGCCTGGTATTTAGGTCTGATAACCTAAGTTTGTCAAGTCACTTCCTTGTCTTTAATCAAATGATATAAAACATTTAGGGATATTGGAATCAATTCTTTATTTATTATTAGAGTCATTTGATATTCTTTTCACTAAAACCGTGATAACCATACAGTCAAAATAATTTGAGGATACTGACTCTTTATGATCATTTTTCGATAAACAAATCAATGTTTATTTGCATGATTATACATATAACATTTACCAATATCCAAAAAGTGTCTTGTTTGATATATTATTCTATTTATATAACATCATATGTTTGCCCTTGTAGCCTTTGAATTTCTGGTTGTGAAAAAAACCGCAATTTATCGAAATTCGTTGGTCTTGTAATTTAATTAATATATTTGAAAGATGAAACTGACAATACATATTTATCTTTATCTTCAAAAACATAGTACGGCATTCTCACATCTTATGTCTGAATCTGAAAACGGAATTCATTCAAATATGTTTTATTCATGAAGTAATTTGACAAAATCCTACAACGACGTTTGCTTAAGAGGAACAAGTAAAATGTTAATGAATATATTGATAAGAGCAATAAATTGTAAAGCGCCTAATTTCCAGGCGAGGCCTGCTCAGCGGCGCTGAGAGAAGAAATTGCGATTGTTATTACTCAAGTCAAATGGGTTTTGTTATTGAAACTAGCAAACTATATATTTGTAGGTGTGTTTCGTGTGCCTTTCCATAAACTCGACATATCAATATTGCAGACCTAACGTGTAAGTGCATATCTCGTCAGCTTAAACGGTACACTAGGTCATATGTGTCAGTAACATCAACCACTGTACCCTAACTGTGACGTAAATACATATTGTATATATTTACTCAAGCGAATTCATCTGTAATGGAATATACGTACTCAAGCGAATTCATCTGCAATCGAATGTACTGGAAAATAAGGGGAAGCCCCTATGCGAAGAATATAATCCGATGCAAACATTTTTTTTAAATTCCCCAAAAAATTGAAAAAAATTGTGTACACTTATTTTAAATCGATGACCATTATGAAGTAAATCTAATATTGATATACACACATCCATGCTAAATGTTAAAGGATTTAAAAACAAATCTGCCGATTTATCGATAGATTAACATGGTCTTTATACTGAATCAAGTTAATTTCTAATGCCAATAAGATAAAGGTTGTAAACTGATGTGCAGAAGAATGCGCACACCAAGTTGGTTAAATATCTTAAATGCAACTAATGCGATTGATTATTGTTGAATATGTTGGTAAGTGTTTGGTTGAATATATTGGTAAGTGTTTGTTTGAATATATCGGTAAGTGTTTGATTAAATGTATTGGTAACTGTTTGATTGGATATAATGGTTAGTGTTTGATTGAATACATTTGGAAGCGTTTGATTGAATATATTGGGAAGTGTTTGCTTGAAAAAATTAGTAGGTGTTTGATTAATTATATTGGTAAGTGTTTGATTGAATATTTTGGTAAGCGTTTGATTGAATATTTTGTAAGTGTTTGAATGAATACATTGTAACTGTTTGCTTGAATATATTGGTAAGTGTTTGATTAAATATATTAATTTTTGTAAGTGTTGTATGTATTGGGAAGTTGTTGATAGTTAAATCCCGAATCTCTTCTATTCGTTTTTGATTGTTATGTAGGTAGTATATTATTTTATGCATCCGAGATTTGGGGACATAATAAAGGATTAAACATTGAAAGACTACACTTGGATTATTGTAAAAGGCTCTTAGGTGTTAAAAAAACAACATGTAACTCAATGGTTTATGTGGAATTAGGTCGTTATCCGTTGCTATTTAAAAGACAATATAACATGGTTAAATATTGGTGTAAGCTTCTTGTGTCTGATAACAGTATTTTGAAAGGTTGTTATGAATATTTCTATGAGGAAGTTGAAACCCGTGGTGTCAAGAATTGGGCGTATCAGGTTTAAAGTATATTGTCGAACATTGGTTTCAGTGAGATACGGTTGAAGCAGGAATTACCAAAAGATTTTCTATCAGTTATAAAACAAAGAATAAATGATCATGCGATCCAGTATATCTTCAGTCAGTTGTCTATTTCTTCTAAATGTGTGATATATTGTAATATAATTGATCAATGTTCACTTCAATATTATTTACGTAAATCTATTCCACGTCTGTATAGAAATGATTTGTCTAAATTTAGGTTTAGTTCCCACCAGTTAGCTGTAGAAACTGGTAAATATAACACATTAAATATCGCTAATCGTAAATGTCTAATGTGTAAAGATGATATAGAAGACGAATTCCATTTCGTATTAAAATGTCCATCGTATATCAATTATAGAATATTATATATTAAACCATACTATTATAAATGTCCATCAGTAATAAAGTTTATTCAACTTTTTAGTTGTAATAATGTAAAGATATTGTGCAACTTGGGTAAATATTTATATAAGGCTAGTTTATTGAGAAATGATTTGATAAGTAATTTATGATAAAACTGTAATTGTACATCCTCCTTAAAACTGTTATTGTATTGTCATCATGTTCAACATTCACAACCTGTACCAATAACGTTTTCATATTGTACCAATTATCTGTAAAGATAAAGGTGATAAAGAATCTGAAGTGAAATAAATTTGTCTAATGAATACAAGTCCTGAGGTAAGATGAGATAAGAACATTCTTTACGGCCCTTTTGGGAATTTGTGTTACATTAAGTGGGCGTGAAATTCAAAGGTGTATACACAATGAATATTACAAGTTTATTATGTACAAATAAACAAGAAGTGTGATAATGAACATTAACGATTATTAACAATTGAAGGCTTAGTTCCCACCAGTTAGCTGTAGAAACTGGTAGATATAAAAAATTAAATATCGCTAATCGTAAATGTCTAATGTGTAAAGATGATACAGAAGACGAATTCCATTTCGTATCTGAGAAATCTGAGAAATTCTATGACATGCTTCGCTGATCACGAGTCTTTGGTAATTCGCAACAGTGGGAGGTCTTTAATTATGTTTGCATTGTAATATAAGCTTTTAGTGATTGTCTTCGTAAGCCAAAGTGTTCCCAGCTGTATAACTTATAGTTGCTACAGCATTACTAAGAAGAAGAATGAGAAGAAATATATTTTATTAACGTGTCACATGCTGCAATGTACAATAAAATTCAGTTTGCATAAAATCATTTTGATAAAAACAGCATCCGGCCATGTGGCCTATGAGACACGATAAGATTTTTAAAAGTAATATTGTTTTAAAATAACACATAAGCACATAACCACATACACACAGACACTCGCACGCACTCATACACTCACTCATTCACACACTCATACATCCACACACATTGGCATACATACATATACATAATATTTAAAATGCAAGTTATGGTGAAATCCTATTCTGCCGATATATTTCGGCGCCTAAACATAGAATATAAAAGAGCGGCAAGGGGCTTTATAAACTGATTATCATTGAGTAAGAAAACCATTTTATCTATTGATGACATGGACTGGAATGTAGGATGAGCACTCGTTATTTCTATCCAAAGATTATATCTGAGATCTGAATAATAATCACAGTCAACCAAAAAATGCAATTCATCTTCGACAACATTACTGTTACAACGGGTACAAACCCTATCATGAAGAGAAACTTTAGGACGAGAATATCTTCCCACTTCTATCTCTAATGGCAAAGTGTCACAGCGAAATTTACTCAATACACTACGGTGAGCCCGAGGCATAATAATTTCAACATAGCGTTCAACCTGCAGAAAATCTTTGAAAAGACGATATGAACGTAGTTTATTTCCATTTTCCTGCCCGCTATCATTCCAAAGTCCAGAAAACCAATCAAAACAGTCTAAGGTCTTAAGATGTTCTCTAGCCGCAGTAAACTCCTCATGAGAAATATTAAACACATCAGTTACAGGTAAATGATAGCTGACTAATAATTTATGAACTCCATTATACCAAGATCTTCGCCAACGACCTGACCATCTACTGACAATACTAGGTATTCTATAAGACTCTAGAGTATTGAGTGTACGCCAAAAACG
The DNA here is from genome assembly GCA_916613615.1 of Steromphala cineraria. NCBI lineage: Eukaryota > Metazoa > Mollusca > Gastropoda > Trochida > Trochidae > Steromphala > Steromphala cineraria. Next base: position 34,254,835 of record OU744722.1, on the reverse strand, counting down.
AAGAACCTCAATTACTGATTTGATGTTGGCAATTTAGATTAATTCGTTACTTAAATTTAGATACACGTTTAATTTCCCAAATTAACCCCCGTCCCATCTGTCATTATATTGGAAGATTATATTAATGTAAATTTATCTAAATGTCAAATCAGTGATATCCTCACCACGTTTAATTTTAATGTAAAATCGTGGTCTTTTTCTGTTTTAAAAAACCAAAAATCAAAAATAACGTTACTTACCTCGATGTCGCTAGGGAATATATAGAAACTTATTATGACTGTGAATGTAAATATAAATCTCTTCCGGATGATAAAGTATTATCTTATCTTATCTCAAAAAGTCGTGGGCGCATATCCTCTATTTATGTCGTGGGTGAGACGATATACATTTACAGGGGTTACAAAGTTTATACACTGAACAGTAAGTTTTTATATAATTGTTTAGAAAAAAATAATTATCCTGTTTAAAAAACTCGCATATTCTGACATGAAGAGGGCTATTTAATTTGTTTAAGAGTTTATATGAATTTTGAAAATCCTAAGTTACACTTTTGTAAAAGTGGCGGCGCAAGCTTTGCCATTTATACAAGTTTAGAATACAACAAACACTTAATGAAATTCATTTCTTAAATGCATTGCAAAAATTTATATATATTAATACTATAATTTTGAAACATTCAAAGAAGGATATTCATGCAGTCGTATATGGAAACGTAAATGTATCATCCCACATAGGCGCCGAGTCAAACATGTGTAAAAGTGTCTGTTGTTTATAAGTTTTGTTGGAATGGGTTGAATTACCTGAAGAATTAAAAAACAATGTCTATGGCTAAATCTTTTAAAAGGTAGCTCAATATGTATTGTAAATTTGTGTCTTTTATATACAAAGTGTTTTCATCACTTCAGGAGGACATTTTCAATAACAAGGAGAGATCACAGAGAAAATGAGGTTATATGTACAATTCAACGACGTGACTATTATAACAGCACCATTCAACGAACCATTCACGCATGGAAGGCGAGGCGAGATAGGCAGTTGACATACTCAGTCAACACTGTAAATCCTTAGAAACTTTATTAGGTTTGCTCACAATCCATATATCCTAAAGTGCAAACAAAGGTTTTGAAGCAACTTCGTAATTAAAAACATTCCTTTCTCAAAAAATGGGTGTGACCCGTAAGTCAACAGTTGTTACCTAGCAATTCAAAAGTAGATTTGAGTGGTTAACACACTGAGGGCTGTTTTAAAGGGGCAGAAGCACGTTTTTTGATCATTTTATATAATAAATTTTTCACTGATAATTGTACGTTAATGCTAAATGTATTATTTTGATGGTGTCAAAAATCTCATTAAACAAACCAATTATCCATAGTCAGAGAACAAAGTATGAAGATCCACCTAAAATCCATGGGCGGCCATTTTGTGTGAACACCTTTAATTCATTTTGTGTAAGAAAAAGAAATCGCATAGCTAAACTTTACATTACATATTTGAATGATTATTGCTCCATTTAGTTTAAATGTATTGTCTTTCACTTAAAACCATTAATTTTCATTTTCCTGACATCACCTTATATTCCCCCTGAAAACGTGCTACTGCCCCTTTAAGAAAACGTCGTCAGCTTCACACCAGAGGGTGTTTTCTTTTCTCATTACTGCCAAGCGCTGTAGTAATAAGTCACTAGACCAACATTTAGTCCCTGAAAAAAATAGTTCTTTGTTACTTTTTTTATTGTTATTTTATTTTTAAAAACAAATAAAAAGAAGCCCCAGACAGAGGTCTCGCTCCAGAGTACTGTGATGATTCCCATGGACAGTCCCGTGTCAGAGGAACTGTTGCTCTGACACTTTCGCCAACTGACATCATCCAGGTCGTCATGGTTGAAGTGATGGAGACTCGAGCATTCAATTGCTTAAGTGGATCAAGTGGAAGAGTTCATTATCAAACATAGGTTGGAGGAACAAGATACATAGACCTCTCATGCATTTGTTTTAGAACAGAAAGAACGGTGTATCGTACTCTCAATCATCTTGAGATAGGGAAGATCGATGTTGATCAACTTACATGTTAAGAAGGCGCCTGGCATGACTTCATCGAAAGTATGAGCATGCATGTAGAGTTTGAACAGTCCAAAATGTGTTGTTTGTCTTAAAGAGGCTCGCTGATGCAACCGCTGTAGAAGTTTCGTTTTCTTACAAGGACGAATATTTTGTGGATAACAACTTCTTTATTCTGAGTACACGAATTTTCAAGAAGCTGTATCGAAACGTCGTGTACTCAGAATAAAGAAGTTGTTATCCATAAAATATTTGTCCTTATTTGACTTCCAACTTCTAAATGCCACTCAAAGAAGTTTTTTCGTTTTCTTGTTTTCGACCAATGGCGGGTAAAGTCTTATGGCGTAAAACATCGGAAGAAAAGGCCCTGTGTGACCAACACTGACTCATACCCGTTCATTTCAGTTAATTCTATGAGAAGACGGACATATGACACAAGATGATCATGACAGAGAGGTAATCAGGTAATTATTTGTGAGGATTCTGTCATCTGCAGGTAATAAGTATTTAAAGAGAAAAGACCAATTGAATTGACGACATAAGGAAACACTTAAAAAAAGAGACCTTTAAAGAGACACTTCATGAATTTCATCACATAACATTTTGTATTGATACCAATGTTAATAGCATAATTCATGACAATTATTCATGGTATTCTTCATTTCCATTCACTAAAGAGCAATTATATGACAAATACTTGTTTTCAATAAAAATCCTTAACAGTCATACATATTCTCGGAATTTACACGTCCGATTCTCATAATATTCCTAGTAATATAACCTACAAAACATTATCAACTCACAACTATCATTCTGACTGTTAAGATAAGTTTAAAAAATTTGACTGATTGACTCGCGTCATTGTCCGGTTTTCTATCATGACCGCGACTGCATATCTTCCTCTTATCATTATGCGATTTCGATTAGCTTCAACATGACATTTCATGACAACAGTCGTTACACTTCGGTAAGATTACACTATTGGTAAAGTTTAGCATGTTTGATCGGTGTCAACTCACGGAGTGGCTCTTTAAATCAAACTATTGCTGTCATCTCACCTATATACATTGCTGACGGGTGATATATGCACCTTAGATATAAATGATCAGTCATGCAGGTAAGATACAAGATATGGGAAAAACCTATGTCATTGTGAAAGTTTTGGGTTTAATTGACAATTCTAATAGCGAATAAGTTTTTTGAATTTCTTTTTTCAAACGTCTACGCTCCATTCATCGTAGGGCGGAAAGTGTAGGCTGAAGATATGCAGGCGGGTTTTGAATACCTTTTCGATCTAGAATTTTAATCATTTATAAAATTGTTATGAAGTTCAGGTAAGGACACAATGATTAAAGGACCTCTCACTGTTTTGTGCCACGGTTCAACATCTTACACCTTTAAATAATTTCAAAAACGTCTTAATGTCTTCTACATCTAAATAGGATGTAAAGATGTGGAGCACAGTGGTGTAGTGGTTAGCATGCTGGCCTCTCACGCCAATGGCCCAGGTTCGAATCCCGGTGTAGACACTAAAAATGTGTAACCTGGGTCTCATACTGTGTTGTATCCCTGGGTAAGACATTTCATCCACATTGCACTCCGTCCACACAGCTGTTTAAATGGGTACCTGGAAACAGGATGTACGGACCTACATGGTAGCTGCTATGAAAGTACACTTCCCTCAGGGTTATAAGTTTAAGTAGCGCCTTGAACATGCTATTGGATGGAAAGTGAGCGACATAAATACACACGTTATTATAACTATTGTTTTTTAAAGACAACATAATATTACAAACTTGCGCGTAAAATGCACGCACTAGGTTAAGTTTTGTGTGAATGTGTGAGCCCGAAACGGCTGTCTTGGCTGGTACAGCTTGTCAATCCCAGTCATGCCGTTAGTCAAACGGGAGTCATCTCCCTTTACGATATATCCAACACCTGTACAGCAAAATATATGTCAGGTATCACATATGACAAACATTCACACGAAGTTACAACGGTTAAATCTGGCCGGAAATTAAAAGTTGTTTATACTTCCAATTAATTAACATTACAAATACGAGTCAATATAAACAATGTTCTTTCTGTCTTTGATATGCAATAAGAAATAACATAGAGGCTTAAAAACAACTACTTCCTTGCGGTAGTAAAGAATCTACCAATGTTGTGAATGTAAAACTGTGAATGTTACTCATAATTATAATTATGAATAACAATGTTTATAAATGACAGATGTAAACAAGTCAGCATTGCATTTCAAGGCCAGTGATCAAGGCTTAAATGTAATTATTATGCAACTGTTTCTGGACATAATTCACTCCATGAATACACATAAGTACCGTCATTAGTAATAAAAATATATGTTTTGGCCTTCATCATAGTTAAAGGCATCAGAAGCTCAAGTGAAGAACATTGGTATTTTGGCCTTCATCGTAGTTAAAGGCATTAGAAGCTCAAGTGGAGAACATTGGTATTTTGGCCTTCATCATATAGTGAAGGCTTCAGTTGCGCACGTGGAGAACATTGGTATTTTGGCCTTCATCGTAGTTAAAGGCATTAGAAGCTCAAGTGAAGAACATTGGTATTTTGGCCTTCATCATATAGTGAAGGCTTCAGTTGCGCACGTGGAGAACATTGGTATTTTGGCCTTCATCATATAGCGAAGGCTTCAGTTGCGCACGTGGAGAACATTGGTATTTTGGCCTTCATCATATAGTGAAGGCTTCAGTTGCGCACGTGGAGAACATTGGTATTTAGGCCTTCATCATATAGTGAAGGCTTCAGTTGCGCACGTGGAGAACATTGGTATTTTGGCCTTCATCATAGTGAAATGCAATAGAAGCACTCATGGAGAACTTTGATATTTTGGCATCAGTTGCGCATGATATTGGCCTTCATCATAGATAAAGGCATCAGAAAAACACATGGAGAACATTGGTATTGGAGTCATGCCATTTGCAATGCAGATTATTGGCTGTCTTTCTATTTCGTTCGCAAGAGGCATCCTAAACTTAGTTGACAAAACTTCTACAATTTTTAACACTGAAGAACAAAGGGCTTAACAAAGTGTCTTACATTTTCTGCACTTTACAATGTTGAATCTTAATGAACAAACACATATTGTTACTATTTTTCTCATTTCCGTCGTTGCTTAGTGCATTGTCTTGGCCGTAATCTAATCAGTGAAGTAAACCAAGGAATTACATATAAAAATCCTTGAGTAAACAGATACTTGTGAATTTTAGGTACCAGTGAATTTTAGGTACAAAAATTAACTTTTTTACACAAATGCTTTTCCATATTGATTTCTTTGGCGTAATGGCGTAATAAACCTGAAATGATATATAACTTTATAGATAGCATGAATAAAGTCAAGGAAAAAATATTTTCTCTGCTTCTGCTGTAATAAAAATGATTTTAATCCTTTGAAATGTGTTTGAGACTTAAATATTTCAGAGAAGGTCGGTATCTCTGAAATCTATCATTTAATATGGACATACTAAATATCTAATATGATATAGTCTGTAATTGTCATTGGTGATTAAAAAGGTTCCTATAAACATGGTCATTGTTCATTTCAACATGATATAAATTGGATAAGAATAAAAACCATACTCTAATTGTTAATCATTATGGCTTATATAGATCTACATTGAAATGTCATTTGAAATATTATTTGTAATTAACAATTGTTTTACATGTTTATGCCTCAATCGATGTAAAACAGCAACACATGTATTAAATCGCATATTACATAATTTTCGAAACCTACCTACCTACATTACTATATATTCCTGTTAGTAAATTGGACCTATGCATACGAGAGGTCAAATTGTAAATTGTTATATAAATGAGATAACCCTCTGTCAATGGCTACGTGTGGTGGTCACAGTTAATGGTCATTTCCTTATATGCGTGGTCACGACATTGAGTATCTGTGGCTCCTTGTTGATAGAGATTTGAAGCTCGTTTGACCCAAGAAACATTTTAAGGATTTATCTAAAATGAAACAGACAGAAGAAGTTGAACACGTGAATTTGAAGAAACAACTTGGACTAATAAGCGCTACAAGTTACATCACTGGGAGTATTATAGGTGAGGGTTTAATATATAATTCATAAACTTATCGGCAAAATATAGTTATCTTTCTTTGACTTGAAATCATGAAGAATGTTTCATATGATTATCGACAGTAAAAGGTCTCCTCCCACAAGTGGTATTTTTAGCCTTTAAGTTAAAGTTTTCTTGCAATTAAGAGATAAATAGATTGTAAAGGTCATGTGCCTTTTCATTGATTGAAGAATACTTAGTCTTACAAAACCTACATGTTTGAGTCTAGCCACTATCTCCCACAATGAACAGGCTTAAATTAAGGTTCAGCATCAATACTGAATTGGCAAGGTTCTGTTCGTGTTTACACTTGACTTGAGCATATCGAGGTATACACTGTTTCAATAGCATGTGGGGTTGTAAAGCCCATAAGAAAGACAGAAAGAGATCATGGGTTTAGCCAGCCATTTTACTAACCGGAAACTGAGATACATTAAAATCCGGAGAACCGGAAGTACGCGAGGGTAACCAGGCCGGATATTGTAACATCCTCCCCTTTTTGAAAAACTATAAACTTTAACATGAAAAAGAGTTGAAAATTGCAATCACCTGTACTAGTGATCAAAATAAAGAAGAATTAATAAAAGTCAATGAATTTTAAGTAACTTTTAAGAAGATATTAATGCTTGAAGTTATTTCATGTAGGTATCACTTAAAAGTCCTTCAGAACTGTTTTGAATTAAACACTTTAACAATTAACAGTCAATTCAAACTGGAACATCAGGTTGTCGGTCTACTTCAGAGACACCTCAAAGTCATTGAGGTAAGCTCTTGCTTTGCCTCGTTGATCGTCTCGGGTTGTCAGTTATCTCTGACTCAGTCATTACCACAGTATGAGGTCTAACAGTCTCAGACTCTGAAATGGGTTCAGTTGACACCTCAGGTGCAATTTCGGGTGCTGGATGTTTAGTTAGCAGAGGAATGTCTGATCCTCTGGCCACTGCAGTAGAAGGTGGGGATCGAGGAGAAGGAGAGCTAGTTTCACTAGTTTCTTCAGGTGTACTCTGTTTCTTCTGAATGATCCATTTGCGCTGTCTATTTCATATGACCATTCATCCAGTTGTTTTCTCACAGTTCCTTCTTCCAACTCCTATGCCCCGGTCTAAATGGCTTCATTCGTACTGAATCTCAAACATTAAGGGGAGACATGTCTCGTGCATGTCTGATGTAGACCTCAGCTTGTTTTCTGTGTGATTTCTCAATGGCATTTTGGTTAATTCTGTAGTTCTTTTCACTTCCAGGAGTGAGCAATTCTTCGGCCATAGGCATTAGTGATCTGGTCCTTCTGTTAAACAGCTTTTGTGTAGGACTGGTCCCTGTGTTCTGAGTTGGAGTATTTCTCAGCTCAAGCAAGCATAGATAGGGATCCATTTCCGACCTTTTACACTTACTCATCATTGTTTTGGCTACTTTAACACCGGATTCCGCTTTGCATTATCGTTCGGGTGTCTCGGCGAACTGGTACAGTGAACAATGTCCCAAGCTTTTGTGAATGAAAAGAATTCCTCATTTGCGAATTGCGAACCATTATCCGAGATGAGTTTGTCAGGCATCCCATGTCGTGAGAAATGAACTTTCAAAGCTCTGATCACTGCTGCGGAAGTAGTTGAAGTGAGATGGTCCACTTCCCAGAAACCACTGAAATAGTCAATCGTGAGCAGGTATTCTCGACCTTCAAAGGTAAATAGGTCTGTTCCAACTATCTCCCACGGATATTCGGCTTCAATAGTCATCAGTGTTTCCTTCTGTTGTGATCTGCACTATGTTTGACATGCGTCACAAGATTCAGTGATCTGCTTGATCTGGTCAGTCATACCCGGCCAGTACACACATTCTCTAGCTCTTCTCAACATGCTATCTGTACCAAGGTGAGATGTGTGGAGGAGTTTTTTGACATGAGATCGCATGTTTTCAGGTACAACAATGCGTTCTCCCTTGAACACCGAATTTGAAACCATCATGGACGGTGTATTCATCTCTGGTAGAGAAATATGGAGCAAGTCTTTCAGGTAGATCCGTCTTATATTCCGGCCATCCTTTCAGGATGACAGTTTTTGAGAATGTCCATTGTCTTATCCTTTTGTGTTGCATTCCGCAGTTCTTCTAATTTTTCAGGGCTAACTCGCAAATGTCCAATTGCGTTTACTGATGAAAATTTGTCCTGCATTTTCGAGGTTGTGATTGAGTTGATGTATGCTCTAGAAAGCATGTCTGACAGGTACATCAGTTTATCTGGTCAGTACACAACATCAATATCGTATTGAAGGAGTCTCAGCATCATGGATTGAAGTCGTTTGGGTGCCTTGTACAGAGGTTTTCTCAGGATAGCTTCCAACGGCTTGTGATCAGAGTGAACAATCGTAGTTCTGCCGAAAGTGTGTGGTGAAATTTCTCTAGAGCGAAGACAATCGCCAGACACTCTTTCTCAACCTGTGCGTAGCCACATTCTGTATCAGACAGTGCTCGGCTAGCATATGCTAGTGGTCTCTCTTCCTCGATAAGAGCTGCACCCAGTCCCTTGCTTGAGGCATCACACTCAATGTGTAATTCTACTTGAGGATCATAGTACCTCAGCACAGGTTTGTATCGTGCACATCTTCATTTCTCCATGCACTAACACATCATCTGCCTCACAGAAGACACCTTTTAATCCTTCCAGATTCTTGTGCAGCATTCTCTGAAAGATTTCCGAACTGACCTTTGTTCCAAAGGGCAGTCGCAGCCATCGGTACCTACCGAAAGGAGTTATTACAGTAGTGAGATAACTGCTGTCTTCATCCAATAGCAGTGCCAGTATCCATGTGTCATGTCTACCTTGCTGAACACTCTGGCCTTAGCAATCTCAGGGACAACATCGTCAATAGTAGGTAACGCGTACCGTTCCCGTTGTAGAGCATCATTAAGAGATTTCGGGTCAACACACACTCTCAGTTGACCTGATTTCTTGATCTGTACTGAGATTTGAGAGCACCATTCAGTGGGTTCAGTTACTGGTGCTAGTACACCAAGCTTGACCAGCCGGTCGAGCTCTTCTTTCAGTTTCGGCTTAATAGCCAGAGGTACTCTTCTTGGTGGGCATTGTGATGGCATAGTACCTTCCTTCACATGTAGGTGTACTTCTCCTTGAAAAGTACCTTGTGAGTTTTTGTCGAAGACGTCGTTGAACTTGGACAGCATAGAGTCTGTAGTGACCTTGTTGATCTGCTGAAAGTTTTGATAGTTGACAGGGTGTCATTTTACTAACCGGAAACTGAGATACATTAAAATCCGGAGAACCGGAAGTACGCGAGGGTAACCAGGCCAGATATTGTAACATACACTTATGTACATATTATTGATTTCAGAGGTATCAGAATGCGAGCTTAATTACTTTTTTGGTTTTTGGACGTAAAACGCGGTACTGTTTATGTCAAATAACATTTGAGGTAATAATTGTTTTGGAGATCGGTGCACATTATCGAACGATGATAGTTAAACATTTCTTGCCCTGTTCATTGCCTAGTAAGAACTATTTTCAATTTATGAATGCATTATTTTGTCCATGAGTTTATTTTGTTATATAGCGCCATACTTCCATGAATACATCGAACAAAAGCTTTTAAAGTCTGTTTCAATATATTACTTTTAGTCCAGTATTATTATGTTGTTTAATGTTTTCTCCCGTTTGGCTACTTTAAGATTCATTCTGCCAAAAGATGCAATACCATAACTGTATCTGACACACTTCATATATGCCCCCCCTATATATATTATATAGTGTAAATTTGACCCTTTTACAATTTGTTTTCAAAAATATTTTTTTACAGAACTTTAAAAAGTATGGGTTCTTCTTCTTATAGAGTAAAATGAAGTTTTTCAACCGCTTGATCTGATGGTACTAACTGTTCGATGAGATTAAACATCGAAGATGAATTAATCTGACTCTTAAGCATCAATAAATCTCATCTCTGAGCAATGGGCACATAAAGGGTCGTATCAAAAGCCATCAATGGTGGAAAACTTGATTAGTTTGAAACAGCAGTTGCAATTCGAGAGAACTTTATCAGAAGTTGATATAGCAAGAGTGACTTTAATCGATACGCATTTTGATAAGAGAAATGGAAACTCAACATCATAAGTTCCAGCTTTGGAAATTCCGGTAACAGAGAGCTAGTCAGGATGTAACTTAGGAATGTAACAGGGTGTCATCTTAGCTCAGTACTTGTCAATGATTTGGTAACACCCTCGCTTCTGCTCGTTTTTGGATTAACAATTAACTTTAATATATAATATTATTAAATGTAGGGTCGTGTAGTATCCTTTATATACATTATAAAAATAATGACAATTCTTAAACAAAACTAAAGTAATTCTATCAATGTCGTGGAAAGCAATTCTGTCAATGTTACGGAAAAGAAATTCTGTCAATGTCGTTGAAATGCAATGTTGTCAATGCCCCGGAAAAGTAATTCTATCAATGTCGTGGAAAGCAATTCTGTCAATGTTTTGGAAAAGCAATTCTATCAATGTTTTGGAAAAGTAATTCTATCAATGTCGTGGAAAGCAATTCTGTCAATGTTTTGGAAAAGCAATTGTGATAATGTTGTGGAAAGCAATTGTGACACTGTCGTGGAAAGTAATTGTGACACTGTCGTGGAAAGTAATTCCGTCAATGTCCTGGAAAATAATTCTGCCAATGTCGTAGAAAAGCAATTCTGTCAATGGGATGTTTGTGGCAGTGTTATCAAACTGTAGTGATAGAGACCTTGGGCAAATCTTGATGTGCTATTTGCTTTCATTGAAGGTCCCAAGTTCTTATCAGATCTTGAAATATACTCTACGACTCCTTGAAACACAAATGGCTTTCGTAATCAATAAAACCAAAGTTTTTTGGCTGATTTTTATACTAAATTCATACATTCTAATTGTAGTTTGTATGGCAAAAAAGTGTAATGGACTAATTTGGAACGTTATATTTCCTCAAGTAAAACTTGGATCTTGACCGTTAGGAAACTAATCGAGACCAACGTAATTGACTCTTCATTGGATTTAGATATAGACCTATTCCCGAAACTAAACGATATGAATATCAGACATAATTTAATGACTTCACATTCTTCTGATGAAAGTATTAATATTTTAATTAACCATACAATCATTTATCATAAGCACTTTATGAGCACTCTACATAATAACTAGCAGTAATATGGATCAAGATTTCCTTCACTACTCACGCAATCCCTACAATTGATTGTTATCTTTTAAATAACGTTTTTTTTGTGAATTCAAAACAGTTGGTTCGTAAAGTATCACCATCAACACTCTTATTCTAAAGGATTCATTTGTCTAGAGATTCACCGGAAAGTTGTTTTTCATTTTTTTTGTGAAAACTTTAAGGTGTCCAAACTGTTTGATTAAAATATGTTTTAAGACATTTTTATCCTTTTGACGCAGGTGTTGGTATCTTCATCAGTCCCACTGCAGTACTGGAAGGAGTCGGTTCATCAGTCGGTCTCTCACTGATAGTATGGGCGATGTGTGGAGCTCTCACCTACTGTGCTGCCATGTGCTACACAGAGTATGGTGAGTCTAGTTGTATATCATATATCATTGGGTATGTTTGCTTACTGTTAATGTCTTCAGAGTTATCTTAAAGATGCCAACCAATCTGCCTCAAGGTAATTAGACAAGTAATCTCATACGATTGAAGTATTGCAAGCCAGTATTGGTTAACCTTTGTTTCTGGTTAAAGCACGTTATTTACCTCTTGAGGAATAGGACATCAACAAGAATGGAAACTGAAGTCCTGCCGCATTTTCGAGCACAATCTTTGGTACACATGTCAGAGAGGCTTCTTTGCATGAACATATTAAGATTTTTGCAACCTTCCTTGCATTTGCAAAAACAGTTCTAAACAATTCTATAGAGTCCATCATTACTCATTGTCCAAAATCAGTCAGTAAGAGATAGAAGTTCTGACTTGTCAATAGATGTCTTTACCCATACAAAGACATGTCTGGTGGTTTAAATGACTAAAGAGCAATTAAAGACGTTAATTAAGAGTAAATGTAAAAATAAGTTTCCATTGTTTTGACCCTGTCTCAAAAGCCAAAACTTCATACATTGAACATGCAAAATCGCAAAAAGAAAACCTTTCTTGATGGTTATATGTATATCATTTTCCCATCTTTGAAAGGCTTAAGGGTGAAGAAGTCCGGAGGATCCTACACCTACATCAGAGAAGCGTTTGGTGACGGGGCGGGGTTCGTGTTCCTCTGGGTACAACTCCTGATAGTCAGACCTCTCTCTGTGACCCTCGCCTCTCTAGCCTCAGCCGAGTACATCATGAGGCCTGTCTTCCTCTACTGTCCAGAGATGGCGCCACGATCGGCTAAGGTCATGCTGGGTTTCGTTATTCTTGGTAAGCAAAACACTGACTTAGATGTGCTTGTATGTGTATGTGTATGGACGTCGAAACCCGTTCGCTGAGGAATGTTCAACCACAATGGTTGCAGCGCAAATATTTTGATAACTACTCGCTTCTATGTCTTGCACTTCTGTCCAGAGATGGCACCAAGATTGGCTAAGGTCACGCTGGGTTTCGTTATTCTTGGTAAGAAAAAAACTGACTTAGATGTGCTTGTATGTGTATTTTGGAGCTTAAGATGTCGTAACCTGTCCGCTGAGGAATGTTCAATCACAATGGTTGCAGCGAAGGGCAAATATTTTGATAATTACTGGCTCCTTCGAGGCCTGTCTTTCTTAAATGTCCATATATGGCTCCCAAATCGGCTAAAGTCATGCTGGGTTTCGTAATTCTTGGTGAGAAATTCTACAACAAACTTTAGTTTGTATGCCATATAAACCCAATATCCTCACTATTCTATCATGATTCCTTCACCAAACTCTTCCACTTGATGTAATCAAGCGCTTCCGCTTGATGTAACATAAGTATGGACACTAGAGCGTGTAAATAAACTGTTTTCTAAAGCATTTCAAAAGTTGCGAACATATATGCAATTGGTCATGATGTAGGCTAAATAATACGGAAATACATGAACTAACTGAATCCTCATTCGTTGTTGTTATTCACTTTGCACTGGTAATGCCATTTGATTCTTAAATCACAGATGGACCTTATCACGAAGATGCAACTCAGCTGTAATAAAGCCCTCACTGTATCTCTTTGAACGAAGTGAGAAATAGTCCTCAACGAATGTTTCATGTGGGAATAAATAGAGGATATTACATGAGTGTCCATGACATACTATGTTTACGACACGAGTGGCTAAATATTAGTATTTCCCGAGCGAGAGCGAGGGACATACTGATATTTAGGCACGAGTGTCGTAAACATAGTATGTCATGGACACGAATATAATATTCTGTTTATTACCATAGTCTCAAAATTAGAGAAAATACTCAAAACCTACTTCTAGGCATAGGCGGACTAGCCGGCGCCGGCCCGTATAGATTGTGACGTCATAGGTGAACCGTGACGTCAAAGCATTGTTAAAAACGTGACGTCATAATGAAAAAGTGATATTTTGCCCTAGGGCAACATATGAAAAATATGAACCTCGGTATGACTGCCCTCGTAGGTAATAAATGACAGTATGTCGAGTCAATCCGTACTGGGGCAAAGTATGTACTCGTTTATGTATTATCATATATTATCCCAAATATTCTGCGTGTGATCTTGTTGACCATTCCAACAGGTTTCTTCACTGTTGCTAACCTGTACAGTGTACGGCTAGGAGCGAGACTACAGACTCTTGCTACTGTGTGTAAACTCTTCGCTATAATCACCATCATAGTAGCAGGGATAATCCATCTCGTTAATGGTAAGGCGTTCATATAGAATCCTTAATAGTATTAACTTTATTTAAAAATCAAGACTTCTTTATAACTTTTTTATAAAAAAAACCTAATGTGTCCTTTATGTATTTCAACGTTTACATCTTAGAGATTCTTAAAAAAAACCATCATGGTACAAGGATAATTTGTATTGAAAGTTAACATCGGATTTAATGACGTATGCTTATCACACTGTGGAAAAAGTTGTCGAAATCCTCTTGAAATATTTTAATGAAATCTGAGAAGAATACAAACACATCTTTGGCTAGGATTTCGCCATGTTGTTACTATTCCATAATTCAATGTACAGATATAACAATTCATCTTAATCACAAATATCTATTCACTTAGTTCTCGTAGAAAGTTTTGAAACAGATGCAAACCTAAAAGCTATAACTTAACACGAACGTTTTATAGGTCATACGGATCATTTCATCCAGCCTTTTGAAACAACTAACATCGAGCCAGGAGGTATTGCACTGGCTATATATGCCGGACTTTATGCTTTCGGGGGATGGTAGGTATCTTATATATAAATAAAAATAATAGTAGTAGGGTCAGGAAGCTCACTCTACCTTCCAGTCAGTTGACAAAGCAATATGTGAAGATGCGCTTATAATCGTTGTCTGAAAAATATAATGTATGTATCTTCGCATCTATGTATGAAAAACTTTAAACGCTTCAAGTTCATTCTTATTTGAATTAAGCCTTTATTTTACCATATGCATTGAGGAGACTTTGAATACGAATATGAATACTTGCATTAGATTTAAAAAGTATTGTCGAGTAAAATGTTTTTTCTCATTGGATTACAGGGATAACGTCAATATAGCTGTAGAAGAAGTGGTAAATCCTAAAAGGTATGTTAACCGGAAATGATAGTTCATAAATTCAAAATTCTATAATTCCATGACAAATTTTCATTCTTGAAACTTGTTGTTTGACATGTAGATTCTACAGATCGGACAAAGCTGATTCAGCTGCGATGGTCCATGTTGGGAATGCTTGATTGATTAACTTGTGCTTGATTAAGGTGCTTGGTACACGAAATTCAATTTATTTAAACCACTGTTATTAACCATGACCTGTTCTTGGATCATATCGAAAAAATAAGTTTTGACCACAGACACTCGAGCTCCAAAACCTTGATACCAGTGATTTTCTTGGTTATATAAAAGCTACAATATTTCCAAATTAGCAAGTGAAATTACACACGATGTCGACCTTTACCTTATATTAATGTTTGATTTGACATGAGAAAGGCTCTATATTCTCCGTTAAATGCATATTTCTTTGAAGAAAGGTAGAATTATATTTAACCTGAACCCTTTAGAAATCTACCTTCAGAGATCCTATTTCATCCTTTAGAACTATCCCTATCGCGATCCTTGGAGGTTTGGCTATCCCGACCTTGACCTACGTTCTAGCTAATGTCGCCTACCACGCAGTTCTCACCGACCAGGAGATTCTCTCAGGAGTTGCTGTTGCTGTGGTCAGTGGAATGTTTCTTTACTATAAGAAATACGCCTTAATAACATAAACATGTTTGGACCATTCTTATAATGGTAAATATTCAAATGGAAATTCTCACTGGAGTTGCTTTTGTTTAAGTCAGTCAAATGTTTCTGTACGAAAATGCAAGAAAGAAAAACAGAAAAAAACATTTAGTTCAGACACTTCCATTTTTCAATTTGTATAGTAATGAACTAAAATGATTACCTTATCACTTCGACATAACGTCATTGTTAGGGTCGATCTTAATTTTCCTTGATAGGTAATCATAAATGTGTAGCGAACAAATGCCCAACAAAAATGGTGGCTTTCCTAAACATATATTTATCATTTTATCTTAGTATTCTATTGTGTGTGATCTGTGTTCCAGATATTCGGAGAGAGGATTCTTGGACATTTCAAGTGGATAATTCTACCTTGTGTAGCGATTTCAGCAGCAGGCATTGCTAATGCAGTCATTTTCACAGCTAGCAGGTGAATCTGATGCAGAATTTATATGTCATTAGATTTCCACCATTATTCATAACACATAATGATAAGCAGTTATGGGTTCCGAATAAATGCGTCTATGAACTGCGATATTGTTGGTAATATGGCATTGATAACAACGGTTTATTTTTTTCAGAAGGAAGTTAATCAAATGCGCGACTTTCTTCTTCAAACTGGTAGTTAATTCAACTGATCATCGCTTCTATCAAATTTGACTAAGTTTCAATTATTCCGTTACATTGGAACTCTTTGTGCATTTTACATGGTATTAATGCTAAAATAATACATACCAAAGTCAGGTTAAAAAACGGCTTCATAATTATCTAACACGTATATGTAAAATTTTTATGTAGCTTCTACAAACACTTTTGCAGGTTGAACTTTGTGGGTGGACGTGATGGTCTATTTCCCCGGTTCCTGGGCATGATTAACATAAACCGGAAAACTCCTCAACCGTCTATCATACTCCTTGTATGTAAACAATATTCCATCAAAGCTAAACGATGACAAATACCTCCCGTTATATAAGCTTCATTCGTATTTTTTGCTAATGATACGAAATGAAAAAATAATTCCAGAAAACCGAATGCTTGCGAATATAATCTGCAGGGCAGAAACAGTACACATTTCAGCAGTTTTCATCGTATGTAACATTTTCGATAAAAAGTGATGAGAACTTGAGTTAATCATCGTTCAAAGAACACGTTTGAGTTTTTCAGTTAAAAACTGTTACAAACTTGATTTTAATATATCACTAACGTTAACCAACAAAGGATACATACTCTTTGTGAAAATGAAAAAAATGTCTTTTTCTTTACATATTGACAACATTTTAAACATGGTAGGGGTTGTTTTACAAGTTTCAATGATAAGTTATTAATCAAAAGTTCTGATATAGGTTAAAAGGATGTTGAACAATGTGAATATATGTCAAAATCCTTATACCCTTTTGTTTTCAGTTCATGATAGCAGTTATCTACATATGTATGGGTGATGTCAGGTCAGTTCTCGGAGCCTACTCATTCTTTAAAGCAGGAGGCGAATTCATCGGTGTTTTAGGAATATTTAGAATAAGACGGAAATATCCAGCTACGAAAGAAACATACGAGGTGATTGTTTGAATATAACATAGTGGAAGGTCGCTGATTTAGAATTTTTTAAACATTTGACATTGATATGAACGTCAAAAATAAAATTAAAATTTAAATACAATATTATGAATTAGATACTGGTTTTAGTATATGACTTTAGTGTAGAAAGAGAGATCCTATCCTATCATTAAGCTCGAAAGCTCTTAGTCTCGGAAAATA
Source organism: Steromphala cineraria (assembly GCA_916613615.1). Classification (NCBI taxonomy): domain Eukaryota; kingdom Metazoa; phylum Mollusca; class Gastropoda; order Trochida; family Trochidae; genus Steromphala; species Steromphala cineraria. Next base: position 34,237,521 of record OU744722.1, on the reverse strand, counting down.
ATCAGCAGTAGGCCTAGAATAAGATCGTTTGAATTACCTAAAACACAAACTATTTATTACTTTGACCTTATAAGGGGAGGTATGTTTTCTTTACAGTTATCTCGTCGCGTCTGATGCCTATTATCCAGCGTTTGCGTATGTCTTGGTCCTTTGGGATGTTGTGAAACGATAAACTACTTCCAGATTGATAACGTGAATCATTTGTACAAGTCGGCACACAGCAGTGTAGCGCCATTTCTGTTTGTATACCGAGCCTCGTTTTGAAGTTTTTTAGCGGGTTGCGTGAGAAGGGCGTATTGGGACATAAATTCCCGTATAAAATGCAACATAAAGCTAAAGCGAATTTCTTTATTGCATCACTTTAGCTTTGTAGGTGTTTCATGTCATTGGTTAACATTGTTAAAGTCCACCCAATAGGCCTTGAATACCTTGAACCTTCTAGTGACGATAGCTATGTCCTAAGGCTCACTTTCATGAATCCCTTTATGGCAAGCATCATGCTGATACAAAGACTTTCCCCACTGCCAGGTGAGTGTGTTGTTCCCTGTGATCTACATCATCTTCTTCCTGGTGTTGTCCATCACTGCTATCGTGTACGAGCCGAGAACCTTCCTGGTGCCTTCTGTCATCACCCTGCTGGGAGTCCCTGTCTACTTCATGTCTACAACCCGGGCCTGGAAACACAGCTGCGCCGCCACTCTTAATGGTAAAGGTTTGAGGGGTTTTAGTATAGTTCTTTAAAGGGGCAGTAGCACGTTTTTTGATAATTTTATATTTTAAAGTTTTCACTGATAATTGTTAGTTAATGCTAAATGTATTATTTTGACAGTGTCAAAAATGTCATTACACAAAACCAATCATCCATAGTCAAAGGACAAAGTATGAAGATTCACACAAAATCCATTGGCGGCCATTTTTTTGTGAACACCTTTAATTCATTTTGTGTAAGAAAAGGAATCGCATGGCTAACCTTTACGTTATATATTTGAATTATTACTACTCCATTTAGTTTAAATACATTGTTTTTCAATTGGAACCATTAATTTTCATTTTCCCGACATCACCTTATATTCCCCCTAAAAACGTGCTACTGCCCCTTTAAAGAGCCTCTCCGTGAGTTGTTGGGGTCACATATGAAAACTTTTTCAGTAGTGTCATTTCAGCCAGGACTATCGACTGTTGTAGGAAAATATCATTTTAAAGCTGATTGACGTATAGTGACAATATGTAGGTTTGAAGTCGATAAAAAAGCGCTATAAACAGGTTTATGGTTTTTTTGACACATAGTCACCAATAGAGCTTCAGTTTTTGAAATATTGAAATGTTAGAAAATAATTTAATAATCTGAATCTGAAATTTATTTCTACTATTTCGTGTTTTCTCAAATGGATTCAAATTTCATGATACCTTGTTTCAAATGAATACGTTTAAAAACCCAAATTTTCAAAATCATTTCCGAATAAATTGAATCATGGTATGTAGCTTAAAATGTAACCTTTCGTAACGATCACTAATTAAAATGTTGATACTAAATTGTTTTTCAGAATTCATCACGGGTATCTGCCATCGATTGCTGCTGTGTCAACATGCCATTGCAGAAACTCATTGAATTTAACGATCATATTTTCAATGATGTAAATATGTAATCAATTCATAAAACAGCTGCGTACCCTATTAGATAAGTTTACTAGTAAAAGTATCTTATATTATATAGTGCTAATATAAATTAATTTGCGTTTCGTTTTGACGTCAGTCAGATAACTCCAGCAACCCTGACACGGACTCACCGATTGCTATTGTGTACAATAACAATTCTCAAACCATATTTAGGAATTGTCTGGTTACTGCTTCAGAATTTCCAAATATGGCTTATAAAAATAGACAGATGAGGTCATATTTTTGAAACTCCGATTTTCTTACTTTTTGGTGAAAGTTTTCCATATAGACTCTCTGTAGGATCATATTTACTAAGTGCAACGGAACAAAAGGATTTTGTAGAGGAAAATAAAATACAGTGTTTTCGAAATTTGGAAAGTTGGTATTGAAAAAGTCCAAACTATGCCTCAAATAAAGGTTTTAGGTGAAACTGGGCGGCATTGTATTTGTCCAAAGCCAAATGAGAGCTATGAAATATTGGCAAAAAGTTATTGCGCAAATCGTTATCCTTTAAATGATATATCCTTAAAAGGTGGGATGAACAATTCAAGCACAGTTGGTGTATGATGTTAAATCATGTTCACATGTAAATATATTTAGTTTTTCTTATGTTTGGGTGTATCAAAATGTTAGTGACATCAAGCGATTTATGTATCAATTTCAGAAACGATTAAAAGATACAGCTGCACAACATTTGTATGCAAAATATTCTGTTTCTAAATACTGTACCTTTCTCATTATTCTGGCATTAAATCTTTATCATATGTTAAACAATTTATGTCCTCCCTTATTTCATACCTTGCTGCACACTCATGTGGTGTCTGTGCTTGCTCTCTCCAGCTAACTATATATGAGTGAAAGCAATAGTCCGATCAGAAAGTAACTGAAGGTTGCTAACAATCGCTCGAAGGGGCGCTGATATCAACACAGAAAACTCAATGGTTTGCAGCAAGGCATAAAAGAGACAGTTCGAAATCTGGCATTTCAGGAAGATGTGTGTATGTTTGCTCTTTCTCATTACCAAGCATCCTCAATTGTCAAAATGAAAATGTCATCTGAATATTTGTGTAGGCCATATAGGCCATATGGCCCACATTACTGAAATAGAATTTGTCTGTATGTCCGTTTACTAATTATTAACGCAAAATGAATCTCAACTTTTGTACTCCTTTGGACCCCCTTTGAATACATTTTAACCCAGTACAAAATTTTAGATAAATATATGTACATGTACTGTTAATAAAAATGAGGAACAAGTGTCACTTACAATTCAATACAAGTGTTATTATTGTATTTATAGCTTCACATAGTAACTATAAATTGACAGATTGAAAAGAAATATATGGTTTTTGTCATTTGTCGAATCTACGACCTAACAGGGTTTCGGTGGACAAAATATTATCATATACAACATTTTTTGGCGAATTATAAACAGGAACATCTTAATGAATTGTTGTTCATCTTCTATATAAATAAGATAATTTATTATGTGAGCGTAATTTTCGGCAATCCGATTGGTCGAGAACCGGCCACGTGACAGTCGACAGAAAGTGATATTGACTTGACCCCCGTGACCCCGAGTCCGACCAAAAGTGATATTGACTTGAGTTACTAAAAATAGAGCCGATGACGTCAAACCGTTGTTTCATGACGTCATGCTATTGTTATCATGACGTCATCGACCGGTCCTCGCAAACAATCGAGCCGAAATGCCGCTCATACCTGTAGTTTTCTATTTCTTTTTCGTGTTTTAACCGAGACATAATAAAACAATTATAGACTGGTGAATTCGGTCAATACCTGTTTTTATAGACCCGATGAAAACAATATCGACCTCGGACTTCGTCCTCGGTCAATATTGTTTTCATCGGGTCTATAAAACAGGTATTGACCTCATCACCAGTCTATAATTGTATAATAGTTTGCAAATTCTATTATATTTTCGAATTTATTTGAATCTTCCCTTTTAGTGGAAAGGTTTGGTCTACTTAATGTTATACTTATATGTGTGTACTTGACGCATGAAATACTATATTTCTGTACATCTAATGTACATATAAACATCTTATAAAACAATCGTTAACTGGAAAAGGAGAGAATCCTGGTCGTTCACCAGTTAAGCTCGTACACGGGTACGCCACCTATAAGCTACCCGTCAGTCACTGGTGGGCCATGCCTAGCCCCCAGTGAGGCAACGCGTTGCCCGACCACTTACGTTTGCACACTACTGTATATCTTCTCGAGCCATTCTGCAAATAGTTAACATTGAGTCTCATTGGTAAATGAAAAATATGTGTATCATTCGAGTTGGCATGCTGGCCCATCCATACAAAATCAGATTCTTGGATTATAGGAATTACCGAATTACTGTGACAATTTTTCAAATTCAAAGTCGATACTGAGGCACATACAATAATGTTAAACATAACTATATTGTCTATATTTGGAAATCGCTGCATCGGGTGTCTACCACATTTCAATACACTAATAATTGATACACCTAGAAATATTTCCTCATGCTTTCAAATAGTTCTTTTGATGTCGTTGTAATATTTCAAACCTCAAATTAAAAAATTCAACTCTGTATGTTAAAATTGGTTTAATCAAGGCTTAAAAATGTTTTGAATATGAATTTATATTTATTTATATAAGAGTTCGTTTTATTTTTAAAAAATTCGTTACCTTTTGTGCTTGCAGACAAACGCAATTGATACGCATTGTCTAAGCTAAAGGAAAAAAAATCCCAATATGAGTATCGAATTAAATAAACTTAGTCTTTATTTCTGTACCACCATTTCTATTACTGATAAACACATTTCTTTCTTGAATATCAAAACTTTGGTTTGTGAACCTTTGAAGTTATCACAGCACGTCTACTGATCTTCAATGATTCGTTTTAATACTACTTCTGTGCTAGATCCTGAATAGCAGGATATCGTTCGCAAAGTGCGAGAGAAACTTATAACTAAACTGTATACCTGTATCTGCTATCAGCACTTACAGTAACCTTCAATTTGGATTGCTTATTCATTGATAACAGACGAAATAAAATGGACGGAGTATGCACCCTTGTGTTACTCAAAGTTGTAGTCCAAAATAATCAAATCCATTATTGATTTTGTCACAAAGTTTTTGATTTTAATAAAAAAAATTGAGAAGTCTTTTTTCATTTAAGGGCTCAGTCCGTGATTGTTTAAAAGAGCAAACGACTTTTATCTGTATACCGATTCGCAGGCTTCTTCAAATTTAACGAAGTGAGCATAAATTTTACCATCTTTGGTGTTGAGATATTCTTGGGTGAAATACTTTGTGCAATCAGTGACCTCTATCTGACTGCAGTGGCGATCGTCATTCTCAATCGAGCGAAGTAAAATTCAATAGTTTGACGTCATGGTCTGACGTTTCGAATACTCATATGAGGTCAGTACCGACACCTAATGCTAATGGTAATTGGTTTACAAAAGTGAAGATAATCAGGGTCACGATTTTATCAAAATAACGACGAACACCAACTTCTTTATGTCGATGAGTCAAACAGATATTTTGAATATTTTCTACATACACAGTGAAAACTTATAGTGGTATAGTTTGATCTGTAGCTTATATGGTGTAACTTGTGTCCATCTCATTTTAAACATTGCAGGAGGCATTATCATGATTACAATTTAAAAAAAACCCCAAAAAACTTGTTTGCGCCTTTTCGAAAATACGAGTTGATTATAACGAAGAGGGAAAAAAAGGAAAGCTAAATCTAATCTTACACCCTCAAGCCATTTAAAGATAATGATTTATCATACGGACATACCTAGTTTAGTTTTCCTTAATGTCACAGCACCTTTCACATTTGTTAATCCTTATAAATTTGTATGTAAATCCTTCATAGACATATCTCCCGAAAGGTTGACTCGAGGACAAGTCACTTCGTGGAGGGGGTGAACGTGACAGCGTTTGGTCAGAAGCCTTCCTACTAGCTTTGCTGGAGGTCGAACAGGTGGAGTGTCTGACTCTCAAACTGGAGGCACCGGGTTCGAATCCCGCTGGACGTGACAATATTGGCTTTTCACTCCTGCGACGCATACAATGCTAGAAACAGTGATACAGAACTTTGGTCACGTACAAATGACAAATTTAATGGTTGAAAGATACTCTTAGTCACTTTAGGAGCCTTATACGTGCTAACTGTTATTCACAATAACTTTTCATTATATTTCTATCTGTTGAAGAACGAAGATGTATTTTCACTATTGACGCATGAAATATAATGCAAACACTATCACAGAACACCTGAAATAATTAAGAAACACTCATTTTGTAATATTTGTTGTAAATTATGATTATAAACAACATCAAATGGAAACACACGAATGTTGGTTAAAACTTGATAAGCGTTTGCGGGACACCGCAAAAGCAGAGCAGCCACGAAACTTTGGGTTTCGCCTTACCCTGTTCCGCCTTTTATAGGCCTCACCAAATTGGGCATTTTCTCGTGACCTTGACCTTTGACCCTCAAGGTCACACAATCAATGAACACATTAAATTGAGTATGACATTAATGTGATGAAATAAAGTGTTAAAAATATATCTTATAACTCGTGACCTTCACATTTGACCTTGAAAGTGAACATAATAATTCCCCGCAGGTGTAAACATTTAGACATGCTCATGAGTTCTGAAAAGCTAAATGGAATAAAGCTATATTCAAATTAGGTGTACATTGTAATAACTTATATATCTCATGACCTTGAACTTTGCCTTTCAATGTCACACAATTAATGAACACTTTTTATAGAGTATAACAATCATGTATTGATTAAAAGTGTTCATAGTTAGAAGAAAGCATTTTCGCTAAACCATGCTAAAGTCATGACCTCGCTGTGACCTTGACCTTTGACGGATTGTAGCCAAAACCTTTTCAAATTATTTTACTCTTCCAAGGATGATATATACCAAGTAAGAGCTTCATAGCACAAAAACTTTTCAAGTTATCGCGTTTACAAGGAATTCTTAGAGTGATTACATAGCTCGTGACCTTGACCTTTGACCTTGAAAGTGAACGTGTCACAATCGTTCCCCCGAGGTATGAGTAGTAAGTTATGAATAAGAGTTCTGGAAAGCTTAGTGGAAAAAAGTTATAGCTAGTTATACGAGTGCGGCCGCGGCGATGGAAACTTCACAAAAACTTACAGCAGCCCGGCCCCGTCCTTAGACAGGGCTGCTAAAAACTTATCGAGTGGAAAACTCATGTATAAGCAGAACTTTAAATCGATTCAAAAGCCCAATCTATTAAAAGTTAGCAATTAGTTAGCACAAGGAAGAAATGGAAACAACTTTATGTTGCTCAGTATTTGCCTTCTCTCCTGTGAAATAAGCTCTAATGTTAAGATGAATAATTAAATGCACTTCAAAAGAAACTTTGAAACCTTCAATTAATCAATATGGTGCCCTTTCATTAGGCGATCAATATCAGAGAGCTGAAAACTTAAAACCTATCCTAACGAGGGTTGCCTCCAGTTCATTTCTGAGTGTTTCTGCAAGAATTGACGGTATCTGGAGAAATGAATGCAATTATCTGCCTATTTCTTGCTGCTTACATACAAACAGCAAAAGGTATGTGTTCGTTTTATTTTAACAGTAAATGAATTCGATTCATATTGTGAAATGCAAGGACAAGATGTTCATATTTTGTTTTACTTGTTTGTGCACCAGTTGACTGTAGACAATGATGTACTTTATTTTCCTAATGAAGGATTAATCAGGGAGCTTTCAAATTAAGACAAAAACCTAAGCAGATGAAAAAGGTTAAGCCCTTGTTCGGAACGTCTTTGATAGAAAGTTTGATGTGTCAGGAAAGATTTGGGTGAAAATATAAAGTGTTTTAGATATTTGATGAAATTGGACTTATTTTGAGGATGTTTTTGATGAAAAAACTTTTATCTTAAAAGATATTTCGTTAAGTAATTAATTGCGTTGACAAATATAGTTCTGGATAAAAAGATTTTGATGGTAAAAGGAATTTGTTCAATAAAAACTTTTATCAATTAGTTTCTTTAATGTTATTTTGAATTTGATCGAGAAATTCGCCCTAATGATAAAATATTGAGTTTCCTATCAGATTATTGGGCATTTTTGCAAAACCCAAATTTTCCTTTAGTAAAAACATCTAATGATGTTCGATGATATTTCGTCATAATGATACAGTTGAAGGTCTACGACAAGGAACTACTCTTATCAAAATATTTATCAAACATTTAGATATCATGCATATTTTCCATTTCCACGAAATAGAAATATATTTTTCAAGTTAAACTTATGTCAACTTCTCACAGAGAAATGACTACAAACACGAAAAGGAATCGAAGCCAATGTCATATTCTGAAGTTGAAAAGTTCTTTACAAATTTGGACGTTTCTAAAACGAAATTTTAAATTTTTTGTTTCTATCGAAGGTTATTTTACATTAAGATATTTGTATTATGAAAGTTGTAAGTTCATTAAAAGAGTTTTTCAATAGAATTCATCCCCTTGATTAAAGACAATATGTCATCAAATCTTTTTAACAATTAGAGTCATTTTGTTTTATCAAGTTCAATATTTTATGAATCGAACTGTTTCTGTCATTTAAGATTTTAAAACAATTATTATTTTTCATTACAAATATTTTCGACACAATATTTTATTGTTAACTTCATAAATTTAAAACTACCAAATGTGAACCTATACTAAATATTCTTCATTATCAGATTAATTATTGGCATGATTTGCACGAAGAGATTATAGGAGTACTTTGAGCCGCCCTTTCATTTATGTTCAATGCCAATTATAACGATTAAAATTACACTCAAAGTATTTTCAAAACACCTAATAAAAGCATAGTAAGGTAAACTTGGTAAACGTCTATAAGAAAGTTATTATAATCAATTGTGTTTGAGTGGTGTTTTCTCATTCGCCAAAACTATTTGACTTTTTTTGTAATGAAATATATTCAATCTAATCACCAATCCAATCACACGTATTTCAACATAACTTAAAATACAGGATAAACATATTAGCGTCTGCTTTTTATGCGCAAACATTTTTAAAACAGGAATAGCCATTTTGACACAATCTGATCTATGTCAAACATTTAATAAGCTGTTAGTACCTTATTTTACTTATTGCAAATAAAAAAGATAGTAAACTGGCACAACCAAGCATTGATGTTATTGGCTGCTATCGGTTTATTAGTTACTGTGTGGTCTATAATGTCAGCAGTATTAAAGGGGCAGTAGCACATTTTCAGGGCGAAAATAAGGTGATTGTAGGAAAATGAAAATTGGAAGACAATGTATTCACACTTAATGAAGCAGTAATAATTCAAATACATAACTGAAATATTAGCCATGGGAATGCTATTCCTACCACAAAATGAATAACAGGTGTTAACACAAAATGGCCGCCAATGTATGTGAATCTTCATACTTTGTTCCTGACTATGGATAATTTGCTTGTGAAATAAGTTTTTTGACACCGTCAAAAAAATACATTTAGCATTAACTTATAATCATCGGTGAATTTAAAAAAAAAAAAAGTTAGTTTAAGAGTAGCATCATTTATGCCAGGCCTAGTTCAAATATGAAGATAACAAATATTTTTTAAAGCAAATGTCATCAGAAGATTGCATATTCCAACGGTCATCATCAAATCAGAATTCTACCATGACATTTCAAAATCCTCGTATTTCATTGGGTTATTCTATGGTCGAACCTACGTTCGAACACGATTTTAATGACGGGCGTTTCACCGCGGTTTGATACACATTGCCATAGAAACGAACTTTATATGACACGAATCGACATGCACACAGTCACCGTACGCTTCGGGAGTTGCTTCGTCTGAATACTTACTAAAATTCTTTTATCATTTTACTACCCGTACTTTTCTATAACTAGAGTTTGGTTCCCATAATATCATGCATATTTATGTCCAGGCAATAGCGCAATTTTAAGCGAAAGGCTGAATTTTGATCAAGAAGCTAGCGCAACCGATTTAGGTTCAGTGATGTCAACAGTGACGTCAACCTTTGACGTCATAAGCACAAGACATTATGACGTCACAGTGTTGAACCGAAGCACAACTGACGTTACGCGGTAGAAAAGAAATGACATTTAAAACGCTATAAACACTCGTCATGGTAGAATGGAGATAAACCTACTGTGTTTTTTAATTTTCGTGGTTTAACGTAGATTCGATACCGTTGATGTTACATTCGAAGCCTCACGCTAACGCGTTCGGCTCCGAATGACATCAACAGGTATCGAATCTACGTTAGACCACGAAAATTAAAAAACACAGTAGGTTTATCTCCTAATTGATCTATTTTGGATCCATGTATTGTGGTGATACAAATAATTCGTTTGAGAGTCAAACCTCTGAAGCCTATTATATACATTGTATCCTCCATGGCAATTATTTTTTTATTACCTACGAAGTTAGTCGTTTCGGGTTTATACATTTTCATGAGATGCCCCATTCTCTCCCCACAGAGGCAACTCAGTTATACCTGAATTAGCCTCTGTTCTATTACGGCTAATACACGGGACAGAAAAGTAGAAATCCGATTGGAGGCAATCGAAGTTAGTTGTGCAATCAGCGACGCCGTTTCAAAAGGGGTCATTCGCAAAAGGTCGGCTACTCCCGGCTATTCCCGGTGATTCGGCATTCAGGGGAGATAACTCTTCCTTCAACAAAACATCGCTTTTTTACCTTCTCATTAGTTTATATTTGGTAAATTATTAAAATAAAATTTATCATAAAACAAAGAACAATTTACACAATTATAAAACAGTATGTTTCTTATGAAAAACCCTATCCATATCTGATTTTTAAATATTTTACCTCTCACACTGTTAATGAAAAATAAACCTAAAGGTATGATACTTTCGAAAGTCACTGTCCGACCGTTGAGAATTCCCAAAGTCGTTGTTATCCAAAAGGTGTTTTCATTGGCTGCAGATAAGGGAGCTATCTCAAGTTAAAACTTTTTGCCGCTAGGGCAATCTGCCGGAACCCCAGGATCTAGGCGTAATGGAACAGAGGCTAATTCAGGTATAACTGAGTTGCCTCTGTGGGGAGAGAATGGAGATGCCCTAAGGCAAATTTTTTTGGTGTAAAGCCATATAAAAGGCCATTCTTTAACTTTGGCTCGTCTATGACGTTACGTTCTATGTTCGACGACTTCGGTAATGTACAGAATATCATATTCTCGCTCATGACACGCTATGCTTACAACACTCGTGACTAAATATCAGTATATCACCAGTGTTTAAATAAACACCCAAAATTTTCTTGTCTATATAAGGACACACACTTAAGAAAAACTATGGGACACACTCTGAAACTGTCTGCAATATTATAAGTACTAATTTGACCTTTTTCTAAAATAATGATATTCTTAAAATCAGTGTCTTAATAATATACAACACTGTTGTGATGGCAATGAATGTTTGGCTAAGAAATTAGTGTTATTTCAAAATATGTGAATAAAGGTAGAGAGAGGAACAGTATCATGGTAAAAAGAGTCTGTAAGATATTAAAAAGTGTGGGCCATTGTGAATAACTGTGGGTGTTTGGCCTACAGACCGTTGCTTATTTTAAATACCGTATACCACTCGCTCGGCATGGCTCTGGCTCTATTATAAAGGCACTCGTGTTACAAACATAGTACAGCTGCATACCATAAGTTTGTTCACCTGCTTGTGATCTTAGTGCAAATATCATGTAATTTGGGTTTCGTTTTGACGTTCATAAAATAACTCCAGGACCACTAACAGAAGATCATCAATTGTCCATATGTAAAATACCCATTCCCAAACCATATTTCAGGATCGTCTTGTAACTGCTGCTGAATGGCAATATTTGGCATTGTTAAATAGACAGATGGGGTCATATTTTTGAAATTCGAATTTTCCTAAATTTCTATTAAAATCATCCATGTAAACTTTGTAGGAAAAAAATCAGCACAGTTACGTTGCCTTAGAGCAAAGAAACACATATGAATAAGATCTAAAGCTGTTGATCACTTATGAATGATTTTATTGAGCTAAGTAGAAATCAGGGTTTTAGAAATGTTGACCCCTGGTCACTTCAATGACCTGCCAAATTTGTTACAGCTATCTGCTCGGTATGACATGCGAATATGTCAACGCACACTGAATCTTAACATACGCAGTGAAATTTCATCATTATCGGTTTCGTTTTCACAATGATATGATGTCTCAAAGACGTTGCCAATTACATGATATTTGCACTAGAATACGAAGGTAGGTGAACAAACTTAAGATACGCAGCTGTATATCATGGATACTCATATAATATCTTCTTTATAAAGGCTAGTCAAAATAAAATTCCTAATAAATTGAACCATCTAATCGCACATCTGGATATAAATGAATCAACATGCAAAATGTCACTGAGCTATAGGTTGAGCTGGCAACGAAATGCTAAGACACGTTTCCATTGAAACTTTCCAAAATAAAACTTCAAGAAGTTGAAAATACCAACATTTATATTTTTACTTATCTGTATACCTAGGTTTATTGATGAAGTTTTCAAAGTTTTGAGGTCCAAAGAAAAATGAAATGATAAAATATGGACGGACGGAGAGACAGATGAATGACTATATCAAACGCTATTACGTAACGTTAGGATAAAAATAACACCTAAGTTATGTAAGGTGTCAAGAATGATGATCGATAGATCAATACAACGTTTTCAAAGGCTTGATCCATCAGAGGGTTAATCGATAATGCTAGTTACTGTAATAAGAAGTTTTTCATGGTGAGTTCTTCAAACAAGTTTTAAATCGGTTGATAATTTCGTGTGAAAGAAACATGCAGTTTAAACACAGTGACTTGATAAAGTGTTCACAGCAAATATTATGTCAAAATTAAATAATTGTATTTTAAAGCTATTTTTACGCTTCGATTGTAAAAACATTGCCTCGTCATTGTAAGCACATTTGATAAATAAAATATAGTTACAGTGTCTGACGTGCCAAAAATGACAGCAAACCTCTTATGATCGTATGCTAAGTATACGAAATATGTAAACAGCAGAGTCATAGCACAGTTTCTATGAAATATTTGAGTCCAATTCTGCAAAATAATCCCAATACAAACTTAAAAACACAAATGTAGATTCAGTTGAATAGACAAAATATGTTCATGAACTTTTGATCTTTATTAGTGATAGAAAGCATCGGAGAAATTTAGTTGTTAACAAACGAAGGAATAAATATCATGATCTGTTCAAAAACAACAAATGTAATTTGCCTTTTTTAGTTCACCAGGCCTGAAATGGTATGGCATGGTGTCTGGCGTCCGTCCGTTCGTCCTTCCGTTAACATTGTGTATTTTCATATTCTTTTCCAGAGGCAAAGGTCTGGGTAGCTGAAAACTTGTGTACAGACTCCTTGACTTTTGAGGATTATGGCTTTTAACTTTCGCGACCCTTTGGGTCACCTTTCACAAAGTCCTTAAGGATGTTAATTAATTGAAGTTAAGGTCAACCCTGTTTTGTGAAAGAAGGCACTTGTCCCTAATATGGACACACACGCAAAGGGTCACGCCTTTAACGCATGTTTTCATCTGCTTCTACAGAAGCAAAATGCATAGAAAGCTGAAACCTTATATTCAGAGTCTTCGGCCAGTGAAGCTTATGATTTATAACTTTGGTGACCTTGTAACGCCTAATAAGGGTCATATGGGTCACACCTTGAACAGATAGTTTGATCTTCTGTTTCAAAAACAAAAAGAATAGAAGGCTTAAAACTTGTCTACAGACTCCTTGACTTATGAGGATTGTAAAGAAAAGTTTTTATGACCCTGTGGTCCCTATTTAGAGCCAACCCAACCCAGTCTAGAAAAGTATAGCAAGTCTAGATCGCTCAGCTTTCTGAAGTTAAAGCATCTTCTGGGCTCCATTTTGTTATAATACATGATTTGTTAAAAGATATTGTCAATATTGAAAAAAATACTTCTGAGACTAAATGTTAGTCTACCACTGGGGCTATGCCCTAAAACAACTATTTCCATCTTCTTTTCAATATAAATATTTGGTTATTGGAGTCATAATTTATAGATTTAGTGAACCTCTTGTTCCTTTACCCTAAATTATCAATCGCAGAGTTGGTAGCCTTTTTACACAAATGATGGTCACTCCATTACACCCTTTTATATTTCTTTGATTTAAAAAAAAAAAGATTACTGGTACCATCAATCACATCGATTTTAGAATTGGTGACCCTGTGGCCCCTACTAAACCCTTTCTCATCTTATCCCAAGAAGTACAAGGCACAGATTGCTAAAATGTTGTTTAGAGACTCATTTGCAGTCTAAGTAAACCAAGCCTCAGTATAGCCGTGTAACGGATAATAGTGAGGCTAGGTTTACTTAGACTGGACTCATTTGGTAATAAAAATTCTAATTTGTACAAAGATGACCCTTTATTTCGTTTCCCCACAGGAAAGAATCTCCTCTTACACAAGCCCAGCACTCAGTCCAGCACATTCCTTGACGGCCTCTCAGAGTACGCTAACGACGGGAACCTATCAACGTTCAGCAAGGCTACATTTGGTGAGGCCTATTGGCAGGGGGATCTACAGGCTCTGTATCCGGTCCAAGGTATTGCAGTAACGCCACGCCCTGGGGACGGTGAGTGTTTTAGGAAATTCAAATATAGCGCCAAAACACTACAACTCAGCCACAGAAACTCCTCAAATAAAACGGTGACATATTATCACTCTGCCATAGAATCTCCGTATATAGCAGTTAAATAGTCTACAAATTAGCCGCTAAATATATTATAATCCCTAAATGACGCGTACGCTCTTTTTCTCTACAATGACTACACATGCCAGTTTTAAAAACATAACTATATATATGTTTTATATGTATATATATACATACGGAAAAAAGTTAAGCACCCCCACGTTTTTTCAGCAACAAAAGTTGCCTGATCAAAAAGAAGGCGATGTGGTTGTAGAAATAATCATATGGAATGATAGAACCATAATTTAGTAGTTAATTGAAGAAGGTTTCATCCGGATAACGTATCGCATCTTGTGGATATTTGCATTCATAAAATTGTTGTAGTTTTATGTCGAAAAGCAAGTTACATTATTCTGAGAAAAGAAAGTTGTTATTGGTAGTTGTGATGTGAGTAATTCAATTCTTTCGAGTCCTTAGGGCAAACTTTAGTATCAAACTTTTAGTTAAAAGTCACTATTTAGACCTCTAATAACCTTCAAAGTCGCAAAATCTCAAAAAAACAAGTTGGTAACACAAACGTTATTGTTGATGTCTGAAACCCATTGTCTATTGCCTAGTTTTGGCACTACAGCCATACTTATTTTTGGTGAAATTACAGTACCATTACAAACTCAATCGTAATTTCATAAATTGTCTACATGGACGATCTTTCTTTGAAGAAATTATTACAAAATCAACATTTTTATGTTAAAGAGTCATAAATTTATTCACGGTACAGTAACTTTGCCATAGCATCATTTTTTATTTTCGAATTAAGGGGGTGCTTAACTTTTTCCCGTATGTATATATGTTTATGAAACTATACGATTATTAGCGGCAAGATTATTGGTGGCACGTGGTCCTGTGCGAAGCTCAGTTGACCGCTATCAGTGTAGTTCAGCAACATCTGCCGTGGCTCACCGGATGGGTGGGTTACCCAATTCATTGCTGAATGAACTGAGAGTTTGAAGGGTAATTCCCTGCCCCACACTGAGACACGAGTTGAATAACTTGTGGTGTCGCCTTAGGCAAGAGACTTTATTCAAAAATGTGCCTCTGTTCACCCAGCAGGAAATGGGTACCTGGTGAAAGTAGTGTTGGAGGTGACCCATCAAGCGCTTAATCGGCAGCTTGGGTAAGACCAGGGTAATAATTCAGGGAGCGCCTTGAGCATGCATTCGGTGTGGATATGTGCGCTATATAAATACCCTAATTATTATTATTATTATTAAGATTATATTCCCTGTTGACCAGACTCTGGTCTTGCAACACTGAATGAGTTGTTGTGTTGGAGTTTACTGCTTCCACCCGTGCGTGAATTCTCGTGTGCCAATGCTTGAGAAGACACACCTTTAGAAGAAACCTGTTTACATTTTTTCAAATGCTTAGTTAAAATTGTCCCCATGTTAGATACTCGAAAATTACCTGCGTTTGGGTTGTTTGGTTAGATCGACCTTTATTTCATACAAACACCACGACATCTTTACCATGAAATTTATATCATAGTTTCGATCAAATGATACCATGAGGTATGTATTTAAAAAAAAATCTGTGTTATATATTTTCCTAGGTGAGTGTATCAGAAACGCCTTCATCGGCGTGAGTACAAACCCAAACACTCAGGTGACCGTATGTGGCCAGTGGCCAGATATGGCCTTCCCGGAAACAGTGCTCTTCACGTGTGATCCCCCGGGTCTGGCGAGGTATGTGAAGATCTGGTTGGAGCAGTCCGACTTCCTGATGATTGCTGAAGTGGAAGTTTATGACACAACAACGACAAGTATGGCAGGTAAGGTACAACGAATTGTTGAAATTGAAAATAATCAATAACTAAATAGATATACAATATAGATAAAACTATCCCTTCGCTCTATAGGTTGTTCAGTTAGGTCCATTGTATCTCAAATTCTAGACCACAGAATCCCGGGCCCCCATGTCATTGTTCGTTCCCGCATAAAAAAAATAAGTATTTGTCACAAAGGTGACAAGATCTCCCGCCGCAAATTGATGTTAAGAAAAAGCATAATGTATACATAGAAACACTTGTCTACATTTGTCATGCTACTAGATGTCATTTAGACCACAACAAATCGACTGGTCCCTAGGACTTCCAAATAAGAATCCTTGTGCAAAAAAAAGGAGAGAAAATAGAGAGCAGTTCTTAACATATCAGCCTTATTGTAAGCTTTAAATGCATGTTGGCTTCACTGTGACTTGAAAATAATGTGAAAGACACCAAAACCAAATTGGCCCGGTGTCTTCCTAAAATTTATAAAAAGAATCCAGTGAATGACTCTTGAGATATCATACTAACAAGCTTAACATGCAGGTAAGTTGATGGTAAAGCAAAAGTTCTGCTTTGACCTGGAAAACAATGTGAAGTCCATCAAAATTGACTTTGTCCTGTGTCTCCCCTATGTTTTGCATAAGTTATGAAGAGAATCTAGTGAACGGTTCTAGAGATATCCCGTTGATAAGCTTTACATGCAGATCTCAATGCTTGAATTTACAAAGCCTCGATGTGCCCCCCCCCCCCCCCCCCCCCCTAATTTTGTTAAAAAAATTAAACCCTGTTTTCAATGTGAGATTTCAAAATGATAACTATTTTAATGGGTACCTGGCAGGAAGCCTTGGTCACTTGATGAAGGGCTGTAAAATGGCCGCTAAAACCCATGTGAGTTGTACGTCAGTGTTGAACGTCAGTGTCTAGGTGTCGGGGTAATGATATGTAGCGCTATGAGCATCATGCAATGTGCATGGATACGTGCGCAATATAAATAGTCTATTATTATCATTATGATGACAGTGAAATCACATCACGTCGGCAACGCTTCGCGCTAAACGCGCGGCGGGGGATAAAACATGGTTTTGAGAAAACACCTCGATTTCAACACCTTCATTTTTGCATAGTATAAAGATAGCATGAAACTTGCACCTAGTACTACCCACTCCCATCGCCTATTCCGCCAACTGCTACGCTTACGTGACATGCAATCGATTAAAACTTTGTGCCAATATATATTAAGATGTTATATTTTTCAATCACAACTCATGGAACCGACCAATACTGTAGTTATTTCTGCAAATCGAACGAAAGCCGATTTTCACGCTCAAAGTATTCATCTCGACACAAATGGGTTTCAGAAGGAGGGGTTTGACTGAATCAAGCGATGTGATTGATCGGAATCATCAAAGTTAAGCCCTCCTCTTGGCAGCCATTTGTGCCGAGATGGTAAGAAATGGTGGACACATAAATAGCTTTATTTAGCGTTCAGCGAGTCTCAACATTTGATTGAAGGTATATTTGCAGGATTCACAGGAGATTATGTCATATCAGCTTCGGTTAAAAACCAAATATACTTTGATATTGAATTTTGAAAAAAATGTCGATGTATAGCTTTATTTGAAAGTCAAGTTACCACCAAATTCTAAACTAAGGGAAACCGATAGTTATAGGCTAAATATTGTACACCCGCCTGTACGTTGTATTGTTCACTTAAATATGCCTCTGTTGAAACGAGCTCTGTTCATTCAAAAGTTATACATGTACCATGTTACTTTCAATGTTTTCGAGGTACTGGCTTATGTCAAAAATCAAAAGTGTATACTAACATATCCCCTGGTATTATTAAAAAAAAGTGTCGAGGTTTCTGATTTTCCCATTGAATCTGACTTTTGATATATACATCACATGAATAAAAAAGAAGTAAAGGATATGGTATAGTTTATAGTTTGCTAGTTTGGACATCAATTCATCCATCAATATTATATTATTTACATGGATCCGCCACTATATTTGTAAAGTATAAAGTCAGTATGCGACAAAGTGTTTTTGTGTACATGATATTTTTTTATAAATGTGATTCGATTTATGAAATGGTATGGGTATCTTTCTATTCAGGTCTCAACCTCATGTTGAACAAGCCAAGTACCCAGTCCAGTGACCTCAATGGTTACAATGCCGAGTTAGCTAACGATGGGACCTCTCTGACGGCGTCCTTGACGGCCGATGAGTACAACCCCTTCTGGCAGGGCGATCTGCAAGGATACTTCCACATCCACAGTGTTGCTGTCATGTCTAACGCAGGTACGTGCTCTCAAATTTAAGTCTGTGAGTGAGGTTAGGCGTGTTGTCAGCAATATTCAACTGTTTAGCACGTAGATGTTGCTATCTAGTAGTCGATAGTACATAGAACAAGGACAATAAGGGGTGAATCATTTTATCATCAGTTCGTCTAAAATTGAAATGAAAAAAGGTCAACTTAAATGAAATGAATATCATGAACATCGGAACGAAGCTCAGTAGTAGAGTGTCCGCTCTTCACCCGGAAGACCGTGGTTCGATTCCCAGTAGCGTGGTTCGATTCCCAGTAGCGTCAAACCAAAAGACGTTAAAAGATGGGCGTTGTTGTTGCTTGCTTGACACTCATTGAAAAGGCAGAACCACACATAAACTGGCGCTGCAACTGTGACTGCCGGGTGCTTAGGTTCAAAGCAAATTTCAAATATGTACATGTACTGAGGACAATAAAGAATTATTATTATCACTAATCAGCCAAACAGTGAATCTTCTTTATATCATGCATTATGACAAATAATACTGTTTAATAGATACGATAAGTTTTGTACGTGTATTTGGACATACATATTTTTTTTATATATAGAGACACTCAAATTGAAATCTCGATGAAAATCCATTGGAAGCATGAAATAGTGTTGCATGAGCATTTGGTTTACTTTTTTAAAGATATCAATAATGGACCAGATTCTCTTCATGGACGATACACTCATCTTCAAAACGCATTCATTGCTGTCTCTGTCCACAATGCAAGCAACAATTCAAACGGCGAAGTGGTTAAATGTGGACAGATGCCCGGCCTGATGCTGGGTGTGACCGTCCTATTCAGATGTGATCACCCACTTCCTGTTAGGTTCATCAGGATCTGGAGAGAGAACACCGTCAGTCTGGCTTTAGGGGAAGTCATCGTGCATGGAACACCTCCTGAACCATCCACAGTCTCAGGTAGTGCAAGTAGAGAACACAGGAACATGCATCGCTTAGAATCAGCGGTTGACAATCTCATTAAAATATGATTTATTTGTTACACTATATATGCATGTAACACGTTGAAAAAAATGATTTTATTTAATGAGATTGAGCGTTTGAAGGCATATATTTTAAGTGTGCTTTGCAAACAACTTATCGGTCACAATTTATTCATCGCTTTTTGGTCGAAAACAACACTATTTTTTAACGAATTCTATTACTTCGTTTCAATTCTTCTGTTTCTTGTATGCATTTAGTGGTTTATCCCTGCAATCGAATGGTAGTATAGTACAAACATCTAAAGTAAGTTAGATAGATAGTTTGATAAATATATATGTCTTCAAACGCTGGTTCTAAGTAATACATATCCCAGTGGTAGGCAATCTCTTGACCGTGGTTATGCAGGTCTGTTTTGATGCTTGCACTTTATCATCACTTTGACAGAAACCTCGATCAATCATAAACATGGCTTCCGATGCTCTACACAAAATTATCCCTTTGACCTTTCATCATGAAAAATGTACTAAAATTATATGCATTTCATTTATCTTGACAAATGACACTGTCACAACGAATGGATCTGCATGCCTCAAATACGTTTTACAAAATGTGTAGGTCTTGCATTGAAGACATATTCTCAAAGTTTCAACCCCTAGCTCACAGTTTAGCAGGTGGGGTCACATGTATTCCCTTTCAATTTCAAATTCTAG
This sequence comes from Steromphala cineraria, assembly GCA_916613615.1. Taxonomy (NCBI): domain Eukaryota; kingdom Metazoa; phylum Mollusca; class Gastropoda; order Trochida; family Trochidae; genus Steromphala; species Steromphala cineraria. The sequence goes on along the minus strand of OU744722.1, from coordinate 34,217,324 downwards.
CTCGAGCGAATGAATTAAATAGGACTGTTTTCAACCAGAGTTCGGAGTTACCAAAAACCCATATTTCATCTCTAATTAAGACATTAATTGGGTTTGTTTTTTAACAAGACTCATAGGCGGGTAAATTGAGTCCATGGATGATTTGTGAAGAGTAGCGGAACTTTGAGTTTTTATTTGATTCAGTCGAGTTGTCTCCTGTTATCAACCACACCACAAGGAGTTGATGGGGAAGCAGCACATTTGTGAATTTTTTAATTTTGTTATGGTTTTCCGATCAAAATTTGCTAGTGTCGGTGCTAGTTAGTTAGGTATTATATTTAAAAGGTCAATCGTGTCATTACTGAACCTGGTAATGCGTAGAAATGATCAAGTGACAGGCAAAAACCACTGGCGGCCATTTTTATGTGAACAACCTTTTCATTTCATTATGGGATATATGGTGAATTCGTTTTAGTAATGCATTATTTGATTAAAAAGACATTGTCTTTCAATTGGCAACATTCATTTTTGTCTTTTTTTGTTTGCCTTAGAGGGGCAGTAGTACGTTTTAGGGGGAATATAAGGTGATGTCAGGAAGATGAAAATGAATTGCTCCAATTGAAAGACAATGTATTTATACTAAATGGAGCATTAATAATTCAAATATATAACGTAACGTTTAGCCATGCGAGTCATTTTTCTTACACAACAAGTTCACACAAAATGGCCGCCAAATGATTTTATGTGATTCTTCATACTTTGACCTCTGGCTATGGATGATTGACTTGTGTAATAAGATTTTTGACACTGTCAAATTAATACATTTAACATTAACTTACAATTATGTGTCAAAAAGTTTGAATATAGAATTTTAAAAAAAATTGCTACTTCCCCTTTAAAACGTGCCACTGTCTTTTTTAGTACATTCATCATGTATTATATCATTTATCGCTAATTATCACGTCTCGAAAATAAAAAAATAATTAACTATCTTTTATGTATCAATAATGTAATAGAAGGCCATTTGAAGAGTTTAATGGTGATGTTATATACATTAGACAGAAATTGATATCATAAATATCAATATTCTATATAAACGTTTCATCATAATTTATCAAATGTGATAGTCTCTATCTTATATCTTCTTGTGGAAAAATTATAAATCTTAAGATGAAAAAATGAAACATGACTGCTTCAGGTATGAGGATGAAAACTCTGGAATCCACAAGGATCACCGTAGAAACGAAGACTATCCAAGTCAACACGCCCGCAGAATGTGCACACAACTGCTTCATGAATCAACCCTGCATCGCTTTCAGTTTCAACAAGTTGGAGAATCAAAGCTGTATCCTATCAACCTCAACAGTGGTGGCTGGTAACCAAAGCTGGGTAACTTACGAGGTTATCGGCATATCAGTCTGTCCTTAAATTTTCCCAGGGAAAAGGAATTATTTACTTGAAACAATGTGGTTTTAGAAATACCGTATTCGACGTAATAATCGCTCTCTCACTATAAGCGATTCAGTAAAAATTGATAAATCTTAATGAATGTTCAGTGGAATATATTTTACACTAGATATTGTTTGACGACAATGTTTGAATAGTTATTGTGTAAGAATCAGTGTTTGTATTTGTATTTAAGGTTGAAGGTGGATCCGCCAATGTTTTGAAGTTAGTCATTTTCCATCATCAGAATTTGCACATGTCTTCAAACCTACTAGGAGGGCGCAGTGCCAATTTACAGCGATTTTTTTCCCCTTCAGAATGTCCATGTTTTGTACCTAGTTGTTGAACATTGTAAGAATTTATCCGACTGCTTGCAGAAAATCTGTTCATCTAGATCCGTCAAATTATGCACATGTCTTTTACCTTAATGGGAGAGATGAAATGCTAAAATACAGGGCATAGTAATAGTCATTTTAAGAGAGAAGACTAAATTGGATAATGGATAAGGGCATATCTAAGTTATGGGTTGTAAACAGTTATTAAGTAGGTCAGGGATGCACAGTCGAGGGTATTAGTGAGCAACGCTCACCTGTTTGCCTTCTTTTAAAGGATTTGCTTTATGTTTCTTTTGTCATTATTGCCAGTTAAGTTTAAAATAATAGAGTGATTAATCACAGAATTATTGTGTTCTAATATGGAAATAAATCTCAATACCAAATTAATAGATTGTTTAGGTTTAACGATGCTCTCATCAATGCATAATCAGCAACTTTGTAATGTATGATCTCAGTAATCTAAGGTTTTGATAAATTTTGAATGCACTTTCAATGTTTGATTTATTCAATAGATGTGTATATCATTCTTATTTCCTTTTTCAAAATAAAGATGATGCATTTGTCGACTGATGTCGACATATTTGAAGACATGTATATAAATAACATTTGATTTTGTTCATGTTGACATATAAAAACGATAAAGTTTGATGTTTGGAAATTTGCTAAGGTCAACTCGTAAATTTGTCATAGGTACTCATATTTTAATCCGTGGTGAATGATATATTGTTACAATATTTTCAATGTACATATTTTTTTTTTGTGAATGATAGAAACGTTTCCTAAATTGAAAATAAAGCTATTTTATAGCGTAGTGTATGTATGGGTAATTTCAACTTTAACGCTTTTATGGTATTTAATTTTGTACAGTAACAAATAAAAATCATGACAATGTATAGAAGCTTTAACAATGAGTCAAACGTAATGAAGGAACCCTTGTTAGATAGTGCTTTGATTGGACGTAGACATTTTGTACTTTTCTCAAGACAGATTAGATATTATGAAGCAAACTCTGTGGCACTTTTAACCAATTTAATTATCTAATCTAAGTAATAAGCGTAGCTTCATGAGCTACTGAGCTCTAGGCTCTAGATCTGTTTATTATTCCTATTTAGAAACAATTTTGCTATTACGATCCTTTGATAATATGGAATATAAATACTGGATATGGTTATATGAGAAATTTACGCATAAATTAACTTCTTCACAAGTAGTTTATCTATGTCATAGCAAGTTGAATTCTTTCCTACAATGCCCCCATTTCCCTGAGCTGCGATTTTAAGAAGCGTTCAAGATTCTTCCCGACTCTTGCCGACTTTATAGATACGACTTTGTTGGCATGAGTCGAGAAATTTGATACTTCTACGACTTACTAACGACACTCTTTAGAGTTCCCTACGACATACACGACTGACATACGGTACAGTGAAGAACAACTCCCGACAGACCTAGGAGGCACCCTCGGCAAAACACCCGAGCAACTTACAACTCATCCAAAACTTAGACACGACTTAATACGACTGACGCCAATCCGTTCATGACTCACTGCCTAGTCCTTCAAGAAATTCAAAGTAAGTCACCACCACGACAGAGACTTATTTCCGACCTACTTACGACTCATGTCCGACCCAATCGCGATTTGAATGACTAATCAATTCACGAGTTGTTCACGACAATGACGACTCCTCACCACGCGGATACATGTCACCTACGTGTCGCAAACGATCCACATACGATAACATCTGCGAAAAATATTTATTTTCGTCCGGACTCGGGCATATTACAACGCCGACAATTACAGACTTAATATCATTTCCACCTTCAGTTTTCGAAATTGTGATCAGTTAGGAATGGGTTGTCTTTGGTGTTGGTTGGTCGTAAAAAATTGGGAGTAAGTCGTCATGTAAATTGGGGAACGAACGATTCCCGTCTCACACCCGACAACCACGATTCAATCTAACTATATCTCATAACAGTCACGTGTCCTTATGTGGATCTAAACGTGTTTGACAACATCAATAGTATCTTTACTAAATGATCTTTTATGAAGCGCTACACCATGACAACTAATCATCCATGGGACCATGTAAGCTATTTGAGGCTGCCACATAGAAGATGTGTCCGAATTTTTAAAATGATGACCTTTGATGGTTGAAGATAAAAGAATTTTAAAGCAAAAAGCCTCTGATGAAGTATTTATGGATTCGGGTGTAAAGTGACTGGACTTCATGCAATCTTCGTAGTTATTGATTGATTTTGAAACCTTTGTTTATAATTTTGTGAATGGGTTCCATCTTTGCTTATGATTTCCTTTTCTCTTTCTTCTCATGAATTTAAATATTAACGGCATCCCTTTACTGAAGAGGGTTTTCTAAGTTGTATAACTTCTACCCAATCCTTTTCTGATGAATAAAATATGTTTAAAACTAAAAGAGCAAAAAGGGCCATGAGTACATTTTTGGTTTTCGCATTTTATTTTATATGGAAATGACTTTTGCTGAAAATATCATTTGTTATTTTGAAAACCGTTTCAATAAAGAGCAATGAACATGATTTTAAATCATTTATATAAACCCTTAAAGGGGCAGTAGCACGTTTTTAGGGGGAATATAAGGTGATGTCAGGAATATGAAAATAAATGGTTCCAATTGAAAGACAATGTATTTAAACTAAATGAAGAAGTTATAATTCAAATATATAACGTAATGTTTAGCCATGCGACTCCTTTTTCTTATTAAAAATGAATTAAAGGTGTTCACAAAAAATGGCCGCTAATTGATTTTATGTGAATCTTCATACTTTGTCCTCTGACTATGGGTGATTGGCTTGTGTAATGAGATTGTTGACACTGTCAATATAATACATTTAGCATTAACTTACAATTATGAGTGAAATATTTAAAATATAAAATTTAAAAAAAACGTGCTACTGCCCCTTTAAAGGCATTTAAACTGCCATGTCTAACGCTATTTCATGTCTGAAAGGAATTCACGACTAAAACTGTAAGAGGATTGATGGTTTATTCATGCATACCAGGCACATCATGTGTTATTTCATTTAAAAAGGTGCGCTCATCATTCAAGGTAAATCTTACATTTACAAGTGATGGGCAATTCAACGTGGTGTGAAAGGAGTGAAATTGTGTCCTCATACATGTACATATCAAAACGTGTTTGACAACATCAAGAGAATCTTTAAATTATCTTTTATGAAGCGCTTCACCATGAAAACTACTCGTCTATGGAACCATGTAAGCTATTTGAGGCTGTCACATTAACATGTGTCAGAATATTTTTAAGGCCTTTGATGGTGGAAGATAAAAGAATTTTAAAGCAGACAGGCTTTGATTGTAAATTAATGTATTTGGTTGTTAGAGTACAAGGACTTTGTGTTGTTATCGTAGTTATTAATAGATTTTTAAACCTTGTTTATAAATGACTTAAATTAGTTCCGTCCTTGCTTCTTATTTCCTTATTCTCTTTCTTCTCGCGCATTTAAATTTAACGGCATCAATTTGCTATAGAGCAGAAAGAGCAATGAGTACATGTTTGGTGTTCCGGCAGATATGTCAAAAGTTATTTTGTAATAAATTCAGACTTTGAAATTAAAGCAATCCCTTCTAATTGGTCCAAACAAGGTCATGTGACTAGTATTTATTTCAGTGATCCTGAAAGTGGAGGTTATACAAAATAACTGTCGCATTATTGCGTTTACACGAACTCCTGCATGCTGATTGTATGAAACAAGGTCATATGGCTATAATGTCTAATTTAACAATGTATCATAGCGCAGTGATGGAACCACAACAACATACTGTTTTCACATATGGCTTTTTGAAAGTCAGTTAGATAAGATTAGATATTGATAATTGATTTAAAGATTGATGATTACTTTATTAGAAAAATCTTTGGATATATTTCATCTTTTGATGATCATTTGTTTTAAAGTTAGTAATTACCATTTTTGAGAAAATTGTGTTTGGAATTACCAAACGGTCACTTGGTTCCAAGATCTTCATAGATGATATTCAACTACTATCACTCGGGCAGAAACTCATTCAGTGTATCAAGTTTTCTGTGCCATAGAAACACTGATTTTACAGCCAATCTTGAAATCGGTCAACTGTTTTGCCTTGCACTGCAACATGGCTGCCTCCGAAGGGCGTTGGCGTCACATGTTAGAATTAGACAGTGATACACTCAGTCTGCCTATTGCTTTAGAGAAATCAGTTAAGGGAAATTTTTTTAATGTGACATTATATTTTCATTACTAGATGTCAGGAATACGCTAATTTCTGTTTATTTTAATGGAAATATCTGGTTGTCGGTAAAAACACAAAGTAAGAATTACAAATCAAACCTAATTTCAGTTTTTATAAACAATAAGAAGGACACTTAAAATGAATCCATAAATGTGATATAAATTAATTTTAAGGTGCTTCACCTCAGTTTTACCAGGAAAGTTCGAGCACTTTGACAACAAATCGTTAAACTTTGTTATTCAACAAAACATGCTTGATGGTTTCCAAGAGATTTTCACAATTCATTTGAGACCTTTTCATTTATCTTGATTTATAATAGAACACTATCTATTTTCAATTTGTGTTTCCTAATTGTCCCCTAAGCTGAGGTTGTAATACGTTAGGACTCCAGTGCTGACGGGTTGATAAACATGTACGCACCTAAGAGAAAAGCATCAGTCAAGCAGGGAAAATACAAGATATGGGAAAAACCTTTGTCGTTGTGAAATTGTATGGTTTAATTGGTCTAATAAAGAATAATCTTTTCATATTTCTTTTGTGAAAGACAGTCGAAGTTTTCAATCCACTATTTCACGCATACCGGGAAGTGTATGCTTAAGATACGCAGGTAGGCTTTGAATACACCTAATAATTATTTCAATGTAATAATTTTCGCTAGCTGTTTCCATAAGTTCTGGGATAAAAAAAACATTGAAGGAACCATATTTGGTGTCATTTGACTTTTGGTAAGTGAGAAGCGAAAATGACAATTAATTTGCTAGGAATTTGTTATTTTGTACTGACTCGTCACTGTTTTGTATCGCTCTTAAACATCTTATTCCTTTAACCATTAGTGCCCATTTTTTAAAGTAGAAAATTTGCTGTTTATACGAATCATGTTTAGAAGTGAACATAATCAAGTCTTATTTTTTTATTTATGCCACTATTTTGTCATTTGGGGAGAATATTGTCCTGTCCCCTCAATACGTGATAACGTGGGCAATACAGTGAGCACGAAAAAACTAAACAATGAGAATGGTCTCACAGTATCAGTACCCTGATTCACGATTTGATACAAAACATTTTTGGGGGTAGATTTCCTAAATTTAAATCAGAAACAGGTGTGGTGTCATCATTCTCTCCCCACAGAGGCAGCTCAGTCATATACGAGCAAGCCTCTGTGATAATAAACCAAATACATGTTGAAAGGTAGAACTCTGATTGGAGGCAATCAAAATTAGTTGTGCAATGAGCGACCCGTTTCAAAAGTGGCTGCAAATAAGGGAGATATCTTTAGTTGCAACTGTTTGCCACTAGGGTGGATCTTGGCTAATTAGAACAGTGGCTCGCATTGAGCTGCCTAAGTGGGGAGAGAACTTGTTGTCTTAGGAAAATAACTATAACTATAGTCATTTGCTATTATTATGTACCTAAAAAATCCAGCCATATAATTGGGTACAAGGGTTTGGAAGTGAGGCAGGTAACCTATAATCCCTTAAATGTCTGCTAGGATGCATATTTCAAGGGAAAGAATAAATGAGTTGCCATTTTTGTACCTTAAATTTATCATTATTAATTATGTTACTTGTGTAAAATCTTTTTGAAATTTATATAGAACCATCTATTTTTTATTTGTCTTAAGAGAAAAACTGAAAATGTATTTATATTAATAAATTAATAAGCAGTAACAATATCTCAAACAATATCAAAAACATTTGCCTTGATATTCGTGCATAAATGATAATAAAACAGCTAATAAAGTTATAAATCAACAAGGTTTGAAGCGGTCATAAAATCTTGAATAAACCCTCTGTGCAACAAAGTCAACTCATACAAATAAAAGGTACATATAATGCAACACAGAGGTACTCTATGGTGTTAATGACAACATGACGAGCACTTGTGGGGGTTCGGTGGATAGATTTATTCAGACCAACAAGCAGACATATAGATAGAAAGATAGATGCCCTGCAACACAAATACAAATCATAAGTACATTGTGTATAACACAATATCAGTCAATACATAATAATACAATCGGATACACATTTTATGAGTATCCACAAATCATTTTACAATTAATAAATACATGTAGTAATAATCCTATTCAGCATTACATTATTATAAATATGAGGGCATAATCACATACAGCAGCACATGATATTAATTCATTAAAAGTTATGATACAAATCCATCCATCACAATAAAACATAACATTACATGAAATAGACTATTCACACACACATATAAATAAACACAAGCTCAACCAACCTCGTCTCAGGGACGCAGGCTTTCCATAAGTCCAGAGATGCCACGTGAAGAAGCGTGATGCCTAAATAAAGAATGTACTAATTAACTAATTGCTTAATTTAAATGAATAGAGTTAAAATAGCTTAACTTGGCATATACCCCACAATAAACTCAACTATGTTAAGAGGTGTTAAAGAATGTAATTATACTATTATCCTAAATACTATTAAACCTAACTTACCTAGAATGTCTGCATACTACATGTAATGTAAACCTAAGTTAAGACGGAATATGTACTATTACCCTAACGACCCTAAACTACACTAAAGATTGATATGAATATAACCTATATAAAATCCCTAACATAATATCCCTAAAGTCATACTAGCTTTCACTAATATGATAGAATAATACTAGCAGATATATACAATGCTAACATACAGTAGTAATACTATCACTACACAATGCAATGATTAAACTACATAAAAATCACTCACGGTACATGATGTACTTCAATTACCGACACTATCATAAAACCCTAACTATACATGAGGATATTTACAACATTATAATGAAATATAATGCTAGAATAGATAAGATAAAACGATACATACAGCATTGTACTATGCTGTAACATGACATATCATAAACATAAATACATATGCATGCTATACACAATCTACCCTAAGTCCCTGCAATAATGACTTAATAATAACTTAAACATAGCTTACCCTACATACTGTGCAGTGTTGGAACTTGGTGATGGCGAGAAAGAATATGCCAAGTAGCAGGAGAGAGGAGAGAGGAGAGAGGAGAGAGGAGAGAGGAGAGAGGAGAGAGCAGAGAGCAGAGTATATAAGGGCACCTGACTATCAGAACCCAAGCTAACCTTAACAATTGACTATGGTCACAGGACAAGGCTCTGACCACCCAAGTAAACCCAATCATAAAAGACTAAATTAATTACCTAAGCTGGAGTGAATAACTAGCTTGCATTGAAATAAGTAATGGTGCAAGTGTTAGTAGCAACACAGGACAAGGGATATTGTAAATATTTAAAGGGAATAAATTATGGTTTTAGGCTAAATAAGTTATCTTAACTTATTTAGTATGATTGATGATAAAATGTTAAAAAATAGGTAAATATAATAAATTAAAAAGCAATATTTACATCCGGTTACAATAACATAAGATATATGAATAAAAAAACGAATATACATGCTGTTTTTTGCAAAACCCGGTTTTACAAAATGAAATATGTTCATATGTTACATATATTGTAATATTTATCCGGAATACACGCTTTCAGAAGAAACAAGATCAACATAGCAAATGTATTACCAATACCAATGAACTTAACAAATAAAAGAAACAGATAAAGAGGCTTAAAGGGGCAGTAGCACGTCTTTTGATAATTTTTTATTTTAAAATTTTGACTGATAATTGTAAGTTAATGCTAAATGTATTATTTTGACAGTGTCAAAATTCATATTAAATCCATTGGCGGACATTTTGTGTGAACACCTTTAATTCATTTTGTGTAAGAAAACGGATTCGCATGGCTAAACTTTATGTTAAATGTTTGAATTATAACTGCTCCATTTAGTTTAAATACATTGCCTTTCATTTTCCTGACATCACCTTATATCCCCCCTAAAACGTGCTACTGCCCCTTTAAAAAGAAAGCAAGATCTGATAGTCTATCGGAAATGTAAATGTTTTTTAATGACGTCTTCTTTATCAAAACAATTATACATGTAGAATCAACTTGTAAGATGAAAAAAGATCAGGAAAAATATTTCATGTTATTTTCGTCATCAGAAAACGTATTTAGTTAAATCTCTTGGTACTTATTTATCATTACATCAATAATCATTCTCGTTTACTGAATCATTTCGCTGTAAATTTCCAAATAAAATTTTATTTTATTACCGACAAACCAATATTGATGAACAACAAACCTTTACAGGTTGTTCTATAAATACTTTTACAAATTATATGTAGCTAAGTTTAAAAATAAGTGCATAGCTGTCATATGATAAAGGACACTTAGTTTATCATAACTTCTTATCACAAGTATACAATACTAGTGACAATATAATCAAAATATGGTGTGCTTTGAAATAATCATAAAAGGCTAGAAAAAACACGAAACTGTGAAATATAGGATTTAACTCAATCCTTATTCACTCTTTTATTAAAAAATGTCTTATTACAAAACAAAAATCTATATTAGCGTAACGCAAGACAACTTAACTACATAAGATCAAGAAGACCAGATTGACACACATTTCAAACTATTTTTAATACTAATAATACGTTATTCTATTGATTTTATAGTATAAGATCTTGATATTCTCTTTTCCATCAAGTGTAAAGACGGTGATTCGATTTTGAAAAGACATTTCTATCATTATGCACCGTTCTTCCAAAGATATATTAATTTATCATAACTGCTTTTCTATTGGTCACGGGCCAAGCAAGCAACTTTCAAGCCATGGCAACAATGAATGAATAACGGTCTACATATTCGTTTTGCAAAAGGTTTCTAATCATTCGTTGATTTTGAACAAAATGTATGTCTTTGGTTTCAATAAACAATTTATATGCAACTACGACAATACTTTTTGAACCAATATCGACTGTCCTTTTCCTTATTGTCAGGGACCGTAAATTCCAAATTTATGATCCTCAAATAACAATTATAATTTGGAATGGATCAGTATTTTGAGTGATTTATTGTAGACATCATATCGGAATCATTGCTGTGAATAGTACTTATATACCAACCTAAAGCATAATCTGCCAGTAAGTATCAAGAAAGATGAAGTTTCATATGAATTTGGTGTGGGAAGTGTTTTATGAAATCTGCTTTTGATACAATTTTAGGTTTCTTTTTTGATAAGACAAAAGATATACTGAAAAGTCCAAGTATTGATGCAAAAACAACTAGGTGTTTAATTCGTACATTCATGGGTTTATCAAGTGGACAGGTCACAATGACATCACACTAAAATCACCAACGAATATGCACACTCTTTACAGTCTATTCAAGGGACATGTTATATTTTTAGACCATTCAATATCCACAATTCTCTTTGTAAACAATTTGAAAGGTCCGAGAAATGCAGCCTTTCAGTGGTGAATATCAAGTCAGTTTTCAATAAAACAGACGCAGGGTCACACTCTATTGAGTCAAAAGGAACGCAGCCTTTACGTCGAGACAGCGCTGGGTCACGTGACTTAGTTACGGCGTTCCTTCAAAACAACTTGGGCAGGAGAAGATATAGGTCTAGGATCCTACTGAAGTTAATATTTCAAAATGTTTCACATTGGGTACATTTTACCATAAAGAAACACAAGGCTTACACTGGATTTAATGAAGTATCAGTTAAAGAATAACAACATGTAGCCGTCCTGTGTCGCCATGAATACTTTTCAGAGAAGCTAAAAGGTGGATCTCATTCACGCAGAGCAGAGTAAGTTTATAAGAGATAGTCTTTATCTATCTATATGTAATTAAGAGTAAGTTTATAAGAGACAGTCTTAGTCTATCTATATATAATTGAGAGTAAGTTTATTGAAAATAGCCTTAGTCTATCTATTTGTAATTGAGAGTATGTTTATTATAGATAGTCTTAGTCTATCTATCTGTAACTGATAGTAAGTTAATAAGAGACAGTCTTAATTTATCTATATGTAATTGAGAGTAAGTTTATTTTTGATAGTCTTAGTCTATTTATTTGTAATTGAGAGTATGTTTATGAGAGATAATCTTAGTATATATATCTGTAATTGAGAGTAAGTTTATGAGAGATAGTCTTAGTCTATCTATCTGTAATTGAGAGTAAGTTTATTTTAGATAGTCTTAGTCTATTTATTTGTAATTGAGAGTAAGTTTATTTTAGATAGTCTTAGTCTATTTATTTGTAAATGAGAGTGGGTTTATTAGAGATAGTCTTAGTCTATCTATCTGTAATTTAGAGTAAGTTTATATAAGAGATAGTCTTAGTTTATCTATATGTAATTAAGAGTAAGTTTATAAGAGACAGTCTTAGTCTATCTATATATAATTGAGAGTAAGTTTATTGAAAATAGCCTTAGTCTATCTATTTGTAATTGAGAGTATGTTTATTATAGATAGTCTTAGTCTATCTATCTGTAACTGATAGTAAGTTGATAAGAGACAGTCTTAGTCTATCTATATGTAATTGAGAGTAAGTTTATTTTAGATAGTCTTACTCTATTTATTTGTAATTGAGAGTAAGTTTATAAGAGATAGTCTTAGTCTATCTATCTGTAATTGAGAGTAAGTTTATAAGAGATAGTCTTAGTCTATCTATTTGTAATTGAGATTAGGTTTATTAGATATAGTCTTAGTCTATTTATTTGTAATTAAGAGTAAGTTTATTATAGATAGTCTTAGTCTATCTATATGTAATTGAAATTTGAAAGGCCCGAGAAATGCAGCCTTTCAGTGGGGAATATCAAGTAAGTTTTCAATAATACAGGCGCAGTCAAAAGGAATGGAGCATTGACGTCGAGACAGCGCTGGGTCACGTGACTTAGTTACGGTGTACCTTCAAAACAACTTGGGCAGGAGAAGATATAGGTCTAGGATCCTACTGACTCAGTTAATATTTCAAAATTTTACACATTGGGTACATTTTGACAAATAGAAACACAAGGCTTACACTGAATTAAATGAAGTATCAGTTAAAGAATAACAACTTGCAGCCGTCCTTTGTCGCCATGAATAATTTTCAGAGAAGCTAAAAGGTGGATCTCATTCACGCAGAGCAGAGTAAGTTAATAAGAGATAGTCTTAGTCTATCTATATGTAATTAAGAGTAAGTTTATAAGAGATAGTCTTAGTCTATTTATTTGTAATTAAGAGTAAGTTTATAAGAGATAGTCTTAGTCTATTTATTTGTAATTAAGAGTAAGTTTATAAGAGATAGTCTTAGTCTATTTATTTGTAATTGAGAGTAAGTTTATAAGAGATAGTCTTAGTCTATCTATCTGTAATTGAGAGTGAGTTTATTAGATATAGTCTTAGTCTATCTATCTGTAATTGAGAGTAAGTTTATTATAGATAGTCTTAGTCTATCTATCTGTAATTGAGAGTAAGTTTATAAGAGATAGTCTTAGTCTATTCATTTGTAATTGAGAGTAAGTTCATAAGAGATAGTCTCAATCTATCTATATATAATTGAGAGTATGTTTATTATAGATAGTCTTAGTCTATCTATCTGTAACTGATAGTAAGTTTATTAGAGATAGTCTGAGTCTATTTATTTGTAATTGAGAGTAAGTTTATTATAGATAGTCTTAGTCTATCTATATGTAATTGAGAGTAAGTTTATTATAGATAGTCTTAGTCTATCTATCTGTAACTGATAGTAAGTTTATTAGAGATAGTCTGAGTCTATTTATTTGTAATTGAGAGTAAGTTTATTATAGATACTCTTAGTCTATCTATTTGTAATTGAGAGTAAGTTTATTTTAGATAGTCTTAGTCTATTTATTTGTAATTGAGAGTAAGTTTATTTTAGATAGTCTTAGTCTATTTATTTGTAATTGAGAGTAAGTTTATTAGATATAGTCTTAGTCTATCTATTTGTAATTGAGAGTAAGTTTATTATAGATAGTCTTAGTTGATCTATTTGTAATTGAGAGTAAGTTTATTGTAGATAGTCTTAGTCTATCTATCTGTAATTGAGAGTAAGTTTATAAGATATAGTCTTAGTCTATCTATCTGTAATTGAGAGTAAGTTTATTATAGATAATCTTATTCTATTTATTTGTATTTGAGAGTAAGTTAATAAGAGATAGTCTTAGTCTATCTATCTGTAATTGGGAGTAAGTTTATAAGAGATAGTCTTAGTTTATCTATCTGTAATTGAGAGTAAGTTTATAAGAGATAGTCTTAGTTTATCTATCTGTATTTGAGAGTAAGTTTATAAGAGATAGTTTTAGTTTATCTATCTGTATTTGAGAGTAAGTTTATAAGAGATAGTCTTAGTCTAACTATTTGTAATTGAGAGTAAGTTTGTTAAAGATAGTCTTAGTCTATCTATATGTAATTGAGAGTAAGTTTATAAGAGATAGTCTTAGTCTTTTTATTTGTAACTGAGAGTAAGTTTATAAGAGATAGTCTTAGTCTATCTATCTGTTATTGAGAGAAAGTTTATAAGAGATAGTCTTAGTCTATCTAGCTGTTATTAAGAGTAAGTTTATAAGAGATAGCTTTAGACTATCTATCTGTAAATGAGAGTAAGTTTATAAGAGATAGTCTTAGTCTATCTATCTGTAATTGAGAGTAAGTTTATTATAGATAGTCTTAGTCTATCTATTTGTAATTGAGAGTAAGTTTATAAGAGATAGTCTTAGACTATCTATCTGTAAATGAGAGTAAGTTTATAAGAGATAGTCTTAGTCTATCTATCTGTAATTGAGAGTAAGTTTATAAGAGATAGTCTTAGTTTATCTATCTGTATTTGAGAGTAAGTTTATAAGAGATAGTTTTAGTTTATCTATCTGTATTTGAGAGTAAGTTTATAAGAGATAGTCTTAGTTTAACTATTTGTAATTGAGAGTAAGTTTGTTAAAGATAGTCTTAGTCTATCTATATGTAATTGAGAGAAAGTTTATAAGAGATAGTCTTAGTCTATCTATCTGTAATTGAGAGTAAGTTTATTAAAGATAGTCTTAGTCTATATATATGTAATTGAGAGTAAGTTTATTATAGATAGTCTTAGTCTATTTATTTGTAATTGAGAGTAAGTTTATAAGAGATAGTCTCAGTCTATCTATCTGTAACTGAGAGTAAGTTTATATGAGAAAGTCTTAGTTTATCTATCTGTAATTGAGAGTAAGTTTATAATAGATAGTCTTAGTCTATCTATCTGTAATTGAGAGTAAGTTTATAAAAGATAGTCTTAGTCTATCTACCTGTAATTGAGAGTAAGTTTATTATAGATAGTCTTAGTCTATCTATTTGTAATTGAGAGTAAGTTTATTATAGATAGTCTTAGTCTATCTATATGTAATTGAGAGTAAGTTTATAAGAGATAGTCTTAGTCTATCTATCTGTAATTGAGAGTAAGTTTATTATAGATAGTCTTAGTCTATCTATCTGTAATTGAGAGTAAGTTTATAAGAGATAGTCTTAGTCTATCTATCTGTATTTCAGAGTAAGTTTATTATAGATAGTCTTAGTCTATATATATATGTAATTGAGAGTAAGTTTATTATAGATAGTCTTAGTCTATTTATTTGTAATTGAGAGTAAGTTTATAAGAGATAGTCTTAGTCTATTTATTTGTAATTGAGAGTAAGTTTATAAGAGATAGTCTTTGTCTATCTATCTGTAATTGAGAGTAAGTTTATAAGAGATAGTCTTAGTTTATCTATCTGTATTTGAGAGTAAGTTTATAAGAGATAGTTTTAGTTTATCTATCTGTATTTGAGAGTAAGTTTATAAGAGATAGTCTTAGTCTAACTATTTGTAATTGAGAGTAAGTTTGTTAAAGATAGTCTTAGTCTATCTATATGTAATTGAGAGAAAGTTTATAAGAGATAGTCTTAGTCTATCTATCTGTAATTGAGAGTAAGTTTATTAAAGATAGTCTTAGTCTATATATATGTAATTGAGAGTAAGTTTATAAGAGATAGTCTCAGTCTATCTATCTGTAACTGAGAGTAAGTTTATATGAGATAGTCTTAGTTTATCTATTTGTAATCGAGAGTAAGTTTATTATAGATAGTCTTAGTCTATCTATCTGTAATTGAGAGTAAGTTTATAAGAGATAGTCTTAGTCTATCTATCTGTATTTGAGAGTAAGTTTATTATAGATCGTCTTAGTCTATATATATATGTAATTGAGAGTAAGTTTATAAGAGATAGTCTTAGTCTATTTATTTGTAATTGAGAGTAAGTTTATAAGAGATAGTCTCAGTCTATCTATCTGTAACTGAGAGTAAGTTTATATGAGATAGTCTTAGTTTATCTATTTGTAATCGAGAGTAAGTATGTTATAGATAGTCTTAGTCTATCTATCTGTAATCGAGAGTAAGTTTATATGAGATTGTCTTAGTTTATCTATTTGTAATCGAGAGTAAGTTTATTAAAGATAGTGTTAGTCTATATATTTGTAATTGAGAGTAAGTTTATAAGAGATAGTCTTAGTCTATCTATCTGTAATTGAGAGTAAGTTTATAAAAGATAGTCTTAGTCTATCTATCTGTAATTGAGAGTAAGTTTATTATAGATAGTCTTAGTCTATCTATTTGTAATTGAGAGTAAGTTTATTATAGATAGTCTTAGTCTATCTATATGTAATTGAGAGTAAGTTTATAAGAGATAGTCTTAGTCTATCTATCTGTAATTGAGAGTAAGTTTATTATAAATAGTACATTTTTGATAAAACGTCATTATTTATACTTACCGTAGACAAGTGACCTTAGCCTGTTAGCCATATAACATGCAATCGACTCATTCCCACTGATGTAATGAAACTTCATTACCCAGAACAATCGGAGTTATCCGCCCGTCACTAGCCCACTAGGTGGCGTGACCTGTCATCCAATTAGATTCATTCACATTACCTAGGAGTCCCAATTAACGACGGATACGTAAGAGGGGAGGCGGGCGGGAGTGACGACGGTCACTTGTCTACGGTAAGTATAAATAATGACGTTTAATCAAAAACGTACTATTATTTGGATACTAACCTCCGACAAGTGACCTTAGCCTGATACCACAGAAGGTGGCGGGAAGGATTCGTCGCCAGAGCGGTAACTCTCAAGATTGTCCTGAAGGTCGACGACCTAGCTAGCGACTGTTTTAATCGGGAAATTGTCTGACCTCCTAGGTCGACGACCCTCAACTAAAACCCACACCCCACCATAGTTGTTAGATTAAAATGTGAATTAACCAACTCACTATATGAGTGACTACATCGACGGGTCGGGAGTCACTAATGTGGAAGGTTGCGCCCCCTACCTTGGGGAGCCCTTGTGGTTCGCTGCTGTGCAACAACCTGCGCCCCTAGACGGCTTACGCCCTCTAGGTTCCCCGTAGAGACATCGCGCAAGTAGTGGTTGACGAACGCCAAGCTCGACTTACAAAGCAGCCGGCCATGACTTTCGCCACCGAGAGATTACTGTGATGGCCATTGTCACCAAATAGGCTCGAATCTCGTGCGGGTCGATCTGCGCAGGCCCTTATAGGCGTCTACTATCGGTAGACTCCCTCCAATTGCCTCCTGTCAATCTTCAATTAGCTCGTTTGGGAGTGGGACAGGAAAACCTGCGCCTCCTCTGTCTCAGTGTCCGCGTCCCCCTATGGTGACACATAGAGCACGCACCGGACATGAGACGTCCCGCTCGTCCGCCGGTTCGACGGACAGAGAGATTGACGGCAGTGTGAAAGTCCTCGCGTTCGTCAGCGCTTTGGTTCTTGCATTAAACACTGGTGCAAGTCCCAAAGTCGTTGAACCTCATATCTCACCCCAACCCTGAGCAAATCGTCTTGCAACACGTGCAATTCTGATATCCTGGCCGCTGACCCCATAGCCACCAAGAAGGTGGTTCTAATGTTGAGACGCAGCAGCGCCGTGTTTGTCAGCGGTTCATAGTGTTCAGATAGGAGGTGATTACGCAACACAACCAAGACCCCCCTTCCGGCGGTCTTAACTTAGCGATGAATATGTCCTTCTCGCGAAGGACGGCCCTAATGACTGCGAGACTCGTGTTGAAGAAAGAGGCCTTAGGCTCCTTCCCGTGCGCAGGCGGACGGGGAACTCAGCGATCTGAGTTAGCGTCACTACTCACACATCAAGCCCTTCCCGCAAAAGTCATAAAAGGAAGCCCATTGAAATCGTACAGTTTGCGCGTGGAGGACTGCTAAGAGGTCGCCACTGCGCAGGCCACCGTCTCCCAAAGCCCAGCGCCCTTCAATCTGTCTTCCCTGAGGAGCCTAGATGGGTGGTGAGGCGACCGGGAGTTCCGACCTCTGGCGATCGTAGATCACTAGAGGCGAGAGAAGACGGGTCGGCCACTGGTGACACGTAAATTGGCAACTGCTGATTGCCTCGTGTCGCGAAAAGCAGACATTCGGTTCGAACACTCGAGGGTGCCACACCCACTCCATGAAACGGAGGATGATCAGGGTGTATACCGCTCTGATTGAGCTGTTTAGATTGTTCACAAGCGAAACAACTCTATAGCCGGATGTAACAGTGATCCGGCCTAGGCCGATCCCAGTTGTTGATCAATCAAGCCGATGTTGAGCTGTTTGTGTGAATACACAACACCTGGTTCATGCGATGGTTTAACCATCCTCAGGTGTGCGTTACAGACCTGTGTAGACGCGTCAACGTACCACTGACTCTTGTCTAGAGGTTGCCCGAGGGCACTCCTGCTAGAGCATGAAGTCGTTCTGCCACTATAAAAGGTGGTGAGTGAA
Source organism: Steromphala cineraria (assembly GCA_916613615.1). Classification (NCBI taxonomy): domain Eukaryota; kingdom Metazoa; phylum Mollusca; class Gastropoda; order Trochida; family Trochidae; genus Steromphala; species Steromphala cineraria. The sequence continues at coordinate 34,198,606 of OU744722.1, read as the reverse complement.
CGAACGTGAGCGCTGAAGGCTATCTGAAGAAGCGAAAGATGGAGTCTCCATCCCCCTCCCTCGTATAGACTTGACCTGACGTCAAGAACCCTAGAAAGCGTTACTACTGCAGGAGCGTGAGAGGCTCACGACCCGCGTGTGCTAACACTTCCCTGTGGCATCCCATGCCCTCCCTGGCGACCAGGGCTTGTCTTAGCCACCGGCCAGACGCCTAAGGAGACGAACGTTGTCGTCGGTATAAAACCCCCCCTTGCCTCTGTCCTCAACCTGGAGCCCTGGCGAGAAGGCACCGATGTGTCAGTCGGCGAGGACACCAGCGACACGCTGGTCCAAAGGGGGCAGGCTGATGGACGCCTCCCTGACCGGCGCAATGACGTCGTCCTTAAACGCCTTAAGGTCGAAGTGATGAGGCGTGGGCGCGATGTAACGCTTCCTCGCCTTCTAGGGCACCCCACGCCGTGGGGAGTCAGCCGTGAAGGTTATAGGGCCATCCTGAGACGTATCCCACGAAAGGGAAGCGTCGGGAAAACCATTCAAGTGCCAGGGGGTCCCAAGGGACCTGTCCAAGTTCAAGGACCCTAAGTCCGACGCCAGGGAGGACGGTTCGTAAAACACGCCGACATCCTTACAGATGTCGAGGACACTCGTTCAGCCTGTGGTAGAAATCGGACCCGGGGTGGGTCGCCTGGCCGCCCTGGAGCGCTGTTGCAGCTCACCCTTCCGGATGGAAAAGCGGAAGCACTAGCGCTGCTCCTAGGGAGGTCGGCGCACTCGACGCACCGACTCCCATCCAGCCAGGAATTCCTGCCCAGGCGGCAGACCACGTGAGGGACGTAGCACGCCGACTCCCGAGAGACACAGCACCCGCAGAACCCCACGTAAGTGGACGCGAGTCGGAGGGAACTAGGTCCAATTCGTGAATAAATAGCTTGAGGATAAGGCGGAAGAAAATCCCCACTAGACAAGGGGAGAGCGCCTGCCGTCTCGAACTCAAGTGCAACCGGATTATCTAAGAGGAAAGCACCTGGAGCGCTTCGCCAGTATCAAGCAAGCAAGCGTCGCACCCCCTGACCCACCAGCGTCAGAAGTGTCAGGCGCTAGTCCCAGGTGGACATGACCCCTTCTGTCCCGCGAACCTGAGCAAAAGAAGCACTACCAAGTGACAAGCGTCACAAGATACACGAGCGCGAAGAGCGGCCAAGCACACGTTAATCCCCGATCAACGGACCGTGAGAGCTCACAAACCAATCAGCGTCAATCACCGCTCCACTCAGGCGTTCCCCCTAGAGGGACGCTCCCCTTAGTTAAGAGTGAGAGACGTGAGCGCGAGGGGCGGCCAAGCCCACATTAGTCCCCCGATCAGCGGAGCGGAAGAGCTCACAAAACAATCAGCGTTGATCACCTCTCCACTCAGGCGTACCCCCTAGAGGGACGCTCACCTGAGCTAAGAGTGAAAGGCGAGAGGCGGCCAAGCACACAAGCGCACATTTATCCCCGATCAGCGGAGCGGGGAGAGCTCACAAACCAATCAGCGTCAATCACCTCTCCACTCAGGTGCTAAGAGTGAGAGACATTAGCGCGAGTGGCTGTTAAGCACACAAGCGCACATTAATGCCAGATCAGCGGAGCAGGGAAAGCTCACCAACCAATTCTCCATTCAGGCGTTCCCCCTAGAGGGACGCTCACCTGATCTAAGAGTGAGAGATGTGAGCGCGAGGGGCGGTCAAGCACACAAGCGCACATCAACCCCCGATCAGCGGAGCAGGGAGAGCTCACCAATCAATCAGCTTCAGAGCTAACCAATTAGCGTCAGACGCAATTCCAAGGTAGACACGAACAGTGAGATCGCCTCACCTTCTGTCCCGTGACACCGAGCGTCAAGCGCACTACCAAGCCACATGCGTCCCCACCTCTCCACTCAGGCGATCTCCCTAGAGGGAAGCTCCCCTGAGTTAAGAGTGAGAGACACGCGCGCGAGAGAGCGCCCAAGCGCACGTCCAATCAAGTGCCTACTCACTAGTAGACGTTAGGGAAGCGCACAGACTTGCCCAATCCGTGAACTTGAGCGTCAAGCACACTAATAGCGACACACGTCAGTCCCCTCCCCCAGGCGCTTCCCATAGAGGAAAGCTCCCCTGAGTTAAGAGCGAGAGACACGAGCGCGAGGAGGCGGCCAATCGCACAAGCACACGTCCCAGCAAGCGCATAAGCACACGTCCAAACAAGCGCCTACTCGATAGTAGACACTAGGGAACATACGTCCGACACCAGGGAGGACGGAATGTCAAACTCCCCTGCGTCCTCGGAAATAATGAGGTCCGATCTCTCCGGCGACACGCCATGCCTGTGGCGGCAGACGAACCCTGGGTCACGCGCCTAGAAGCCTTGCAGCGGCTCTGCGCCTGTGCTGCTCGGGGGAGAGATCCTCACACTCCACGCACCGGTTATCCTCCGGGCAATTGTTCCTACACAGGAGACAGACGACATGAGGGTCGTAGCTCGCCGACTTGCGTGACCTGCACCGTCCGCAGAACGCCCGGTACGGGGTCGCTGCGAACTAAGTCCCATCCCCTGTAAGGGTTGTGACAAGCGAGCGCTAGGCGTCTGCGAGTCAATCCAATGGGGGAGAGAACGCGTAGAGCGTCTCTAACACCCCTGTCCAACGGGGGGGAGAGCGCGGCCGCGCCTCACTCACCGAATCCTATCCTGAACCTCAGGCGCCAGCGGCAGCCTATGCAGCGCAGGTCAGACGAACTTGCACGACAAGCGCACACAAGTGCCACGCGTCAGTCGACCCTCCGCTCAGCCGCTTCCCATGGAGGGAGCTCCCCTGAGTTAAGGGCGAGAGCCACGAGCACGAGGTAACGCCCACGCACAAGCACACGTCCAACCAAACACCACGCGACTAGCGCACAGCGGTAGAAGTCCAGACGCCAAGTGCGCGAGACACCTAGCGCCAGGAAGGCGGCAGGCGGCAAGCGCAGGCGAAAACCAACGGCCCACGAGTCACCAACTGTCAGGAAGACGGCAGGCGACAACCGCGGCCTAATCCAAACGCCACTAGCGTGCGAGACACCTAGCGCCGGGAAGGCGGCAGGCGGCAAGCGCAGGCGAAATCCAACGGCACACGAGTCACCAACCGTCAGGAAGACGGCAGGCGACAACCGCGGCCTAATCCAAACGCCACTAGCGTGCGAGACACCTAGCGCCGGGAAGGCGGCAGGCGGCAAGCGCAGGCGAAATCCAACGGCACACGAGTCACCAACCGTCAGGAATACGGCAGGCGACAACCGCGGCCTAATCCAAACGCCACTAGCGTGCGAGACACCTAGCGCCGGGAAGGCGGCAGGCGGCAAGCGCAGGCGAAACCCAACGGCACACGAGTCACCAACCGTCAGGAAGACGGCAGGCGACAACCGTGGCCTAATCCAAACGCCACTAGCGTGCGAGACACCTAGCGCCGGGAAGGCGGCAGGCGGCAAGCGCAGGCGAAATCCAACGGCACACGAGTCACCAACCGTCAGGAAGACGGCAGGCGACAAGCGCGGCAAGCGCTAATCCAAGCGCCACACGAGATACCTAGCGCTAGGCAGGCGACAGGCGACAGGCGATCAAGTGTAGGCGGCAGTAGCGCTAGCTGTCACTGCAGCGAGGTAGAGCGACCGTCCGTCGCCCGGGCTGCACGTGCTGCACGACCGCAATCGACAACCCGTGCACCACCAGTCCAAGTTAACACGGCTGTGTCAACTAGCAAAAACCCCTGTCTGAAACACAGAATTCACTCGCGAGGAATGAAAACGAGAAAGACAGATGGAATACCTGACTAAGGTAAGCAATAGAGTCAATAAACAACAAAACACGTTAATTAATATAGCTCAATACAATCGGAAGAGATACAGAAACACGTCTGCACACTACCGACTCTGTAATGTGAATGAATCTAATTGGATGACAGGTCACGCCACCTAGTGGGCTAGTGACGGGCGGATAACTCCGATTGTTCTGGGTAATGAAGTTTCATTACATCAGTGGGAATGAGTCGATTGCATGTTATATGGCTAACAGGCTAAGGTCACTTGTCGGAGGTTAGTATCCAAATAATAGTCTTAGTCTATCTATCTGTAATTGAGAGTAAGTTTATAAGAGATAGTCTTAGTCTATCTATCTGTATTTCAGAGTAAGTTTATTATAGATAGTCTTAGTCTATATATATATGTAATTGAGAGTAAGTTTATTATAGATAGTCTTAGTCTATTTATTTGTAATTGAGAGTAAGTTTATAAGAGATAGTCTTAGTCTATTTATTTGTAATTGAGAGTAAGTTTATAAGAGATAGTCTTTGTCTATCTATCTGTAATTGAGAGTAAGTTTATAAGAGATAGTCTTAGTTTATCTATCTGTAATTGAGAGTAAGTTTATAAGAGATAGTCTTAGTCTATTTATTTGTAATTGAGAGTAAGTTTATAAGAGATAGTCTTAGTCTATCTATCTGTAATTGAGAGTGAGTTTATTAGATATAGTCTTAGTCTATCTATCTGTAATTGAGAGTAAGTTTATTATAGATAGTCTTAGTCTATCTATCTGTAATTGAGAGTAAGTTTATAAGAGATAGTCTTAGTCTATCTATCTGTATTTGAGAGTAAGTTTATTATAGATCGTCTTAGTCTATATATATATGTAATTGAGAGTAAGTTTATTATAGATAGTCTTAGTCTATTTATTTGTAATTGAGAGTAAGTTTATAAGAGATAATCTTAGTCTATTTATTTGTAATTGAGAGTAAGTTTATAAGAGATAGTCTTTGTCTATCTATCTGTAATTGAGAGTAAGTTTATAAGAGATAGTCTTAGTTTATCTATCTGTAATTGAGAGTAAGTTTATAAGAGATAGTCTTAGTCTATTTATTTGTAATTGAGAGTAAGTTTATAAGAGATAGTCTTAGTCTATCTATCTGTAATTGAGAGTGAGTTTATTAGATATAGTCTTAGTCTATCTATCTGTAATTGAGAGTAAGTTTATTATAGATAGTCTTAGTCTATCTATCTGTAATTGAGAGTAAGTTTATAAGAGATAGTCTTAGTCTATTTATTTGTAATTGAGAGTAAGTTCATAAGAGATAGTCTTAGTCTATCTATATGTAATTGAGAGTAAGTTTATTATAGATAGTCTTAGTCTATCTATATGTAATTGAGAGCAAGTTTATGAGAGATAGTCTTTGTCTATCTATCTGTAATTGAGAGTAAATTTATAAGAGATAGTCTTAGTCTATTTATTTGTAATTGAGAGTAAGTTTATAAGAGATAGTCTTTGTCTATCTATCTGTAATTGAGAGTAAGTTTATAAGAGATAGTCTCAGTCTATCTATCTGTAACTGAGAGTAAGTTTATATGAGATAGTCTTAGTTTATCTATTTGTAATCGAGAGTAAGTATATTATAGATAGTCTTAGTCTATCTATCTGTAATCGAGAGTAAGTTTATATGAGATTGTCTTAGTTTATCTATTTGTAATCGAGAGTAAGTTTATTAAAGATAGTGTTAGTCTATATATTTGTAATTGAGAGTAAGTTTATAATAGATAGTCTTAGTCTATCTATCTGTAATTGAGAGTAAGTTTATAAAAGATAGTCTTAGTCTATCTATCTGTAATTGAGAGTAAGTTTATTATAGATAGTCTTAGTCTATCTATTTGTAATTGAGAGTAAGTTAATTATAGATAGTCTTAGTCTATCTATCTGTAATTGAGAGTAAGTTTATAAGAGATAGTCTTAGTCTATCTATCTGTAATTGAGAGTAAGTTTATTATAGATAGTCTTAGTCTATCTATCTGTAATTGAGAGTAAGTTTATAAGAGATAGTCTTAGTCTATCTATCTGTATTTGAGAGTAAGTTTATTATAGATAATCTTAGTCTATATATATGTAATTGAGAGTAAGTTTATTATAGATAGTCTTAGTCTATTTATTTGTAATTGAGAGTAAGTTTATAAGAGATAGTCTTAGTCTATTTATTTGTAATTGAGAGTAAGTTTATAAGAGATAGTCTTTGTCTATCTATCTGTAATTGAGAGTAAGTTTATAAGAGATAGTCTTAGTTTATCTATCTGTAATTCAGAGTAAGTTTATAAGAGATAGTCTTAGTCTATTTATTTGTAATTGAGAGTAAGTTTATAAGAGATAGTCTTAGTCTATCTGTCTGTAATTGAGAGTGAGTTTATTAGATATAGTCTTAGTCTATCTATCTGTAATTGAGAGTAAGTTTATTATAGATAGTCTTAGTCTATCTATCTGTAATTGAGAGTAAGTTTATAAGAGATAGTCTTAGTCTATCTATCTGTAATTGAGAGTAAGTTTATAAGAGATAGTCTTAGTCTATTTATTTGTAATTGAGAGTAAGTTCATAAGAGATAGTCTTAGTCTATCTATATGTAATTGAGAGTAAGTTTATTATAGATAGTCTTAGTCTATCTATATGTAGTTGAGAGTTAGTTTATGAGAGATAGTCTTTGTCTATCTATCTGTAATTGAGATTAAGTTTATAAGAGATAGTCTTAGTCTATCTATCTGTAATTGAGAGTAAGTTTATAAGAGATAGTCTTAGTCTATTTATTTGTAATTGAGAGTAAGTTTATAAGAGATAGTCTTAGTCTATCTATATGTAATTGAGAGTAAGTTTATTATAGATAGTCTTAGTCTATCTATATGTAATTGAGAGTAAGTTTATTATAGATAGTTTTAGTCTATTTATTTGTAATTGAGAGTAAATTTATGAGAGATAGTCTTAGTCTATCTATTTGTAATCGAGAGTAAGTATATTATAGATAGTCTTAGTTTATCTATCTGTAATCGAGAGTAAGTTTATATGAGATTGTCTTAGTCTATCTATCTGTAATCGAGAGTAAGTTTATAAGAGATAGTCTTAGTCTATCTATCTGTAATTGAGAGTAAGTTTATTATAGATAGTCTTAGTCTATCTATCTGTAATTGAGAGTAAGTTTATAAGAGATAGTCTTAGTCTATCTCTCTGTAATTGAGAGTAAGTTTATAAGAGATAGTCTTAGTCTATCTATCTGTATTTGAGAGTAAGTTTATTATAGATAATCTTAGTCTATATATATGTAATTGAGAGTAAGTTTATAAGAGATAGTCTTTGTCTATCTATCTGTAATTGAGAGTAAGTTTATAAGAGATAGTCTTTGTTTATCTATCTGTAATTGAGAGTAAGTTTATAAGAGATAGTCTTAGTCTGTTTATTTGTAATTGAGAGTAAGTTTATAAGAGATAGTCTTAGGCTATCTATCTGTAATTGAGAGTGAGTTTATTAGATATAGTCTTAGTCTATCTATCTGTAATTGAGAGTAAGTTTATTATAGATAGTCTTAGTCTATCTATCTGTAATTGAGAGTAAGTTTATAAGAGATAGTCTTAGTCTATTTATTTGTAATTGAGAGTAAGTTCATAAGAGATAGTCTTAGTCTATCTATATGTAATTGAGAGTAAGTTTATTATAGATAGTCTTAGTCTATCTATCTGTAATTGAGAGTAAGTTTATAAGAGATAGTCTTAGTCTATTTATTTGTAATTGAGAGTAAGTTCATAAGAGATAGTCTTAGTCTATCTATATGTAATTGAGAGTAAGTTTATTATAGATAGTCTTAGTCTATCTATATGTAATTGAGAGCAAGTTTATGAGAGATAGTCTTTGTCTATCTATCTGTAATTGAGAGTAAGTTTATAAGAGATAGTCTTAGTCTATTTATTTGTAATTGAGAGTAAGTTTATAAGAGATAGTCTTTGTCTATCTATCTGTAATTGAGAGTAAGTTTATAAGAGATAGTCTTAGTCTATATATATGTAATTGAGAGTAAGTTTATTATAGATAGTCTTAGTCTATTTATTTGTAATTGAGAGTAAGTTTATAAGAGATAGTCTCAGTCTATCTATCTGTAACTGAGAGTAAGTTTATATGAGATAGTCTTAGTTTATCTATTTGTAATCGAGAGTAAGTATATTATAGATAGTCTTAGTCTATCTATCTGTAATCGAGAGTAAGTTTATATGAGATTGTCTTAGTTTATCTATTTGTAATCGAGAGTAAGTTTATTAAAGATAGTGTTAGTCTATATATTTGTAATTGAGAGTAAGTTGATAATAGATAGTCTTAGTCTATCTATCTGTAATTGAGAGTAAGTTTATAAAAGATAGTCTTAGTCTATCTATCTGTAATTGAGAGTAAGTTTATTATAGATAGTCTTAGTCTATCTATTTGTAATTGAGAGTAAGTTTATTATAGATAGTCTTAGTCTATCTATCTGTAATTGAGAGTAAGTTTATAAGAGATAGTCTTAGTCTATCTATCTGTAATTGAGAGTAAGTTTATTATAGATAGTCTTAGTCTATCTATCTGTAATTGAGAGTAAGTTTATAAGAGATAGTCTTAGTCTATCTATCTGTATTTGAGAGTAAGTTTATTATAGATAATCTTAGTCTATATATATGTAATTGAGAGTAAGTTTATTATAGATAGTCTTAGTCTATTTATTTGTAATTGAGAGTAAGTTTATAAGAGATAGTCTTAGTCTATTTATTTGTAATTGAGAGTAAGTTTATAAGAGATAGTCTTTGTCTATCTATCTGTAATTGAGAGTAAGTTTATAAGAGATAGTCTTAGTTTATCTATCTGTAATTGAGAGTAAGTTTATAAGAGATAGTCTTAGTCTATTTATTTGTAATTGAGAGTAAGTTTATAAGAGATAGTCTTAGTCTATCTATCTGTAATTGAGAGTGAGTTTATTAGATATAGTCTTAGTCTATCTATCTGTAATTGAGAGTAAGTTTATAAGAGATAGTCTTAGTCTATCTATCTGTAATTGAGAGTAAGTTTATAAGAGATAGTCTTAGTCTATTTATTTGTAATTGAGAGTAAGTTCATAAGAGATAGTCTTAGTCTATCTATATGTAATTGAGAGTAAGTTTATTATAGATAGTCTTAGTCTATCTATATGTAATTGAGAGTTAGTTTATGAGAGATAGTCTTTGTCTATCTATCTGTAATTGAGATTAAGTTTATAAGAGATAGTCTTAGTCTATCTATCTGTAATTGAGAGTAAGTTTATAAGAGATAGTCTTAGTCTATTTATTTGTATTTGAGAGTAAGTTTATAAGAGATAGTCTTAGTCTATCTATATGTAATTGAGAGTAAGTTTATTATAGATAGTCTTAGTCTATCTATATGTAATTGAGAGTAAGTTTATTATAGATAGTTTTAGTCTATTTATTTGTAATTGAGAGTAAATTTATGAGAGATAGTCTTAGTCTATCTATTTGTAATCGAGAGTAAGTATATTATAGATAGTCTTAGTTTATCTATCTGTAATCGAGAGTAAGTTTATATGAGTTTGTCTTAGTCTATCTATCTGTAATCGAGAGTAAGTTTATAAGAGATAGTCTTAGTCTATCTATCTGTAATTGAGAGTAAGTTTATTATAGATAGTCTTAGTCTATCTATCTGTAATTGAGAGTAAGTTTATAAGAGATAGTCTTAGTCTATCTATCTGTAATTGAGAGTAAGTTTATAAGAGATAGTCTTAGTCTATCTATCTGTATTTGAGAGTAAGTTTATTATAGATAATCTTAGTCTATATATATGTAATTGAGAGTAAGTTTATTATAGATAGTCTTAGTCTATTTATTTGTAATTGAAAGTAAGTTTATAAGAGATAGTCTTAGTCTATTTATTTGTAATTGAGAGTAAGTTTATAAGAGATAGTCTTAGTTTATCTATCTGTAATTGAGAGTAAGTTTATAAGAGATAGTCTTAGTCTATTTATTTGTAATTGAGAGTAAGTTTATAAGAGATAGTCTTAGTCTATCTATCTGTAATTGAGAGTGAGTTTATTAGATATAGTCTTAGTCTATCTATCTGTATTTGAGAGTAAGTTTATTATAGATAGTCTTAGTCTATCTATCTGTAATTGAGAGTAAGTTTATAAGAGATAGTCTTAGTCTATCTATCTGTAATTGAGAGTAAGTTTATAAGAGATAGTCTTAGTCTATTTATTTGTAATTGAGAGTAAGTTCATAAGAGATAGTCTTAGTCTATCTATATGTAATTGAGAGTAAGTTTATTATAGATAGTCTTAGTCTATCTATATGTAATTGAGAGTTAGTTTATGAGAGATAGTCTTTGTCTATCTATCTGTAATTGAGATTAAGTTTATAAGAGATAGTCTTAGTCTATCTATCTGTAATTGAGAGTAAGTTTATAAGAGATAGTCTTAGTCTATTTATTTGTAATTGAGAGTAAGTTTATAAGAGATAGTCTTAGTCTATCTATATGTAATTGAGAGTAAGTTTATTGTAGATAGTCTTAGTCTATCTATATGTAATTGAGAGTAAGTTTATTATAGATAGTTTTAGTCTATTTATTTGTAATTGAGAGTAAATTTCTGAGAGATAGTCTTAGTCTATCTATTTGTAATCGAGAGTAAGTATATTATAGATAGTCTTAGTTTATCTATCTGTAATCGAGAGTAAGTTTATATGAGATTGTCTTAGTCTATCTATCTGTAATCGAGAGTAAGTTTATATGAGATTGTCTTAGTTTATCTATCTGTAATTGAGAGTAAGTTTATAAGAGATAGTCTTAGTCTATTTATTTGTAATTGAGAGTAAGTTTATTAAAGATAGTCTTAGTCTATCTATCTGTAATTGAGAGTAAGTTCATTAAAGATAGTCTTAGTCTATCTATCTGTAATTGAGATTAGGTTTATTATAGATAGTCTTAGTCTATCTATCTGTTATTGAGAGTAAGTTTATAAGAGATAGTCTTAGTTTATCTATCTGTAATTGAGATTAGGTTTATTTTAGATAGTCTTAGTCTATCTATATGTAATTGAGAGTAAGTTTATTATAGATAGTCTTAGTTTATCTATCTGTAGTTGAGATTAGGTTTATTATAGATAGTCTTAGTCTATCCATTTGTAATTTAGATTAAGCTTATAAGAGTCAGTCTTAGTCTATCTATCTGTAATTGAGATTAGGTTTATTAGATATAGTCTTAGTCTATACATTTGTAATTTAGATTAAGCTTATAAGAGTCAGTCTTAGTCTATCTATTTGAATATTTGTTTGCGTCATACCATAGAAATGTCAATGTTAGTCAACTGGAAAAAATATTTTGTCAGCATGCTATTTTGACCATCAAAATATTGCAAATTTCAACTTTAACTCACGGGCAAAATAAACTATTCAACTAAGCCGATCGTATCATCAATGTTGTATACTGTTCAATTACAAATATATTCAGATTTTGACGTAGCATTCTTAAACTGAAAAATACAGACCGTTTTTTATCAGTCTATCAACTTATTTCTAAATAATGTTGTTTGATTAAATTTGATATTTTTTCCAAATCTAATCTTGAGTAAATACATTTTGTATATTGAAAATAAGATCGTCTACATCTTATCTTAATAAAAAAAATGCTTTGTTTTTCACACACTGACAGCCTTTATAAGATGGTAGCTATAGGGGATCTAAATAATCATGGTAAACCTTGAAGACAATGAAGACAGATTGATTAGTGGTAGTCAACGACATTGGAATGGTTTTGTTTTGCGAAAATTACATTAAAAACATGTACTTTTATTAATTATAATGATTTATTTATCTTGCAAATAACATTTATTAGATTTAATGTATTCGTTTGGATTTCAACAGCAGATTGCAACAGTAATATAGATCACAGAATATTCAGTACAATCATTGGTATAATTTTACAATTCACAGATCCATCAACATTTGAAAATGAATCGCATGGTTAAATTATACTTCATTTTTGTTTTTTGAATTTTGAAATCATCGTTAACACATATTGAAACTCTGCATACATCTTATTAAACACACTTTATTAACCTTTGATATCAGTATCTAACTTTTGTCTTCTTGGTGCATATTATTTCTATCTTGGAATCAACGTTTAGAAATATAATGTATCCTTTGATTGTCTATGTTTATCTGAAAACATTTATAATTTAAGGTTAAAACGATCACATGGGATACGACCACACTTGCTAACGACTGCTAAAAGGCTGGTCAGAAGGAGACCTTAAACATAGACGCTAATTCATCTTTTAAGGATTGTCCTAACTTTAAGTACTACGCCCAGTTACACAACGTTAAAACAAGGTATGCCTAACGCATGTCCTTAACTAAAGACCATTTAACGACTGCTTCGAGTTACTAACCCCAGACTCCTTGACTAGTGAGGATTATCAATTGTAGCTTTGGTGGCCATGAGGCCCCTAATAAGGGCCATAGGGGCCAAACCCTTAAAACCTATGTTCACCTTCTTCTCCAGAAGCATAAGGCCTAGAAAGCTGAAACTTTGTGTACAGTCTCCTTGACTAGTGAGGATTATAAATTGTAGCTTTGGTGAGCATGTAACCACATTGGCCACACCCTAAAGCAAAATCAAATGTAAAGCCTGATGAGCTACAGAGCCGATGGCTCTATTTTTTTAAAATTATGAGGTATCTCCTAGGGTCTCTATAAAGATGTGACTATTGACCTGAGAGTATATGTATGCAAAACGTATACGCTTCCTTTTTCAAAGCCCCAAGGTGATTTGTCGCTAAGGTACATGTAGCTTCAGTGCAGTATCAAAAATGGGAGTCAAGGTCATCCCTAGTCAAGGTCCTTACCTTATGTTTATTTTTGCAGAAGGGCTGATTGGACTCTGACCTTGGTTCAAGATGGCAACTGCAAATGATCCCGAGGAAGCTGATGACCAAAATTCTGCCGTTGCAAATTTTACAGATCAGCAAATGTCATCCTTTTCTCCAGAATTAAGAGAGCTGTTGAACAGTTTGCAGAGGGGTAATCTTTTCTTTTCTAATCTTTTAATTATGTTCAGGAATATTTCTTTCTTTATCTATGTTACAATCTATAAGACAACTTACAATATATTTCTTATGAAAACAAATATCAATGTAGATTATTGACTTGGGTACGATAGAGGTCATGTTTACGCCAACAACCTTATTAAGGCTTTAATGTTATATCACTACTCCTACTAACGCAGCAATGTCATTTCATTTAAAACAGAGCTTTCATTTTCAAGGTATTGCAACACGTTGATTAAAGGGGCAGTAGTACGTTTTAGGGGGAATATAAGGTGATGTCAGGAAAATGAAATTGAAAGACAATGCATTTAAACTAAATGGAGCAGTAATAATTCAAATATGTAATGTAAAGACTAAAGTTTAGTCATGCGATTTATTTTTCTTTCACAAAATGAATTAAAGGTGTTCACACAAAATGGCCGCCAGTGGATTTTATGTGAATCTTCATACTTTGTCCTCTGACTTTGGATGATTGGCTAATGTAATAAGATTTGTGACACTGTCAAAATGATACATTTAGCATTAACTTACAATTATCAGTGAAAATTTTAAAATATAAAATTATCAAAAAAACGTGCTACTGTTCCTTTAGATGACGCAATCGAAATGGAAAAACGAATTCTTTACTTAATTTAACAAACAATCTTAACAAACAATGACAATAAACAGGCCTAACCGGAATCAGGTCATCTCCGCAATTCTTTTTTAAGATTTAAAGGTGTTCACATTAAATAGCTTCACACACATTTCGTGTTTTAAAGGACAATTCGTCGGGATGTGTGATGCAAAGTATATAAACTCTAACAAATTGTTATGTTTGATTTGAAATGAGACTTCCCCAACGTGGTAAAAGTCTACGTGTTATTGCCATGCTTCAAATTGGCTCTACACAGCGACCAGTAGCCAACATGCTTTATCTGACACATGGTCAGGAGACGTAGGAACACTGAATGTTCCGTTGTTCAGGTCGTCCTGAAGCCATTACACAAGCCCAGGCTTGATACTGTTGTACACAGGTCCTGCGAAATGAAGCTCAAACGACCCATCACCTTTCAATAAACTATGTACTTAATTACAGAAATTTGACTCACCCCATTAAAAACTTGGCGACATTCAGCCCATTTGCATGCGTGACGACCGTGTCTGCTGCCCTCATTACCTCGCCAGCTATTGGCAGAAAGGTCAATTGTGTAGTCTGTTTATGTAGTTGGGAGGAATCACTAGGACTGGCAAAACCAGCCTGTATATTGTTCAAGGAAGAGCCACTGGTTTGTTATACCTTGACCACATAATGGCACCGATAGTTGTGTCCTTTGGTCAACATACAGGTCGACGTTTCGACTTTCCGCACAGACCGCGCTCGTGACGTCAATGACTACCTCCAGTGTCACCATATTTCCCCTTTGCCTTGGCCAGTCATGAGTCCTGATCTTTCTCCAAGATCATGATCGAGAGAAGTGTTCATCAACATTAACGTCAACCGACAAAACTGGCATCGAGGCGCTGCATGAGCAGTAGGACAGACTGTCACAAATTTGGACTGGACAGTTGATTGAATTGCTGTATGGCTGAGGATTGGTTGAGCACTTACTCACAATAAGACAAAAATAGAAAATGTTAATTTTCACATTTGACTCGTGTGCGAGTGAAATGGGTCCGTCAGATATGTCGCTGAAATGAACTGTTCAAGTTATGTTCTTGTGTAGGCATCTGGCCTGTTATTAACATATACGTGTATGTTAATACGAGCCAGATGCCTACACAAGAACATCACCGGTCACCTCTAACGAAACAGCAGCTATCCCCCACATTTTGAAGAGTATATATTTGGATAAACTTGAGAAAATATGTCCCAAAAATGTATATAAAATGATAATAATGATTTATATTTGATCTAAGAGACATCTTATTATATTTTTTTATTTGTTCCAATTGATTACAAGGTCAGTGCTTATGTAAATAATAGACATAGTAAATGTTTTATAACATTTATGTACTGAAGGCTGGAATGAGTGAGAACCATTTTTTATTGAAGTTTTCAATTTCATTGTTTATCTGCGATATAAAATTTTCCCCTAGAATTTATCTGTTCAAATTTTTTTTTTTAATTAATGAATTTTGGAATAATATTCTTAATAAATTAATGGATTTTTTGGCTGAGATAATGATTTGGTTCATCAAAACATTATTTTGTGATGTCACAAACCAAATCAGGTATTTAGAGAATGTGATATTTTGTGGCAAATAGTTGTTTATCCAAACTTCCAAGTTCAATCCAGAATTTAATGGTCTCACCACATTCCCAATAAACCTGACATATGCTCTCAGAGAAATCTTTACAAAAGCTACATAGATCATCAACTATACAAAAAGAACTTAATTAAGCATCCCCCTATTTTGCAAAATGAATTTGGGTGCTCTTGGACCATTTGGATTAATTTGATGTATTGACCACTCCAGATATAACAATTGTTTTTATTGACTTTTTAATTGAGCTAAAAATCGCTAATGTGCAAAATAACGAAAATATGAGAAAAACTGTGAGACTACTGAAATTTGGCCAAAATAACTATTGTCATAGGGGGTAAACTACACATTAAACTTTTGATGTTATAATAAATAATTTTGATCCCTTTTTATTATGCATGATAAGAGGCAAGCAAGACATTGAATTTTCAGTAGGGGAGACCGGGGCAGGCACGGCCCCGAGGCATGTTCGTCTTTTCGCTGTAATTTTTGTGCAGGGCCATTTTAACTCAAATTGGTAATGCCTAAAAGACAACATGACCATCCTCCCACACTGACCTAAAATGGTGATAGTCCAACATGTTCTTTACAAACTGTGGAAGAAACCCCGTTTTTCATCTAGTTGAGTAAAATATTCGACTTCAGTTCACTATGTTTTTCACAAATATTGACTATGTTTAGGAATAAGTTCTTAAGTGAGCGTAAACAAAAAAGTTATTTTGGTTCGAGGTCTGTGTATTTTCGCAGTATACTAAAAAGAGCAACCGTAGTTTGTGGGGTATGTTCGGTCATTACAGGCGGGGTATGTTCGGCCGTGAGGACGGTCACAACAAATTTAAGGTCCTCCTCGAAACCATTTTTCTAAAGGATATCCTCCTCAAAAGGACCCTCTTGAAGGTCCTTGAATAGTAGGCTCCTCTTCTCCTCCTCTTACCAATTCTTTTCGTAATAGAAAGTCCAGATCATTATGAAATATGTTTTTGTAAAGTATATAGTATTTTATCTATCCCAAATATTGAATACTATGAGTAGCATCTTATCTCTCTTCAATTGTTGTAGGCTAAATATGTTCTGATTGTTCCCAAGGATGGCCGAACCTGCCCCTGAGGGAAACCGAACTTACCCCGATGCGGGGCATGTTCAGTATTTCAACTCGTTGTCTTTAAAGCATAGTTGTTGGCAAACTAGTTACGTTAGGCACTTTCGACAATTATTGCAATAAAGTTAAGATATGGTTCAATATATGTACAAACGTACACTAGTATATTGCGAAAAAACAACTCAATATCTACATTTTAGTGAAAAGGGGACGTACCGGCCCCGGTCTCCCCTACTATTTTCATCAATAATTGATAAAATGCCTATAATCTGAACATCTGTGAGTAAATTTGAGATTCCTTGAGTTGAACTTGTTGATCAAACACTTCTTCATTTAGATAAGATATTATCTTTGACAGTGGCCAATTAATGTCTTTGTGCAGTTTTCTTTAAATTCGAATTTTGATAATTTTGTGATTTTGAAGGTTTCATACTGCTTTAACGATTGACTTTTGCTATGAGGTTATTTACTAAAACGTCATCAATTCACTAAAGAGAATAATAATAATGACATTGCAGCAAATAATATTGACTCATTATCAATTTTAAGGTAACTTGGATTTTGTAAAACCAGTTATTCAGCGATAGTGAATCATAAACCGAATGAAGTTTATGTTCCACAATGCTAGATGATCATTCTATTTACAAATTCTTATTGTTTAATTGTACATTTGTTTTGTTTATTATCAGCAGTGTTTTTTCAGTTTGAAAAAGTGTGTGTTGCTTAATAAAGTTCTTTGTGTATAGATTCATTCTTAACAATTTCTTTTTAGTATAAACAGCTCTATGCAAGAATCTGAATTGAAAATCAAGAAGTTTTACATCCTTCATACTGTAGATAATCTATAATTATTGAAAATGTTGTACAAATCAAAATCATAGTCATCGAATAATAGTTCCCATTTATTACAAATTTCAAGTTTATCATTTCTTGAAACCAGCTTGTTATAAAATAATCTTGAACCTTTTGTTGGCTTGAGTATATTTCTTTAGTAGATATTGATATTTAAATTATAAGAAGTAATGATGTGTGTTAATCTAATTATATTTTTCCAATAGCTGGTAATATGTGTAGAGGATAATTATAATCCAAGATTGTCCCTCTTATTTGGAATTTGGTTTTTATCTGTTCAAAAGTCATCAAACCGTATTCATCACATATGTCCTTAATGGTCAATATAACATTTTTAGCCCAGTTGTTGATAATATGGTATGGATTCATGTAATTATGGATTCACATAATTAAGCCAAAGTTGTATTTAAGAGACATCTTATTAAGATGTTAGGGAGCACTGATGTTATCAACATGATTTACAGATAATCCCACAGGACAGCCCACCCCGAGCCTCATGACCCCTGGAGCCTCGAGGCCTGGTACCGTGGATTCAGGTAAGAACAGATAGTTGATGGTTTAACTGCATGAAGTACAGGATAATGTCCGAGTAACTCTCCATTCCTATAAAATAATGGAGCCCAGGGCCCGAGGCTCATAATTTTTCAGGAATGGAGAGTTACCAGGATATAAACCAACTTAAATTATACTCAACTTAATGCCTATAACTTAACCATAACTTAAAATATCAAAAAATTAAAATTAAAGTGAAAAACTTGATGTAAAATACAACGCTCCAATAATAGGCTGACGTCACAAGTGTAATTTAATACCTCAGTCTGGTTAGTTTTTCGTGAATACATTCAACAGAGTCAACAGATCTGTTTATTCTCCTAATATGTATATATCTACAATTAAATAATGATATGACATTTATTGACAAAGACTGCTAACTTCTTAACTTCGTTTGACCATAGTATCCTAAATAAAGAACAGTTCCCGAACGTCGTTCGCCAAGGTTCTTCTATTCTGATCGTCAAGATCTTTGAGATAGGTAAACTTTACTTTAACAAAGAATGATATATTAATTATTACATTTGACTATTGCAGATACACTGAAGCTGATGCTAGAGGAAGCCAATCAAACATTTGTTCCCACAAGGACATTCAAGGACATCAGGAGATCACTGGAGAAGAACTGCCATGTGAGTATCTGTGGAGCATCAGGAGAAGGGAAGACCACGATGGCTCTGATGTTGGGACTGAAGTACATAGCACAGGGCTATGACCTGGTCTTTGTAAATAGACTAGACACGTTCGATTTTGGTTCTTGTATTAGTTCAGGTCAGAAAATTTGTCTCATTTTTGATGATATCTTTGGTTCCGTCGGACATGTCACAGACTTCACCTGTATACAGACGTTGTGTAAACTTTTGAAATTTCACATTGACAAGAACTTAATGTCAAAACAGAAGGATAAGTTTAATACAAAAGAAAATGGCCAAACATTGGAAATGAATGCCGAAGAACGAGGACAAATTGGCGGAATGGACAAGGACAATTCAGATATAAACAAACAAAGTAGTACAAAACACTTGCGAGTGATCTTCACAGCAAAAAGTTACAATTTCAAGGAAGGAATGTCTAAAATGCAATATCAGCGTTTATTTTGTTTTAACAAGATGTCAGTTTTTGATTTGACCCTCAACCCAGAGAGATCTTATTCACATCAAGAGAAAAAAACTATGTTTCAAAAGCATAGGGATTTGCATCCAAATATCAAGATTGAAGATGATATTGTTGAAAGCATTCACAAAGTCCACCAAGAATCAATTCTGTTTGGTTTTCCACTTCTCTGTAGATTGTTCTTTAGCTGTTCAACATTCACAGAAAAAGCTGTTGATTTCTTTAAGCGTCCTCTTTTCTATCTCCAAATGGAATTGAACGATATCCTGAGCAGGAGGAATGACCAAGCAGCAGCATTGATTCTGGTCCTGCTTTGTGAGGAACACATCAAACTTCCTGAACTGGAATCTCCAAGCATCAATACCAAAGTGGATGAAATGTTTGTGTACGTCACGACCTTTTCAAACTCTGCTTCTCGTTCAGGCACAGCAGCTGCTGCAAGGAGCTTCAGAGGAACCTTTCTATCTAAGGGAGACAACCTCTGTTTTTCCCACTCTTCTATATACGAGGCATGTGCCTGTGCCTTGTATCAGTTCAATCCCACTTTTGTGTTGAAGTTTTGCAGTTTAGACTTCTTGCATGAAAGGCTGAAACCTGAACACGTTGGCGAGTCAGCAGTAGTGTCTGATTACCGGCACCACCTGTTTGTATCTGAGGAATATTTCCATCTGGTAGTGACCAGGATGATAACACCGATGAAACAGGGAACATTCTCAAAGACAGTTGTTCATCCTATGTATAGAAATGAGAGTTTTGTTGAAAAGTTTCTAGAAGAACTTGGAACATCTGCAAAGGAAAATATGGCATGGGTTCAGTATAAAGAAAGGGGGAGAGGTTTTCTTTACTGGATTATAAAAAGCAAAAGCCCAAAATTGGTCCAAAGTATTGAAGAGGTGCTATTGATCAACTTTACTCAAGAGGATATCAACGAAGCTCTCATGGCTGCTGTTGAATGTGACAGCTTGACTATCCTGAAATATTTAGTTGGAAGACTTGAGCAAAATCCTGACGAGACATACATGAATAAACTCCTCCTTGTCAGTGCAGAAAGTAGCAGCAAGGAGATGGTGACTTATCTGCTAAAGATTGGAGCAAAGATATCGGGAACTGACATAAAAAACAGAAACATTTTGCACCTTCTCTGTGTTCATGACAGGTCGACTGTACTGGAGTCTATAGCTAGTCAGACTGAAATCACATATGATGATCTACACAGAGCAAAGACTGCCCTTGATAGAGACAAAAGAACCCCGGTAATGTTGGCAGCTTTACATGGAACATTCGACTGTTTCAAGCAGATGCAGTATGCAGATAGCGGTGATCTCTCAGATTGCAATGGGGATCATTTGATCCATCTAGCATGTGAAGGGGGAAACATAAACATTGTTCAAACGGTTTTGACTTCTTTGAATATCAACACAAGAGGTCAGATGGGATTGACACCAATAACGAAAGCTGCGTACAAAGCACATTCAGAAATATTGGATTTACTTTTGTCAGAGAATGCCGACAGAGGACTTGTAGATAACAACGGAAATGCATTGATACATTATGCCTGTCTTGGAGGTAGCAAACATAATGTTGAACGTCTTTTGACCCCTGAAAACATAAATTCGAGAGGTCATCATGAATGGACACCTATAATGTGTGCTGCCAATAATGCACTTACAGAAGTGTTTGACTTTCTTTTATCGAAGGATGCTAACGTGGCACTTGTTGATGGCAAAGGAAACACTTTGCTACATCATGGCTGTCTTGGAGGCAGCAAATACATTGTTGAACGTCTTGTGACCTCTGAAAACATCAACACTAGAAATAAAACTGGAATAACACCAATAATGGCAGCTGCCATCAAAGCACATGCAGAAGTGTTTGACTTTCTTTTGTCAAAGAATGCTGATGTGGCACTTGTTGATGGTGATGGAGATTCTTTGCTACATCTGGCCTGTCTTGGAGGTAGCAAACACATTGTTGAACGTCTTGTGACCTCTGAAAACATCAACACTAGAAATAAAACTGGAATAACACCAATAATGGCAGCTGCCATCAAAGCACATGCAGAAGTGTTTGACTTTCTTTTGTCAAAGAATGCTGACGTGGCACTTGTTGATGGTGATGGAGATTCTTTGCTACATCTGGCCTGTCTTGGAGGTAGCAAACACATTGTTGAACGTCTTGTGACCTCTGAAAACATCAACACTAGAAATAAAACTGGAATAACACCAATAATGGCAGCTGCCATCAAAGCACATGCAGAAGTGTTTGACTTTCTTTTGTCAAAGAATGCTGACGTGGCACTTGTTGATGGTGATGGAGATTCTTTGCTACATCTGGCCTGTCTTGGAGGTAGCAAACACATTATTGAACGTCTTGTGACCTCTGAAAACATCAACACAAGAGGTCAAAATGGAATGACACCAATATTGGCAGCTGCCAACAATGCACTTACAGATGTGTTTGACTTTCTTTTATCCAAGAATGCTGACAGGGGACTTGTTGATGGTAATGGAAACACTTTACTACATTATGCCTGTCTTGGAGGTAGCAAACACATTGTTGAATGTCTTGTGACCCCTGAAAACATCAACACTAGAAATAAAAATGGAATGACACCAATATTGGCAGCTGCCAACAAAGCACATGCAGAGGTGTTTGACTTTCTTTTGTCAAAGAATGCTGACGTGGCACTTGTTGATGGTAATGGAAACACTTTACTACATTATGCCTGTCTTGGAGGTAGCAAACACATTGTTGAATGTCTTGTGACCCCTGAAAACATCAACACTAGAAATAAAAATGGAATGACACCAATATTGGCAGCTGCCAACAAAGCACATGCAGAGGTGTTTGACTTTCTTTTGTCAAAGAATGCTGACGTGGCACTTGTTG
Source organism: Steromphala cineraria (assembly GCA_916613615.1). Lineage (NCBI taxonomy): Eukaryota > Metazoa > Mollusca > Gastropoda > Trochida > Trochidae > Steromphala > Steromphala cineraria. Next base: position 34,176,952 of record OU744722.1, on the reverse strand, counting down.
ATGGTAATGGAAACACTTTACTACATTATGCCTGTCTTGGAGGTAGCAAACACATTGTTGAATGTCTTGTGACCCCTGAAAACATCAACACTAGAAATAAAAATGGAATGACACCAATATTGGCAGCTGCCAACAAAGCACATGCAGAGGTGTTTGACTTTCTTTTGTCAAAGAATGCTGACGTGGCACTTGTTGATGGTGATGGAAACACTTTGCTTCATTATGGCTGTTTTGGAGGTAGCAAATACATTGTTGAATGTCTTGTGACCTCTGAAAATATCAACACAAGAGATCAACATGGATTGACACCAACAATGACAGCTGCCATCACGGCACATGCAGAGGTGTTTGACTTTCTTTTATCAAAGAATGCTGACGTGGCACTTGTTGATGGTGATGGAGACTCTTTACTACATTATGCCTGTCTTGGAGGTAACAACCACATTGTTGAATGTCTTGTGACCCCTGAAAACATCAACACTAGAGGTAAAAACGGGTTGACACCAATAATGGTAGCTGCCAACAAAGCACATGCAGAAGTGTTTGACTTTCTTTTATCAAAGAATGCTGACAGGGGACTTGTTGGTGGTAATGGAAACACTTTGCTGCATTATGGCTGTTTTGGAGGTAGCAAACACATTGTTGAACGTCTTGTGACCTCTGAGAACATCAACAATAGAGGTAAAAATGGATCAACACCAATAATGGCAGCTGCCAACAAAGCACTTACAGAAGTGTTTGACTTTCTTTTGTCAAAGGATGCTGAAGTGGGACTTGTTGATGGCAATGGAAACACTTCACTATATTATGCCAGTCTTGGAGGTAGCAAACACATTGTTGAATGTCTTGTGACCCCTGAAAACATCAACACTAGAGGTCAAAATGGGTTGACACCAATAATGGCAGCTGCCAACAAAGCACATACAGAAGTGTTTGACTTTCTTTTGTCAAAGAATGCTGACGTGGCACTTGTTGATGGTGATGGAGAGACTTTGCTACATCTTGCCTGTTTTGGAGGTAGCAAACACATTGTTGAACGTCTTGTGACCTCTGAAAACATCAACACAAGAGGTCAAAATGGGTTGACACCAATAATGGCAGCTGCCAACAAACCACACACCGAAGTGTTTGACTTTCTTTTGTCAAAGAATGCTGACGTGGCACTTGTTGATGGTGATGGAGATTCTTTGCTACATCTTGCCTGTTTTGGAGGTAGCAAACACATTGTTGAACGTCTTGTGACCTCTGAAAACATCAACACAAGAGGTCAAAATGGATTGACACCAATATTGGCAGCTGCCATCACGGCACATGCAGAGGTGTTTGACTTTCTTTTGTCAAAGAATGCTGACGTGGCACTTGTTGATGGCAATGGAAACACTTCACTACATTATGCCAGTCTTGGAGGTAGCAAACACATTGTTGAACGTCTTGTGACCTCTGAAAACATCAACACTAGAGGTCAAAATGGGTTGACACCAATAATGGCAGCTGCCAACAAAGCACATACAGAAGTGTTTGACTTTCTTTTGTCAAAGAATGCTGACAGGGGACTTGTTGGTTGTAATGGAAACACTTTGCTACATCTTGCCTGTCTTGGAGGTAGCAAACACATTGTTGAACGTCTCGTGACCCCTGAAAACATCAACACTAGAGGTCAAAATGGGTTGACACCAATAATGGCAGCTGCCAACAATGCACTTACAGAAGTGTTTGACTTTCTTTTGTCAAAGAATACTGACAGGGGTCTTGTTGATGGTAATGGAGACATTTTGCTACATCTTGCCTGTCTTGGAGGTAGCAAACACATTGTTGAACGTCTTGTGACCCCTGAAAACATCAACACTAGAGTTAAAAATGGGTTGACACCAATAATGGCAGCTGCCAACAAAGCACATACAGAAGTGTTTGACTTTCTTTTGTCAAAGAATGCTGACAGGGGACTTGTTGGTTGTAATGGAAACACTTTGCTACATCTTGCCTGTCTTGGAGGTAGCAAACACATTGTTGAACGTCTTGTGACCCCTGAAAACATCAACACTAGAGGTCAAAATGGGTTGACACCAATAATGGCAGCTGCCAACAAAGCACATACAGAAGTGTTTGACTTTCTTTTGTCAAAGAATGCTGACGAGGCACTTGTTGATGGTGATGGAGATTCTTTGCTACATCTGGCCTGTCTTGGAGGTAGCAAACACATTGTTGAACGTCTTGTGACCTCTGAAAACATCAACACAAGAGGTCAAAATGGGTTGACACCAATAATGGCAGCTGTCAACAAATCACATACAGAAGTGTTTGACTTTCTTTTGTCAAAGAATGCTGACAGGGGACTTGTTGGTGGTAATGGACACCCTTTGCTACATCTTGCCTGTCTTCGTGGTAGCAAACACATTGTTGAACGTCTTGTGACCCCTGAAAACATCAACAATAGAGGTAAACATGGATCAACACCAATAATGGCAGCTGCCAACAAAGCACATACAGAAGTGTTTGACTTTCTTTTGTCAAAGAATGCTGACAGGGGACTTGTTGGTTGTAATGGAAACACTTTGCTATTTCTTGCCTGTGTTGGAGGTAGCAAACACATTGTTGAATGTCTTGTGACCCCTGAAAACATCAACACTAGAAGTAAAATTGGGTTTACACCAATAATGGCAGCTGCCAACAGAGCACATACAGAAGTGTTTGACTTTCTTTTGTCAAAGAATGCTGATGTGGCACTTGTTGGTGGTATTGGAAACAGTTTGCTACATCTTGCCTGTCTTGGAGGTAGCAAACACATTGTTGAACGTCTTGTGACCCCTGAAAACATCAACACTAGAAGTAAAAATGGGTTTACACCAATAATGGCAGCTGCCAGCAAAGCACATACAGAAGTGTTTGACTTTCTTTTGTCAAAGAATGCTGACAGGGGACTTGTTGGTGGTAATGGAAACACTTTGCTACATTTTGCCTGTCTTGGAGGTAGCAAACACATTGTTGAACGTCTTGTGACCCCTGAAAACATCAACACAAGAGGTCAAAATGGATTGACACCAATAATGGCAGCTGCCAATAGAGCACATACAGAAGTGTTTGACTTTCTGTTGTCAAAGAATGCTGACAGGGGACTTGTTGATGGTAATGGGAACACTTTGCTACATCATTCAAACATTGGAGGTAGCAAACACATTGTTGAGTCTTCTGGAAGCTGAAAATATTGTTGAACGTTTTCTGACCACTGATAACATCAACAGGAAAGCTGATAGTGAATGGACACCAATATTGTGTGCTGCTCATAACCCATATATAGTAGTATTCGACTTTCTTTTCTCAAGCATGTTGACAATGGATTATGATGGAGACACTTACATCGTGCCTATCTTAGAGGTAGCAAACACTTCGTGATGAATCTGGAGTGACACTTCAAGGACTTGCACAACTTGGGGTGCTGTAAAAACGGTGAAAAGTCGGGTCTTTCTTTCGTCCATTTGAATCCAAAATCAGAGAATTACAATCTGGGACTGGTTTTACTCTTATCTAGACTTTTAACCTAAAGGTGCAAGTTCAGGGGACACTGAAAATTTGACACTCTGATCGAGTTAACAACAGAGGGTTTCTGCTCAATTGATAGAAGTAATATCTTCTATGGAGTTCATAGCCACGTGACTTGACTGACTATATGATACCAGTGAGCAGTAAGAGATTTGGGAAAATTCCCATTGTCCTGATTGACTCCTTAAACTGTGACATGACATGCATAATGACACTTATCATTATTTACCTGTTCAACATTTCAAAAATCCGCATTTAGCAAGGGTCATAAACGCCTTCTGATTCTGATAGAAGAATGTAAAAATGAAAGACAACAGAATCTAGGTACAATTACCGATGTGCAGACCGGATGGCACTATTTTATTGCTTAAAGTTGTATATATTGCAGGTAGATTCTAGATTCACCACTTAAAAAAATCTGGAGTGTACAGATTTATATTCTATAAATATCACTTATAGACAAATGTGCAGCGTTAACCTTATCATATAGGTACATGTAGGAACTATCTAATGAGAACAAAGACTATTTGTACTTCTACTAGACTATCATATGCTATAGACTGTACCTTTGGCTCAGTGGTAGAGTGTCCGCTCGGGGTTGATTTCCGGTCGCCTCGAAACAAAAGTCGTTAAAAGATGGGAGTTGATGCTGTCTTGATTGACACTGACACATTGTTGACACATTGTAAAGGTAGATCATTGCGCTGCATTGTAGTTGCCGGGTGCCACGAGCACAAAACAAATTTCCCATATACTTGTACTTACAATTAAGTGTTATTATTAAGGATTCAGCCATAAGGCCAAAGTTTGACCAAAGATACAGCAAAAACGACTGAAGCAAATACAACTAAATTTTACAATCTGATAGCCCTTACCCTGGAATCGGGGCAGTAAGCTTTTGGGACAAATCGACCGGTACATTAAAGGTCCAGTTCGATTCCAAAATCGAAAATTTAACATTGATTTTTTTTTCAAAATGCACTTAGAGACCTAAAACTTTTTTTAAAAGATGCGCAATTAAAAATAATGCAAAAAAGCCTATCATGACAAATTTGTAGGTCACGTGGTTTGGCCGCCATCTTGGTTTAAGTGCATTTGCGGACGTTTCCGACCCCACCTACCTTTGACAATCTTCTTCTCTGAAGATACTTGCACTAGAGAGCTGAAATTCATACTGAATGTAGCTGAAGTATTGTAGTGTAAAACTTATGTTTTGTAAGATCCTAACGTCAATACTTTTGTTGCTGTGACCTTTCAAAGTTGACCAAAATCTAAAAATCGCCAACTTCAAGGGCAGATAACTCAAAAACCAGACCATAGAATTTTATGATGTTTGCATGAGAGTTAGACATGACCAAGCTCTTTAAATTGAAAAAATAAAATCGCTCGCGAACAGTCATTTCCGGTCGCTATAACTCATTTTCCGAACATGGGGTCAGCTCTGACAAAAAACCTGTAAATGATACTTTCCAATGCTGCTGTAGCTTATTGCTTCACAGGATTTTCATAAAACTTTCAGGAATGATTGTTAACATTATTATCTATATGATGAATATGTTAGATGTACGGCTGAATCCTGTTGTCGTCGCTTGCGACTATATTTATTATTATTATTAGTGTGGAGTTTTGAGGTAATAGAACTTTTTTATGGTAGATAGAAAAGAAGATATTTGCTGTTTTTATAATTGTTATGAACAATTTCTTATTGTCTTTGTAAATACCTGCTTACGTTTTTCTTACAATGTCTTTGATATGTAAATATTTTTGTTTTGCTCAATTTAATTGTGACATTTGTTTTATTTGACTCTGTTACTGTTATTATAAAATGTTAGATAAGATTGGATTAGATGAGATTAGAAAACACTTAACTACCAATAAGGAACTCTTTAAATATAATGTATAATGGGTTCATGATTCATTTAAGCATAACTACATTGATTCTGAAATATAATTGATTCACGTGTTCATATCATGCATGACTGCATATACAAAACGTTCTTACATTTGAATGGTGTTGTAAAGAATATATTATATACAGAATGTATATAAGTAATCTAGTGCTGTTGCAGCATTTTTTTAAACTATTTATTCATGTATTACACATCTTGTATATAAATGAACAGTTATGGTCAACTTAAAGTAAATTGGCCATTCATTCTTGAATTTTTTACCTGAATTGTTGAGTAAGACCAAGATAATCCAAGACCACTTTTTTGGTCAATATAGCTTTATAAAACAATTTATTTAGTAAATAGGTGTAAACGTTTCTTCAACTAATTCCAATTATCTTTACGAAACATAAAGAAATAATAGTGACAATGACTCTGTAAATAAAATAAGTAAATAATTCATTAAATTTACATATAAGATTTTGAAATTGAAAAGCTCCATAATGTACCAGATGTTAACTTAACGCCATACAGCTATGATTGACTTAAAGTTTCCGAAGCTCATTTAGTTGCTCTTTTTAAATTATCAGGTCTGCAAGACCAGATGGGCTTATGGCATGGCAAGGCGTCCGTTCATCCGTCCATCCGTCCATCCGTAAACTTTTCACATTTTCGACTTCTTCACCAGAACCAATGATTCTAGAGAGCTGAAATTTGATGTGCAGACTCCTTGGCAAATGGGGATTCCAAATTGTAGATTTTGTGACCCCATAACCCCAAATGGGATGACAGTGGTCAAAACCTTAAAAACCTAGTTTTATCTTCTCCTCCAGTTCCAAAAGGTTTAGAAAGCTGAAAAGTTGTGTGTAGACTCCTTACCCAATTGGATTCTAAATTGTAGATTTTGTGACCCCATGACCCCAAATGGGGTCACAAGGGGTCAAAACCTTAAAAACCTATTTTTATCTTCTCCTCCAGTTCAAAAAGGTTAAGAGAGCTGAAAAGTTGCATGTAGATTCCATGGCCAATGGTGATTCTGTATTGCAGAGTCTGTGACCCCTTGACCCCAAATAGGGTCAAAGGGGTCAAAACCTTAAAAACCTATTTTTAACTTCTCCTCCAGTTCAAAAAGGTCTAGAGAGCTGAAAAGTTGTGTGTAGACTCCTTGGCCAATAAGGATTCTAAATTTTAGGTTTGGTGTGTTAGGTTCAGTGTCGTCTGAAGTATTTTATTCATCATATCTACATTTACTTCACGTGAGACTTCTTCACCTTTTTACCTATATATATATATATATATATATATATATATATATATATATATATATATATATATATATATATATAACAAATAAAAGTTTGTAAGTTATCTCTTAATGTGATATATTGACAGCGTCAACAATCTAATTACACAAGCCAATCATCCATAGTCAGAGGACAAAGTATGAAGATTCAAATAAAATCCATTAGCGGCCATTTATGTGAACATCTTTAATTCATTTAATGTAATAAAAATTAATCGCATGGCTAAAAATAATGTTATATATTTGAATAATTACTGCTCAATTTAGTTTAAATACATGGTCTTTCAATTTTCCTTTATCACCCTAAAAACGTGCTATAATGCATATGCCCCTTTAAGACAAACTTTGTTTGAATGGTCTTGTAGATTATTACGAATACAATTGTTAATATGGATTTTGTAAGTATTTCCAACCCTGATAAACATTTCTGCTATATGTTCGAAATGTTCTATATGCATATCAATTTACTGTGCAGGACTATAAAAGTTGTGTGTTGCTCATGTTGTAAAAACTCTTTGATTATCCTAACTAGAAATATTTTCAATGTAATGAATAATGTCAAGAAATTGTTGCTGCTTCAACCATTTTGAAGATCCTATTATTGCTACAGGGTATTGTTTATCCACTTCTCCTCAAAAACCATTCAACAGATTTAATTGAAATCGCACACATGGCTTTTAGGCATCCTAAGGGTGTGCATCTCATATTTTGTTTGTCAATTTTTGAATTTTTTTCAAATTTCTGACATGTTGAACTTTGGTGAATTTTTGTGCAAGTGAAAGCTCATAGTAGTGTGATAGGGGGTGTTGTTTATCCACTTCTCGTCAAAAAGTACTGGACAGACTGCGCTATTCTTCCAAACATGCTTTATAGGTATCCTAAAAGTGTGCACCTTATATTATGTTTTAGGAATTTTTAAATTTCTACATTTTAATGGATGTTTGAACTTAAATTAAGCTAAAGATGTGCATCTCTTTTTAAATTCTATGGTTGAAAACATTGAGAGCTTTTTTATCAGTTGGGGCATCTGTGTCCCATGGACACAAATTTTTTAGTTGTATATTCTTGATATCCATTTTCCTTTGATAAATTGTGCTTTGTATATACTTGTTTGCTTGACAAGATTTGTTATTTGTATGAATATGTTAGATACATGATGTTGCAACTTTGAACCAATTTATTGTATGTGGACACTTGTTAATTCATCAGTTTTATACGATTGACCTAATTTACCTCTCAATGTTATGTTATTGTATCATGCTTTAACGGAAGAGTATACCTTTCATGTCATCAGTTATTCTGAACTCCATGATAATTCCTTACTATCGTCCTTTGTGTTACGGATTGTGAGTGAACAAAGGATTTTATGTAAAAATCACAAAAGAGAAAGTTGTTTGAATATTACCAAAGCTTGATTTATAGTAAAGGTAAATTGGGTATAAATTTAATAGCCACAGTTTTGGCTTGGGATCTGTATACTTTAGTTCAGAAAGGTAAACACCTTATCAATTGGTATTTTATGAACGATTCAAGAAGTATGTTCTTTCAATCTCTAATGTTATATCATCATTGTAACCGGCTTTGACAATTAAATAACAGAATATCACAAGTGGACTTATTATGAAGTGATATACGCTATATATTTATATTTTTGTATATTTTTATAGGATTTAGAAAAATGTATTCTTACTGTTATGTATTAGTCTGTATGAATAATCTGTCTTTCTTTAAATAATATCTGTCAGCATCAGTCGGTCAGATTTTTTTATTGAAAATATGAACTTCAATTATATAATTTCATATACTACCTAAATTAAGGAAATTGCATATTTATTTTTCATAATGAATAGCTGTCAATCATATTGTTATACAACATAAACACAATATTTTAGTGAACCAAAAGCAATAAATGTCGATGATATATGGAAAACATTTACTTATCCTGTCTGTGCATTATGCTAATAAAGGGGCAGTAGCACGTTATTGAAAATTTATATTTTCAATTCCTCACTGATAATTGTACGTTAATGCTTAATGTAATATTTGATGGTGTCAAAAATCTAATCACAAACTAATCATCCATGTTCAGAGGAGAAGTCATAAGGATTAACATAAAGTGTAAGCCATTTTTGTGTGAACACCTTTTATTCATTTCGGGCAGAAAGAGGAATCGCAAGTCTGAACTTTACATTTCATATTTGATTTATTACTGCTTCATTTAGTTTAAATACATTCATTTGAGTCATTTATTTTCTTTTTTCTGACATCACATTATAATTATTATCCCTAAAACGTGCTACTGCCCCTTTAAAATAAACATATTGTTTGCAACGTTTTGGTTATCCAATCTATTCCTTAAAGCAAAAAGGTTGTCTTTTATGTTTGCACATTATTCAAAGTTTCTACAATATTCGACTATGTGAAATATTACAATATTTAACTGTTAATGTGTTCGTTCTAGTATAACTTAACTTTGATGTTAACTGATATGAATGAATTTCAAACAGAATAAGTATTATATAATGCATATGAATATAAATATGTTCAAGTAAAATATCTTTATTCTAAACTATTTGTCTGTGTTTTTATTGAATAAGGTGTAAAATCTATGTTAAATGATATGTTTTCTGTCAAGTGTTGAGATTTTATGACAGATTTATGAAGATCTTTATCATATCAACTCATGTCCTGTAGAAATTTCAACGAAAAACAAGAAATGCAAAAATAAGTAATTTGTGTTAGTACTCAAGTTACCAATGCACACTTCGATAGATCGACATTTCAAACATGTTTAGTTCTTCTCTTATTGTATTTTGTTTCTTCTGTTGACGCTATTTCGTTTAATCATATCTGTTCAGGCATTGTTATTTTTAATATGTTCAGTCAAATAAAATATTTAGTTTAAACGATTTTAAAACCCCATTCCGAGATATTTGAGATTAAAAACATTGTTTTGATCATACAACACATTTTAAAATTTTGTCTAAACACAACCAAACTTCTTACGTCATTCAGTTTCAGGAAAATATTGAAAACTGATAAGACTTAGAAAATTCATGAACCAAATGTGAGATATCCATTTTCCATTGGTTTGCCTTTGGTGGCTTTCAACATTTTAAAATTTTGTCCCTCTCGTCAAACTTGCTGCGTTATTTGTTGTCTAGTGAGATGCCGAAGAATACCGAACTTTAATGAGCACAAGAACAAATGACGTAATAATAGCCTTACGAATCCTGAAGCGTGTAGTTGTTTACATCCAATCGCAGGGAAAGTTATTCGACAATTTGTTTACAAAGATGTTGTTTTACTTAATAGATGATAATGATAAAATATATTGCCAGCGACCTTTTCAGGTATATGCAAAGGTCATATTCGATGCAAGTTGTTATTCTATTCGATAGATTTCTATCATGTTAAAGTAAAACCTAAATTATAGTATACTAGAATACTATTCATTCATTCATTACAACCTTGCAAGAGTGATTGCCGATATTTGATCAGTTATATAACAGATTTACAAGTGTAATTTCATAGATATTATCAATTAAAAACTCATTTACTGCAAAGTCAAACGTTCAGTGTGATTCAGTCTGAAGGACAGGTCAAGGTCAAAGTTTTAGTTTCAGTTTTGCAAGGGCAATATTTATGCACTTCAGTCAAATGTTAATCACATCAATCTTGCCTCTACCATTTGCGCACTTTCCAGCTCTCAATAATTAATTTTAAACACTACTACCCCTATCCGTTATCATACGTCATTTCGCAAAAGTCACATGGACAGTGTACTAACACCTACAGACACAGGCAATTGGCAATAAAATGCAGCGAAAAGTGATGTACTCTGTAAACATTGGTCGGTCCTATTCTAACCCTTCGGTCATATTGTAATGAGGGAAAGAGTATGACCTGACTATGTATCATACTCACTCAGATATCTGGTCCATGACAGAAGTAATACATTAGAATCTTTCAAAAATATCACTAAATCAAACTAATATTTCAGTAAAAGTAATTTTCGGCTTTTCAGTCTAAGTAAACCTAGCCTCAAAATTATCCGTTTCACTCCTAAACTGACTCTAGAAAGGTATTATAGAGGGTCGCGTCAGCTGACCTTTCTGCGACCTATGACCCTCCAACGTTATATGTGGGAAGGCAGACTATTGTGGCTTGGTAAGATGAGTTCTGATTGATCAATTCGATACGTGGGCTGACGCGACCCTCTACTAGGCCTTTCTAGACTCAGTACAGGAGTGAAACGAATAATATTAAGGCTAGGTTTACTTAGACTGTCGGCTTTTAAACTTCTAGATTTCCTTTGCCAAGCTGAGACTTTGACTTTAAGAATGTAATGTTATTTAGGACGAACTTTAGATAAAAGTAAATATTTACATGAATGTGTTATACTGCTGATGTGCAATTGCCCATAGTGGGTTTTTTGCTTTTCAGTTTCTGAAATTCAATGCATGAATTAAATGTCAACAAAAAGCAAATGAATATTTGTTTTCTTTCCCATGAATAGGAAAATGTTTGCTAAAAGGTAAAAACATAAAACGGTGGTTTTTACCCTGTAAGAATGATATATTCGGTGCCCCCTAGGTCTACTAGTATTTTCATCATTACACTCACACACAAATCGTTCAAGATTAGCTGAAAAGTTTCAGTAAGTAATACACAGAATCCATGGCAGTCCCAACTTCAAGCAATGATCCAAATCTTTAACAAGCTGAAATCTTTAAATGCTTGACTTCATTAATATTAAATGTTTCATTTCAAAACATTTTGAATTTTGACTTCTGAATAAAGTTAGGGTATAATTTCTGAATGGACCAATCATATTTTCAAGATGAATGTCGAATTATGTGATTAATTGTAAGAAGGATAACTGCTAAATTAATTACAATTTCAGAGTTGTAAAGCGTGTAAACACGGTGTTCTTTATCGATATTAGGTACACATTGCTATCTGCATTATTAAATGATATTTTAAATAATATCTACATATACAAATCATTTTTGACTGCTTGTATAACGTCTAAACCCTCTGTGCCATAATTCAGCATCTTCCTAGATCCACGCATAAATAACAGTACATCCATGAATATACTTTAAAATTCAACTCACCTTTGCTTCCTCCTGAAATTGTGTTCAAAACATGAGATAACTTCATTTTCCTCTTCATCTTCAAACCATCATGTTCTTTCGATTGTGTACAGCTCGTGCAATATGACATTTACTTAAAATCAGTGCATCACAAGATGAAATTAACAACGACCGTGCAACAACACCTTTTGCTTCACAAAGAGGGAAACATTTAATAGACTGAATAGTGTTTTAAACTTAAGAATATCATTAGCCATAAACCATTTCGGTGACGTTTTTAAAAAAATTGTGTTTAATTTCAATGTAGAGTTCTGGTGGGTTTTTTAAAGTCGAAACAACTAGAAACAGATGGTTTCTTGCTCAGATTTGTCTGAATGACAACTTTGCCTTGACATGCTCAATCTGCACGTAAAATTCGCGTATTGTGCAAATGAAATGTTTAGAAGTGGAATGAATTTAAGTTTTACCCCATAACAACAGCTATCAAATAACTAAATATTTGTTTGACGATTCAAACAGGAGGTTATTGAGCGATACATCTCGGGAAGTGTGGGTATATCTGACTTATACTCCACTCCGGTCGAGTCATATTTGACGAGAAAGAGCTTTCCATAATTCTTTAAAGGATTTTAAAACCCCATTCCCAAATATTTGAAGTTAAAACAGATTGTTTTGATCAAACAACTCGTCCTGCAACATCGCCCCGCTAACATTTTTTCCCCTTTCGTCAAACTTGCTGTGTCACCTTTCCCGAGCAAGAACCGAAGAATCCCGAACTTTAATAAGCACAAGAACCAGTGACGTAATAGTAGCCTGACGAATTCAGAGGCGTGTAGTTGTTTACATACAAGCGAAGGGAAAGTTATTCGGCGTGAGTTTACAAAGACGTCGTTGGAGCTAATAAACTATGATGATAAAAATATATCAACACAGACCTATTCACTAATAGGTAAGGGGCATATTCGATATTAGACCATATTCTTTTAGATAGGTTTTTATCATCTAAATCTAATATCTTAGCACTGTGTCAATGAGTGGCCGTGCTCAAAGAGCGAAATCGGAAGTAGACTTCAACGAACATTAACTAGTTTATAAGAACTTTTGATAATTGCTTTTTGAGCTATTGTCAGGTGGCGAAGTTTCCAAATGACACATAAAGACACCAAGACAAAGTTTAAATATTTGAATTTCATTACTGCTTACAAATGCCGATTCATTCCGAAAAAATATTGAAAAAATATAATCACACAAAATCATTTCCTTTATTATATGCAATCATCTAGCATATCACTTAGATATTGTTTAAAATAATTACGGTAACATAGATATGCACAATCTTAAAACAGTCAAAGGGATGTTTCAATTATTTCGAAAAATATTATTGCTGATATGCGACATATACTTCTAAAATTTGGAATCGTTTTCACTATGAAATCATTAGAAAAACTGTCTGGAAATGAGTGTACTCATATTCCAAGTTTCTGCAAGACGTGTAATTTTATGAAAAATACATCAAGTTTATTGTTTCCTAATCTAAAGGTAATATTCAACTGATCTCAAATTTCCAGTTCTATGAATAGACTACGAATTAATAATAATATAAACCTCCAAAAAACATTTGATAGCCAGTTGGAATTCGATTTTTTGTTTTTGGAAATATCAAATAATTCTCATTAAAAATATCAACACAGAAAATAGTCTATCGACTGCAGGCATGAATTGACGACGATCAAACACACATTTATCTTTAGCTAAAGTTATTTAACTTAGTCAACAATAAGTTTAATGTCTTTGAGATATGTTGTGAATATTTTATGTTATCAATCTAAACAAAAGTATCAATCAAAAGCGTGTTTGTTAACAGCTTTGACATCGTCCTACTCAGGCCTTAAGCTTGTACTGCAGTACATCAGGCACATAGACTGACAGGCTACTATTACGTCACATTACGGAAGATACCGAGAGCTGCCGATCTTTTTGCATATCGGCAAGTCGGATTTGCCGGGCGGTTTACAAATGTAAGCGCAGAATTGCAAATTTGGCGTAAAATCATGGCGGCTTGTATTTACCGGTATTAAACACCATACTTATGAAGTTAATTGAAGTAAAATGGGGTTTTGAAATCCTTTAAGTATACATCTCTTGACCTAACTAGATTAATAGAATATTAACTATACTCTTCTGGTTGTGGTTTTAAACTTCATTACATTAAAATTTGGTACATAATAGTACTTATATACTTAGGCTTATATATGGGAAAAAAAGAGATATATAAAAGAATAGAAAGTACCTCTGCTTGTATCAATCCTCAGTAGCTCAGTCGATAGAATCGCTGCTTAACATAAATGTCCCTGGTTCGATTCCCACCATCTTTGATTATAATTCTCAAACACTTATTCTAAAGTCCGTTTATTTGCCAACGTTGAAAATCTCTTCTTGTGTCTTAGTGTACATTAACAATAAAGAGTTTGTGTATTAGAAAAGTATAGGTATATCAGTGGATAACCTACAGTTACAACATAGAAAGGAGAGGTGTATCCGTCAAAACACCTACACTTAGAACAAAGGAAACCATAGCAACGAGACCGGAAATGGGGTATAAGTTAGATAATAACCACATCCTCGTTGCTTTCGCTGTCGCGTGATGGTTATATCCGATACCCACGCAGCTGTAGGTCATTATCTCAACCTTACACCACTAGGGAAAGTTATGTCCACTGTTCTGACGAGTCGTTTTTCTGAATAACCGAACCTCACCTCGGTTATTTCCATGTATTGAGGTTGGTTATTGTGGCAATGCGAACGACCGCGTTGGTTATTTAGAGGTTTTTTTATTTGACCCCTCATTTCTCTCACGGGCAGATACTTAACATTCTCGGCTTCGCCTCGGTCTTAAACTTCAACTCGGTTATTTCCATGTGTTGAGATCGGTTATTGTGGCAATGCGAACGACCACAGTGGTTATTTCGAGCTTTTTTGTATTTGACCTGACATTTACTCACGGGCAGATACTTAACATCCTCGGCTTCGCCTCAGTCTTGGTATCTTACCTCGAAAAATAAACATTAGTTATTTTCGAATGTAAGTTGGTTCTTCCAAATTTGACGAAAAAAACCTCTAAATAACTACCTCGCATAAGCAATATGACCACCCCAACCAAAATAACTAAACACAATACACAAACATTTTAAGCATTTAATCTAATTGAAAGTCTTTCAAAGTACATATTTCGACAATTGAATTCGGTCGTGATCGTGTTCCATCCTGCAAGAGAGGGGCGTTACTGCTAGTACTGGTAGTCATCTCTCCATCACTGCTTCTCAAAAGAGTTGTCACACCTGAAATATGAACAAAATAGAATAAAATGTCTCCTCGTTTAATAGTTTCAAAAAAGCATACATGTATTAGTTAAAGTGTGCATATATTCAAATACTCATTTCCGACCAATATTCGAAGGATTTAGTGTTTTGAACTTTTCTTAATGTTTTAAATTATTGAAAATAAACATTGGAACCGTAGTTTTTGCAATGAGACGGTAAATATATGACTTGTTTAAGTGACGTAGCATGTTACAGGTTTATCATATTTTGAATTGACATATATCATTATACTCTTTATGCCGATTGACAAATAGAAAATCTGTTTTATGTACATGTTTCCTAGTTATGTGACATATCAAATACACCGATAGTTTCGTTCTGTTTGGTTAACAAAAGTTTATAAACGTTAGAATCGATTGGATCGCCAGTCGCTACATTGTCCGGTTATCTATCTATTCTCTGTAACTATATGACCAGGAATTGACAACAATACTCACCTTCATCGTTGTTTCTTTCCAAAAAGTCAACACAATGCAAGATCTGCTTCGTCATTCAGTTCTACAAGAGCATTATAAGGATACAAGGATTGAAAGTATCCTTATCATTAACTCCATCTCCATGAGCTCTTGTTCAAAAATTCTCGAAAAGCATGTACCAACTTAACAGCCCTAAATGAATTGCGCCGACTGACAGTCGTCGTGTGACCACGTGTTTAATGACTATCTTGCACGAGAATCGCGTGCGCTGTTTCGTCACGTGAGCGCTAAGTGGTACGTTTCGGCGCACTGTTACATGTAGTTGGGCGCAAACAATAACCGACCTAGGGCAGTTATTTATTAGAAAGAGGAATAATTTTGTTGTAGATATTTTTACATCATACAACATTTTTTAGCCACGTAAAAGATAAGTATTTCCATGTGGTGTAAGTCGTTTAATTACCCTTACTACGGTAGTTAATTGAAAAAACTCATCTCGGGCTCTTCCTTCGAAAAGTGTTTTTACCTTGTATGGGTGTTTAACCTTAACCTAAATTTAAACCAAAACGTCACTATGATTATGATGTTTTCTGTTGATGTTGAAATTTGTCTTTGTCAGAGGTACGCAAAACGATCTTTGGTATTTTGGCTCAAGGGTGGTTCGACAAGGACGTTTTTGTTCTCGACTCCTATTGAGTATGTGCAATTTCTATGTGTATAACCACCTCACGGACTCGCATACATTCAATCATTCTACATTCATAAATACGTCCTTTAGATTCTAAGTTTAACAGTATTTCTGAACCAAGAGATTTAAACTATATGTTGGGATTGCGTTAATTATATTGAACATTCCAATATCATCCAGTGTGTGTTTGGGTAAAGGCCAGCCATCTATTCTTATGGTTACATTTAACCAAATTTGTCAGTGAAATTTGATATTATTGAAATGACATGACAAGACAATATTGATACTTCATTTAATCAAAAACATGGACAAAAAGTAATTAAATGACTTAAAAAGAAAAAATCTATTTGGCCTACTTCTATCTTCCAATGCTGATACCACACTTGTTGATGATAATGGATACACGTAACTGGATCTTGCCTGTATTGAAAGTAGCAAACATATTCTTTTAACGTTTGGGGACTCCAGATACCATTAACTTCATCAATCACTCTGGGATGACACCAACAATGAAAGCGGCATAAAATGCTAAATCAGATGTTTTCTACTTTCTTTATGCAGAAGGAGTCAACACAAACCTTCTTGAAGTAAATCACAATACCATGCATGTTTCGACGGAAATAAAAATATCATTGAGCATCTTGAGCTTGTAACGCCAATAATGACAGCGGCCTTTTTTCAGGAAATCAGAAGTGTCTTCCTCTCTTCCTTTCTTTACTGAATGTCGAGACATCAATCTGAGAGTGTCTAAAATAACAGTTGGTGCAAATTTGTCAAAACTTGACACACTGAACGAGTTTCTACCCGAGTGATAGAAGTTGAATATCTTCTATGGAGTTCTTGGAACCAAGTGACCGTGATAATACATGACTTCATCAAATTTCGTTCATGACATCAGACCTGTAAACCTTGGCTTACAATCCTTATAAATGATTCTTAATGTCTATTTGTCTCCAGAAGACACATTGTATTTATTGTTGTAATGTATAAAAATGCAGAAACCTGGCTGACGTTGCTGTTATTCGATTGAAACCACATGGTTTTATGCTGTTTTATTCTTGCAAGCTTTATTATTTGGGTTAAAAAATGTTTTGCGTAAATTCGTTATTTGTATTTATCAGTTGCATTCATTACCTCATTATGCCTATAACCACCACAGGCATAACGCCCTTAAAACCTATTTCCATCTTCTTCTCAAGAAGCGTTACTCCTAGAATGTTGAAACTTTGTGTACAGACTCCTTGACTAGTTAGGATTATAAGTCATAGCTTTGTAGTCAGCTGGCCGAGTCAAGGAAATATGTATTTTACCTTCAGGCTAAATTCTTGATTTTATTTATCATAAAATTCATCATTTTAAACTTGAATTTCAATGTTCTACTTTCAAAATGTGTACATTGATGAGAAAGGTGTCTTTAAACGTTGATAATCTTGTTTATTTGTTACCATAGAAACACCGATCTTACAGCCAATCATGAAATTGGTTAACTGTTTTGCCTGACACTGCAACATGGCTGCCTCCGAACAGCGTTGGCGTCACATGTTAGAATTAGACGGTGATACACTGCTTATTGCTTTAATAGAAACCAGTAAAGGGAAATTTTGTAAATGTGACATTATATTTTCATTACTAGATGTCAGCAAATCGCTAATTTCAGTTGATTTAATGAGATGGAGCTGGTTATCGGTAAAACACAAAATTACAAATCAAAACTATTTTCAGTGTGTAGAAACAATAAGGACACTTAAAATGAATCCCTCAATATGATACAAATTGATGTTAAGGTGCATCGCCTCAGTTTTCCAGAAAAGTAGAAAGTAGTTTGTTTTTTATACGAATCATGTTTAGAAATGAACATAATCAAATCTTTTTTTGTTATGCCATTATTTTGTCATTTTGGGAGAAAATTGTCCTGACCCCTTAATACGTGATAACGTGAGCAACACAGTGAGCAGGAAATACTGAACAACGAGAATGGTCTCACAGTATCGGTACCCTGATTCACGATTTCCCTAAATAAAATTAGAAATAGGTGTGCTGAAATCATTCTCTCTCCACAGAGGCAGCTCAGTCATACACGAGCAAGCCTCTGTTCTAATACCAAATACATGGTGTTGAAAGGCAGAAATCTGATTGGAGGCAATCATAGTTAGTTTTGCACTGACCCGTTTCAAAAGTGGCTGCAAATAAGGGAGATATCTTGAGCTGCAACTTTTTGCCTCTAGGGCAATCTGCCGGAACCCCGGGATCTTGGCTAATTAGAACAGAGGTTTGCTCGCACTGAGCTGCTTCAGCGTGGAGAGAATTTGTTGTCTTAGGAAAATAACTATAACTATATAGTCATTTGCTATGAGTATGAACCTAAAAAATCCAGCCATATAATTGGGTACACGGGTTTGGAAGTGAGGCAGGTAACCTATAATCCCTTAAATGTCTGCTAGGATGCATATTTCAAGGGTAAGAATAAATGAGTTGCCATTTTTGTACCTTATTATCACTTATAATTGTGTAACTAGTGTAAAAGTAATTATCTTTTTGAAAATTATATAGAACCATTTATTTTTTATTTGAAAAAAATATATTAATAAATTAACAAACAATAACAATAACTTCAACAATATCGAAAACATTTGCCATGATATTCGTGCATAAATGATAATAAAAAAGCTAATAAAGTTACAAATCAACAAGATTTGAAGCAGTCATAAAATCTTGAATTAACCCTCTGTGCTACAAAGTCAACTCATACAAATAAAAGGTACATATAACATAAGGTTTTAATTAAAATTAAAAAACGAACATTATTGATAATAGTAAACTTTACATATGGGTCCTACAGGTACGTAGTAATACATATACATGCTAATTTTTGCAAAACCCGGTTTTACAAAATGATATACGTTTATATGTTACATATATTGTAATATTTGTCGGGAATACACGCTTTGAGAGGAAACAAAATCAACATAGCAAATGTATTACCAATACCAATGAACTTAACAAAAAAGAGAAACAGACAAAACTGCTTAAAAGGATAGTAGTACGTTTTTTGATAATTTTATATTTTAAAAGTTTGACTGACAATTGTAAGTTAATGCTAGATGTATTATTTTGACAGTGTCAAAACTCTCATTACACATACCAATAATCCATAGTCAGAGGACAACATATGAAGATTCACATAAAATCCATTGGAGGCCATTTTGTGTGAACACCTTTAATTCATTTTGTGTAAGAAAACGGAATTGCATGGCTAACTTTACGTTATATGTTTGAATTATTACTGCTCCATTTAGTTAAAATACATTGTCTTTCAATTGCAACCATTGATTTTTATTTTCCTGACATCACCTTATTCTCCCCCTTAAAACGTGCTACTGTCCCTTTAAACAACGTTTTTCTGTAGACAAATTTGTTCATTGAGCCATATTGTTAACGTTTGCTTTGTGAGTGGTGAACACATTTTGGACAGCACGGAAAGAAAAGTAACTGTAGCGCTCGTAAAATATCATAAGCTATTGTCTGTGACAGACAGCCTTGCGTTCAGTCATACGTTGTTCGCGGCAGGTATCCTTCGTTTATGATTGAGTGTTCGCGAGCGCTCGCGACATCCCAGGAAAAATCGTGTTACAAAACTCGAGGCAGTTCACCCTTTAAGTATCAAAGCTTCACTCCATTTTAAAAATGTCAAGTGTCTTAGAATAAGCTTGGAATTACTTCCCTTGCATGAATTCAAAACCCAGCGAATTCAGATGACCTAAATTTCGTGTAAAACTTGTGAAAAATTACGATATAAAAATATCAAAGAAGTGAAATATTAAAATTTTAAAATATAACTATGATATAAAAATACCAAATATTT
Organism: Steromphala cineraria; assembly: GCA_916613615.1. Classification (NCBI taxonomy): domain Eukaryota; kingdom Metazoa; phylum Mollusca; class Gastropoda; order Trochida; family Trochidae; genus Steromphala; species Steromphala cineraria. The sequence goes on along the minus strand of OU744722.1, from coordinate 34,156,778 downwards.
CAAAGTATCAAAATATTAAAAATAATCTGCTAAAATTTGTAAGTTCTAGTGTAAAGCTTTTCTTATTTAGTTGCACCTACTAAAATTACATACTATAAAACCAACTGATAATGCCGGGAATCCTCTTTGACTGACATGTCATGATTTGTAGTCACTTTCAGAACAAAACTCTACTTAAATGCTATCTTAATTTTTTTTCAGCATTAATTTCAATGTTGAAAATTCAATATAAAAATTGTAAACCATTTTAGATATTAACATCAAATGGTCATATGACAATACCATATTATTTAACGTGCTATTACCGCCTCGGACAAACCGTAACCCATTAATTCCTGTCAATTATCTTCCGAAAAGATTACACAGATGAAAACGACGATTTTATATGTAACCGAAACGTCCGGATAAACGAGGTAATACTGTCATCAATTTCAGAAATCGTCGGAGGTGGTTATGTCTGTGTGTTATTTCCATTTCGTAAGGTAAGCTGGTTTGGGAGAATTTTGACAGGATATTTTTTGTTTTTCATGAATGTTTATCAAATAAGACATACAATTTATATCAGTTCTTTTAGCTACGAAAGCTAATATCTCTTATGAATTTATTTTGTAATCTTATGGCATGAAAATAGGCCCGGTTTCACAAAGCCCTCAGTCGATTGTAAGTCCTTCAGGTAACCTGAGTGTTTTGCTAAATGAAAGGAGCTTACATGTAGGTCAATCTCAGTAAAGATTGCGTTGTGAAAGGAGGCCCATGTGGATAGCATAGGAGAGACGGCGGGTCAAATGTAACACCTTTTTATGTTGTCCTTATTTGCTGCTTGTATTTCGGGTGATGAATAAAGCGAAACTACAATGTTAATTGACATCTCGGCTTTCTTTTTAAGTGTCATTTTTGGTTCTCTTATTTTCAGTTATTAAGTTATGATCATTTGCATAAGGGTAGCCTAAGTGTTGCAATTTACCCTTACGTTGGGGTAATTGTAACAGTAGAGAGGGGGCATTTTTAACACGTAGGGTAAATTTAAATACTTTTTCCCCAAAGTAAATTAATTTTTAGACTGTTGAAAGATATACTCTTGATCAACTGAGGTAACAATAATAGCTTGTTAAAATGTCTGTAGTAATTTGCAATTTCAACAATTGTACTTATCAAATTGATGTTAATTTCTATTTGGCCATAAAATGTTTTTTGCATTTCCGAAATTTACTCTTTTTAGATAAAAAATGGACAAAATTTATGTCTTTGGTTTCACGATCTATGCAACTATATTGCAATATTATCTGAATCAATACCGACTGTCTATTTCCTTATTGTCAGGGACCTTTAAGTGCCAAATTAATGATCCTAAAATAACAATTATAATTTTAGGAAAGGATAAATCAGTATTTTGAGTGACACCACCTTTAATTTATTGTAGACATCATTTCGTAATTATTACTTTGAATATTACTTATATACCAACCCAAAGCATAATCAGCCATTAAGTTTTAAGAAAGATGAAATTTCATATACATTTGATATTGATAGTGCTTTTGAGATCTGCTCTGGATAATTATGTACAACAAGTTTTAGGTTTCTATTTTGATAGAAGACAAAAGATATACTAAAAATTCCAAGTATTGATTCAATAACAACTAGGGGTTTTATTTCGTACATTCGTGTGTTTACCAAGTGGACAGGTCACAATGACATCACACTTTAATGCAGAATATAATCAACAATGAATACGCACACTCCTTTCAGTCAATTCAGGGAACATGATCAAGATCAAATATTTGATAACAGATAGTAAGGGTATTAACGTTATATTTTAGACCATATATAGCTACTATATACACAATTCTCTTTGTAAACAATTTGAAAGGCACGCTAAATGCAGTATTTCAGTGGGGAATATCCACAGGAACCCGATATCGTAGATCAAGTCAGATTTATGTTGGTACTGTTTAAGTGTTACTGTATGTCTTTTCAACAATAAAGGCGCAGGGTCACATTCGATTGAGTCAATACAAACGCAGCCTTTACGTCGAGACAGCGCTGGGTCACGTGACTTAGTTACGGTGTACCTTCAAAACAACTTGGGCAGGAGAAGATATGGGTCTAGGATCCTGAAGTTAATATTTCAAAATGTTACACATTGGGTATATTTTACCATATGGATACACAAGGGTAACCTGGGTTACACTGGATTAAAGGAAGTATCAGTGAAAGAAAAACAACATGCACGATGTAGCTGTCCTTTGTCGCCATGAATAATTTTCAGGGAGCTAAAAGCTAAAAGGTGGATCTCATTCAAGCAGAGCAGAGTAAGTTTCTTAGAGACAGTCTTAGTCTATCTATCTGTAATAGAGAGTCAGTTTATTGGAGATAGTCTATCTATCTGTAATGTAAACACGTTTTATAATGTTAAATGTTTCTTCGCATATGACACTGTTTGTTGTTCCTTTGCCAATTCATAATACATATCAATATACTGATACAACTGTGGTCGTTGGTATATTGAGATCCTCTGTCATTATTTAATTCTAGAAGTGTTTGGCGACAACAATAGGACATCAATTACGGATACGTGTTTATTAATTTCTTCCTAAGCATTTTATTGTCCTTTTGAGTTGTTGTAGGCTATTTAATCGTTGTTTTTATTTTCGTAGAATAAGGATATCGGGACTTACACACTTAATGTTCCTACTTGGATTCAAATGTCCAATTTTAATGCGGTTTGAATATTTGAGTTCACAATATATCCTTTGAAGAGAGAATTGTCATACATTTGAAAGTTTTGTTCCAGTTCTATTTATGACCAATTAAAACTGGGAAATGCTTTAAGCTTGCCGTCGACTCAAACTCATTTCGAGTCTACCATTGACTTTTTATCAAATGAAGAAAATTTAGTTTTATATGTTTAGAAAAATGTTGAAACAACATCATATGCTTTTTATAGTTTTGTTAATTTTGTTCAGATTGTTAGACTTTGTTCACTGTATAAATCAGTTTAAATTGCCTATACAGACACAAGTAGTATTAGGAGATTAATTTTAGACACAAAAATAAAAAAACTCTGTCTATATTGATTCCTACCCCGCTGCGGGGAAACTATTTACTCAACATCGGTCCCTCCGGTTCAGTATTTACCAAAACCAATTTTAAGAACGTAATCAAAAACCCACTCCGATTTGGCGACTCGCAATTACACAATCCCTTCTCCCGATTCTCCACGATTCTATAATCAGAGAAGAGATGAGAGATTATCCCGACCCAACTCTAACTGATCTGAATGAACTGGGGGTATTAAAATGTACATAAAGCCATATGTTCTCGTGTAATGTTTTAGATGTTTGCTATAATTATTAATTAACATCCTATAGGTAACTAATATTGGATGTGAGAGATGTTTAAGGAAAATTTGATAGGACCGTCAAATCTTAACTTCCTAGTTAAACTTGGGGGAGTTCATGTCAGTCTGTCAGGGAAATTCCTGTACTCAAACTATTCTTCAGACCTAGAGCAATGCAGGGGTGACAGGCTGTAATTCTCGGTTCGGTTCAAGCCTAATAGAGGGTCCCGACGACGGTAAATGACCCCCCATCACACAATAGGCTAACCTACATTTACCTCTCACTACAACCGGCCAGCATGTTCATTCATGTCTAGGCATGTTTAAACATGTTGGATATTGTGTACAGCTATGCGAGTCTTGACTATAGGTCACGCACAGTGTACAGCACTAAGATAATCTCTTTCTCTGTAATAGATTGAATTAATTTAAGGAGTGAGAAGTAATAGTTAAACATCAAATACGCGATTACCACATCGGGATAACTACTATTACGTATTGTATCCTTACATCATACTAAGTTTAAATGTCATTCTACTGTGATTAACTACCCCTGTATATCTTTCATATTCCGAAATATTAAACACGATGACATCGGGATAATCTCTCATCATCTCCTCTCAATAGCACAATGAGTCATCTCTATATCACTTTTCAACACCTACATAATACTGGCGGATTCCACACCTATGATATAAAGTGGGGACAGAAGTAGTCACTTGATTGTTCTTAACATTTATTGAGGATAATCGTTTACTGCAAGCAGCAGTCGATAATTGCAGAATAAAAGTATTTGATGAGTCTCTTCCACAAAAATGTTAGAGAAAATCTATGATGAGTTGTGGTTATGTCCCTATACAGGTATATATATATAATTGGACAATGGTTACCTGCAGTTAATTCTCAATTTAGGAAGAACAGCTAATGAAGAACTTTCATAAAACAAGCAATTGTAATAAAATATTCATGAAGCAAATGTAATGACATAATTGCTTCAAGACTTTACATGGTTAAGGTAAAAAACAAAAAAAGGTGAGCTTCCAAATCAAAAACATAATAATTCGAAGTGAAATATAAAAAATCCCCAAATATCAACTGAATTAATCATTGATTTTAATTAGAAAACTGAGAATTTACCAAATAAAAATATAATTCAAACTAAATACAAAAATAAAATCATAAAGTGCATTTTAAAGTACTTTAAAGACTATCACTCTAATTAATCAAAGAAAATCCAATTGGCCCTTTTTCAATCAAAGAGAGTACTAAATGCTAAACAGATCAAACAATCCTGATCACTGAGAAGAACTGATCGAAATCCAAAGCTAAACACATAAAATATTCATAACACATGCTTGCACTATCAAATTCCCTATAAGTGAGGTCTACATATCAATCGGTCGATAGACCATAGAGGTGGTCACATGATTGTCAATGCGTTCGTTCGGCTCTTGATAAGATCTATCAGTGGCAACCCTAAACTAATTTTTATACCTGTGCGTCCTTGGCTGTTGACTGACATCGACGTCAGTGTCCTCACTATATCACTGCAACATGTAAACTCATTTCGTTTGTTCCGCACTTTTCCTTCCAACTTGATTGATATTAGGTAATATGATTTTCAAGAGAAAGTATAATTGATTTTGTGTTAATGTTGATGCTTTCTGTTTGGATTTTTGTTTTTAAATTTTGATTTTGTATTATCTGATTCTTTGTTCTTTTCTATATTCTTTTGATCAAAGACCTACTTGAAATATATTAGGTCACGAGGATGATTTTTTTAAAACCATTATACACATGTAAGACTTGGTGAAATCACCATAATTGAGGTAAATTTCTGTCTCACGGTAAGGGATGGGCAAGCGTGCTAACACGAGTACTTGATCAAATATAACACAACACAAGAATTAGGTTAATGATGGTATTATTCTGAGTTTCAGAAGTGACTGAGAATATTGTAGTGCTCGTCTTGACGGTGCATCCAGGTGATACCTATGGAAAATTATAGAGCAGGGTATTGTAGGGTGTTAACAGATTTGAAGCACAGAGAAGAGAGCCATTAAATAATTCTAACATATAATTTTTTTAATTTAACATATGTGATATATGATGGATGTGATGATAACTACTTATAGGATAGAAGAAAATATTCACATCCAACATCCAATTTGGTTTTCAACAATGTGTGCATGAACCCGACCTGAATAAGGATTACTATGAATTTATGTTTATTACTGTACTTTCCCAATAAGTTTCATCACATCGATCCCACCACAGGAATTAGCGTTGCCACCTGATGTGATTCATAAGTCACATATTTATCACCAATACCAAAAGTATACAAATGTTACAATGATTATTCAAAGAGATACTCATTTATCCCTTAAACTGTTTAATATGTATAAGGTCTATAACCTAGCAATAACGGTATTGTATTATCGAATCAATTATTAACCATGACAGGACACCTGGCCTATACTTATATGGAAAATAATAAGAATGGGGTATGACTGTCTGTTGGTTGTACATACCAGTCTATTTGAGGCTGGCTCCAACAATAATGTGAGGAATCAGATTTTCAGGTTATTTCTTATCATAAACCTTTCGGTCGTAACATGAGTTTTTGCAAGATTTACTTGTATCTATGTCAAAGTGTCATTTTCCCCCTGTAAATATATATCACCCTCACCATATCTTTTATTTATTCCAAACAATTTCCTATCATAAAGTAACGTAAATACCTCATGATTATCTCACAATCCTCTCCGATACATATGTACATATCAGTGACATTGTAAACAGCGTAAGCTGCCTTGACAACGTGACCTAGGTCAATTGGTGTACACATCCGGGTCGCAGACGTCACTGCTTCCGCTGTATGCTTGACTGTTTTGAACTGTCGTGATTACATTTTTCTAAATGTTTACTTTTCATGATGTTTTATCATTGCCTTCAAGTATAATATCGCTCTTCCAAGATAAGTTTCATAGTATTATCTTTTTGTTGGTGATTCAGCTAGACTTTGTCAGTCTGTTGATTTGACAGCTCGTCGATTCTTGTTGGTTTTTCGTCGGTTTTCGTCGGTTTTTTGTTGGTTCTTGTGGGTTTCTTGTTAATCTTCGTCGGTTTTGGAAAACTATAAATAGAGGCTGGTCGCAGTCGGGCGCCAGTCTATCTTTGATCTCCGTCTTGACAGGTCATATCGATAGGTTAGTATAGGTATTTACTTGAAATTTTAGAGGGTTATAGTTTCAGCTCATCAGGACTGAAAGTCCAGACGGGCTTATGGCATGGCCCGTCATCCGGCGTCCGGCCGTAAACTTTTGACACTTTCGTCTTCTCCTCATGAACCATACACACTAGAGAGCTGAAATTTTGTGTACAGGTACCTTAGCATATGGAGATTCTAATTTGTAACTTTGGTGACCCTGTGACCCCAAATAGGGTCACAGTGGTCACAACCTTAAAAACCTATTTTCATCTTCTTCTCAAGTTCCATAAGGTCTAGAGAACTGAAATTATATGTGCAGATTCCTTGGCCAATGGGGATTCTAAATTGAAGATTTCGTGACCCCATGACCCCAATTAGGGTCACAGGGGTCACAACCGTAAGAACTTATTTTCATCATCATCTTCAGTTCCAAAAGGTCTTGTGTTACACGAGACAATGAATAGAGTCAACACTAATTTGGAATAGATAGTTTGTTGTCAACAACAACTTTAAATGTTTATTGAAAAAGGATGAATATGGAAAAGAGGGAATTTTGAAATAGCGATGAGCCAAATATAATTTAGCCTGGCAGATCCAATCATTAATTTATTTCCAAAAGAAAATAAGAGAAACTTACAAAAAATTGAATTTCCAGACTGGAAATGATTTTGTATTTACCAAAGACCATTTATTCTTGCCTTTGGGTGCATGATCAAGAATAACTTTAAAATTTGGAATTGCATAAGAAACCTGTAGCCGGTAAATGCATATATTAAATACAGTGCTCTTAAATTTATATGCACGAAATAATTATCACAAGCACATAAGCAATATTGCATCTTGTAGTAGAATCAAACAGAGATGTTATTTAACATACAATGGGTTTAAGTTCTTACCTATGGAAAATTATAGAGCAGGGTATCGTAGGGTGTTAACAGCTTGGAAGCACAGAGAAGAGAGGGTGATTTGGAGCCAAAAGTTTCCTGACCTGGCAGTAGTTGGTCACATAACCGTTTCTATTGGTCAGTTCTTACTACCTATCCCCCAAGTCCTAAGGGTCCCACAAGATCCCTCCCAGCTCCAGAGCTGGACATCTGGTGTTACCCTGCTATTGGCACTATGACCGGTGTCGTACCTGGAAAGCAACATTTGTTATTACAGTAAAAACCCTTTGAAGTTTCACCGAAGGCAACTTATGTTGTTTTAATGGATTAAAACGTTGGGTTTTACAGAAATGTGAACTACCTAACGAAATCGGCTGATTTTTGACTCAATACTTATTATGAGAACGATGAACTTTCGCTCACTACTGACTGATGTCACGGAGTGATTATTGATTGCTACTCACTATATTAATTGATACTTAATTAATTGACGTTTCGACGAGCTGCGGACACTAGAATACTTATCGTCACTAGTTCCACCAGCAATCTCCGACATCTCAAACTGCTATACTCGAACATCTAATAATTCACAAATTCATTTTTATGCTACAGTATTGCATAAACGTTCCTTTTACCGTCGGCGATTGCTGCGTGGAGTGAGTGAGATGATATTCATCGTGACAGTGACAGCATTCTAACATGCGAAACCCAGTTTTTCACCTATTTATCATAAACTTTCAACATCTTAAAGCTTGCATTTTGGTATGTTTTTCGGTCCATACGAACAACGCGACACCAATATGTAATACACTTTGAAAAATAATGCCAGTTCATAGGTGGATCAATCAAGGAGGTCATTTCGGCCAATTCTGAGATGGGAACACTTTACAAAAGTAGAATTATCCTAATTCTCAAATTTTAAAGCGACACCAAGCAAAAAAGGCAAGCAAATTTCCCAAGGACCCCATCTAGGAACAACACTGATAATGCACTCACAAATTACATCTGTCAATTTCTCCAAGTACAGCACATACACACAAAAACCTTTTATTCACTCTAAATCTGTTCAATACATGTTCTATAAGTGTAACCCCAGTATCATCATCATCATGTTCTTTATTCTTCCGTAGGAGAGTGACATAGTAAAAGTGTATGAATGCGAGAATGCGAAATACGGTTGGATTTTAAATCCAGAATGCGAAAATGCGAGAATGCGAAATAATGTAGAATGTTTACCAATCCCCTTTCCTGTACCATCTGGATCTAAATACAGATCAAATCACATGCGTTTTCCATTTATTTACCAGTTCAAAATTTAGTATCACCCATATGGTTAAGATCACACAGTATAATCCCCTGGTCTGTTGGTTTAAACATCACAAATGTTGCTTTCCAGGTGTTGAACCCTCTGACCTAGTCTGTTGACCCATTTGTTCATTTGAAATAAAATACACAAATTAGGGCCGTTGCACACATCATTTAACAAAGTTTCCCCAAAAACAGATGACTACTCGTTTGTGTGTTCTTTCTTATGACAATTTCGGTTTTATTACGGTATACTGTGGAACGTGTTCTCTCTTCACAATCTAGTTAAAACTAGCTTTAATGTTATCGTCCCCTAAGTCCTTACGTTACATCTAGCTACTAACCCACCTAGTCCGTGTCACGCATGCCCGGATATCAGCCAATGAAAAAAGAACTGGCTAGGAGATCATGTTGCCAACTTATATTTTTAGCTCATCTGGCCTGTAAGGCCCGTTGTGCTTATCGCATGGCATGGTGTCCGGGGTCCGTCCGTCCGTCCGTAAACTTTGTGGAATTTCGACTTCTTCTCCAGAACCATAAGCTCTAATTTGGTATTAATTATCATTGGAAGAGTACACATATTTCGTACAAAAGGTTTCGCCTACAATCTGTCAAAGGTCATGATCACAGCAGGGTCACAACTTAAACATGGTGTAACAAAAATGCTTATTTAAACTATTAACGCTTTTATTCATTACATTTTCGTTATACTCTATGAAAAGTGTTCATTGATTGTGTGACCTTGAATGTCAAAGGTCAAGGTCACGAGCAAATGCTCAATTTGCTGAGGCCTGAAGAAGGCGGAACGGGAAGGCGAAACTGCTCTGCTTTTGTGGTGTCCCGCAAACGCCAATCTAGTTTTGGTAAATTGTCTCCTATTAAATGAATTTTGGTCTGATTTTTCTACGGATTGATCACAAAATTTTGCAAAAAAGACAATGAATACAACAACACATGCTTTTAAAAATATTGAATTTCACTACACTTTGAATATGGATCTTAAAGACAAAAGATAGGGATAGCAATGTTTGAAATTAAATATTGAGGGCTAAAATGCAACCTTAAATCTTAAAATTAGTGATGATTGCAGAGAAATGTTTGAATTATTTGCCTTACATGCACAGATATTTCTTCCCTTGAAGAAAGAACATAAATGTCTTGTCCGTCCGTCTATAAACTTTCTGGAATTTCTACTTCTTCCTCAGAACCATATGGCCTAGACAGCTGAACCTTTGTGTACAGACTCCTTGACTAATGATTATTATAAATTGTAGCTTCGGTGGCCCTGTGATCCCTAATACGGGCCACAGGGGCCACGTCCTTAAGATTCATTTTCATCTTCTTCTCTAGAACCATAAGACCTGGAAAGCTGAAACCATGTGTACAGATTCTTTGACTAGTGAGGATTATAATTGTAGATTGTAGATAACCACATTGGCCACACCCTTAAGCAAAATCAAATGTAAAGCCTGATGAGCTACATAGCCGATGGCTCTATTTCTTAAAATTATCAGGTATCTCCTAGGGTCTCTATAAACATGTGACTATTGACCTTAGAGTACATGTATGCAAAACTTACATGTTTCCTTTCACAAAGCCCTAAGGTGAATTGTCGCTAATACCCCCATTTCACTGAGCGACGACTTTGAAAAGTGTTCAAGACTCTTCCCGACTATTCCCGACTTTTCCACTACGACTTTGTTGGCATGAGTCGGGAGCAAATAGAGGTCAAATTATGAAATTTGATATTTCTACGAGTTACTAACGACACTCTTAAGAGTTACCTACGACATACACGACTGACATACGACACAATGAAGAGGAACTCCCGACACCTCCTACGAGGCACCCCCGACAATAAACTGAGGAACTTACGACTCATCCAAACTCAGATACGACTCAATACGACTGAGACCGACTCGTTCACGACTCACTGCCGAGTCTTTCACGACACCAAGTCACCACCATGACTCTGACATAGACTCATTTCCGACTCTCTAACGACTCACTGTCGACCCACTCACGACCTGAACGACTTATTTACGACTCGTTCACGACAATGAAGACTCCTCACGACACAGAAACGTCTCACGTACGAGTCACAGACGATCCACGTACGATAAAATCGGCAATTTTAGACCGGAATCGGGCATATAAAAGGCCAACAACCGCCGACTTTTTTGTTATGATTAGTCAGGAACGGGTCGTCACTGATCGTCTTTGAGTATTGGGTAGTCGTACATGTGTTTGCACTAGTTGGAAGTGAGTCGGCATGTAAATTAGGGAAAGAACCATTCCCGACTCTCACCCGACAACCACGTTTCAATCCAACTATGTACGACTTATTCACGATTCAATATGATTCCATACGACTCAATAAGACTCAGATACGAGCAACATACGACTCACTAAGACGTCAATGGAATTTCTGGAATTTCCGGTTGAAAAGTACGAACCTCGCCGGACATGTTCAAAAACCCACTCCCGACAAAATGTGACCTCCCGACTCTCCCAGACTCATACAGACCCATACAGACTCAACTACGCTCAGAGGCGACTAAAGAGGCCTCAGAGACGCTTAATTACGAGTCAATGGCGACATTTGGCCTATTTTCAGTCGGCAACGGCTCGTAGCTCAGTGAAATGGGGGTATAAGGTAGCTTCAGTGCAGTATTAAAAATGGAAGTCAAGGTCATCCCTAGTCAAGGTCCCAACCTTATGTTTATTTTTTCAGAAGGGCTGATTCGACTCTGACCTTGGTTCAAGATGGCGACTGCAAATGATCCCGAGGAAGCTGATGACCCAAATTCTGCCGTTGCAAATATTACAGATCAGGAAATGTCATCCTTTTCTCCAGAAATAAGAGAGCTGTTGAACAGTTTGCAGATGGGTAATCTTTTCTTTAAACAAATTGTCCTCTAGTATAATTTTTATAATGTTGTGCTGTGGAAATGCTTCACTGCCAATAACAATTTAATTTTATCACCTGTCACATATTTGCATTTATTTGGGTAAACCGATCCAAAGGGTTTAGTATTTTAATAATTATTATATTAATTATGTTCAGGAATATTTCTATCTTCATCTATGTTACAATCTATAAGACAACTTACAATACATTTCTTATGAAAACAAATATCAATGTAGACTACTGACTTGGGTACGTCATGTTAACGTCAACAACCGTAACGTTAACGTTATCCTACTAACGCAGCTATGTCATTTCATTTAAAACAGAATTTTCATTTTTCAAGGTACTACAGCATGTTGATTAAATAACGTAACCGAGATGAAAACACAAATTCTTCAATTCATTTAAACAATTAATCTTAACAAACATTAACAATAAACAGGCCTTACCGGAATCAGGTCATCTATGCAATTCATTTTAAAGGTGTTCTCACTAAATAGGTTCACGCACATTTCGTATTTTACAGGACAGTTCGTCGGGATGTGTAATGCAAAGTATATATACTCTAACAAAATTATTGCGTAAACTAATACATGCTCTTAAAACAAAGTATGGGTTTGTAATTCAAATGACTATTCAGGTTGTGATATGATAAATAGTCATTGGCCCTTGATATACTTTGAGAGTTTGTTCATAGATAAAAACCTTCTTGCCCCAACAGTCACTGAGCTGCAATACACGTTGGATGGGGTTCAATGTCACTTTCTATTTGGATGTTCTGTTTATGATGTTATTTGAATGAAATATTTACCATCGGTTTATTGTTCCTTAAAAATGAAATCATTGAAATTACCAATAATGAAAAACGAATTAGAAACCTGTGAAAATACTTATACTATGCTTATGAACATATGTAATGTAATATATAAATGTTAAACTATTTACATGTATTTTATATATAAACATGTGGCTTAGACAAGAACTTCACTTGAGTTAAGGGTTGACGAAGGCTACCTCGGGCTGGTTTATACTTACTTTACTTTTCTTTCATAAGGTTAACTGTTAAGTTTTTCATTGCTTTATTGTGTTATGTTTGATTTGCAATGAGAACTTCCCCAACGCGGTAAACTGTTGTACACAGGTCATGTTAAATGAAGCTCAAACGTCCCATCACCTTTCAAACTATGTACTAAATTACAGAAATTCGACTTACGCCATAAACGACTACATTCAGCCCATTTGCATGCGTGACGACCGATGGCAAAAAGGTCAATTGTGTAGTCTGGTAATGTAGTTGGGAGGAATCACTAGGACTGGGAAAACAAGCCTGTATATTATTCAAGGAAGAGCCACTGGTTTGTAATACCTTGACCACATACTGGCACCGATAGTTGTGCCCTTCGGTCAACGTACAGGTCGACGTTTCGACTTTCAAGATCATAATGTCCGTGCAGACCGCGCTCGTGTCCTCAATGACTACCTCCAGCGTCACCATATTTTCCCTATGCCTTGGCAAGTCATGAGTCCTGACCTTTGCCCCAGAGCATCATCCAGAGACGTGTTCGTCGACGTTAACGTCAACCCACAACACTGCAAGAATTGATCGAGGCTTTGCATAAGCAGTGGGACAGATTATCCCAAACTTGGATTGGAAAGTTTTTATGCAACATGCCACGACGAATTGACGGTTGAGCACATACTCACAATACGACAAAAATAGAAAATGTTAATTTTCACATTTGACTCGTGTGCGAGTGAAATGGGTCCGTCAGATATGTCGCTGAAATGAACTGTTCCAAGTTATGTTCTTGTGTAGGCATCTGGCCTGTTATTAACATATACGTGTTAATACGAGCCAGATGCCTACACAAGAACTTCACTAATCACCTCTAACGAAACAGCAGCTTTCCCCCACTTTTTAGCTCATCTGGCCTGTAAGGCCCGATGGGCTTATGGCATGGCATGGTGTCCGGCGTCCGTCCGTCCATCCGTCCATCCGTCCATCCGTCCATCCGTCCGTCCGTCCGTAAACTTTGTGGAATTTCGACTTCTTCTCAAGAACCAAAAGGCCTAGAAAGCTGAAACTTTGTGTACAGACTCCTTGGCTAGTGAGGATTATAAATTGTAGCTTTGGTGGTCCTGTGACCCCTAATAAGGGCCACAGGGGCCACGCCCTAAAAACCTATTTTCATCTTCTTCTCCAGAACCATGAGGCCTAGAAAGCTGAAACTTTGTGTACAGACTCCTTGACTAGTGAGGATTATAAATTGTAGCTTTGGTGGCCATGTGACCCCTAATAAGGGCCACAGGGGCTACACCCTAAAAACCTATTTTCGTCTTCTTCTCCAGAACCATGAGGCCTAGAAAGCTGAAACTTTGTCTACAGACTCCTTGACTAGTGAGGATTATAAATTGTAGCTTTGGTGGCCCTGTGACCCCTAATAAGGGCCACAGGGGCCACGTCCTAAAAACCTATTTTCATCTTCTTCTTCAGAAGCATAAGGCCTAGAAAGCTGAAACTTTGTGTACAGACTCCTTGGCTAGTGAGGATTATACATTGTAGCTTTGGTGGCCCTGTGACCCCTAATAAGGGCCATAGGGGCCACGCCCTAGAAACCTATTTTCATCTTCTTCTCCAGAAGCATAAGGCCTAGATAGCTGAAACTTTGTGTACAGACTCCTTGACTAGTGAGGATTATAAATTGTAGCTTTGGTGGCCCTGTGACCCCTAATAAGGGCCACAGGGGCCACGCCCTAAAAACCTATTTTCATCTTCTTCTCCAGAACCATGAGGCCTAGAAAGCTGAAACTTTGTGTACAGACTCCTTGACTAGTGAGGATTATAAATTGTAGCTTTGGTGGCCCTGTGACCCCTAATAAGGGCCACAGGGGCCACGTCCTAAAAACCTATTTTCGTCTTCTTCTCCAGAACCATGAGGCCTAGAAAGCTGAAACTTTGTCTACAGACTCCTTGACTAGTGAGGATTATAAATTGTAGCTTTGGTGGCCCTGTGACCCCTAATAAGGGCCACAGGGGCCACGTCCTAAAAACCTATTTTCATCTTCTTCTTCAGAAGCATAAGGCCTAGAAAGCTGAAACTTTGTGTACAGACTCCTTGGCTAGTGAGGATTATACATTGTAGCTTTGGTGGCCCTGTGACCCCTAATAAGGGCCATAGGGGCCACGCCCTAAAAACCTATTTTCATCTTCTTCTCCAGAACCATAAGGCCTAGAAAGCTGAAACTTTGTGTACAGACTCCTTGATTATTGAGGATTATGAATTGTAGGTTTGGTGACCCTGTTGCTCCAATGAAGTATAAGGCCAGCCTTGAAAACTGTAACTTGTCGCCTATTATACTTAATTTTATGATTGGTGACCCTTTGGCCTCTACAAAGGGGGAATCACATTTGCCACACTCAACAGCATATATTGTAATTGACGACGAAGCCTGATGAGCTACAGAGCCAATGGCTCTATTTTTTAAGAGTATCTCTTCGAAATATGTCCAAAATGTATATAAAATGATAATAATGATATATATTTTATTTAAGAGACATCTTATTAGGATGTTAGGGAGCACTGATTTTATCAATATGATTTACAGATAATCTGAGTCAAGGACAGCCCACCCCGAGCCTCATGACCCCTGGAGCCTCGAGGCCTGGTACTGTGGATTCAGGTAAGAACAGATATGTGATGATTTAACTGCATGACGTATAGGTTAATGTCCGAGTAACTCTCCATTCCTAAAAAATAATGGAGCCCAGGGCCCGAGGCTCATTATTTTCAGGAATGGAGAGTTACGAGGATTTTGACCGACTTAAATTATACTAAACTTAATGCCTATTACTTAACCATAACTTAAAATTTAAAAAAATAAAAATTCAAGTGAAGACTTGATGTAAAAAAAAAACCGCTTCATTACTGAAAATAATGGAGCGAGAGAATAATAGGCTGGCGCATAAGTGTAATTTAATACTTCAGTGGTTAGTTTTTCTTGAATACATTGAGTCAACAGATCTGTTTATTCTACTAATATGTATATATCTACAATTAAATAATGATATTGACATATATTGACAAAGACTGCTAACTTCTTAACTTCGTTTGACCATAGTAGAGTTACTGAATGTAGTTATTTGTAGACTCTATACCATTCTTGAATATGATAAGAATTGAGAAAACTTTTTCAAAATCTAAATCATTAGTAGATAGATACACACATTGTTGCAAAGTTGCAAAGGGTACTTACAAGTTTAAACTTAAAGGGGCAGTAGCACGTTTTTTGATAATTTTATATTCTTAATTTTCCACTGATAAATGTAAGTTAATGCTAAATGTATTATTTTGACAGTGTCAAAAATCTCATTAAACAAGTCAATCATCCAGAGTCAGAGGCCAAAGTATGAAAATTAACATAAAATCCATTGGCGGCCATTTTGTGTGAACACCTTTAATTCATTTTCTGTAAGAAAAAGGAATCGCATGGCTAAACTCTACATTATATATTTGAATTATTTCTGCTCCATTTAGTTTAGATACATTGTCTTTCAATTGGAACCACTAATTTTAATTTTCCTGACTTCATCCTATATACCCCCTAAAAACGTGCTACTGCCCCTTTAAGATCAAAGTTTCAGATATATTCGGTCACTGTGATTGAAAAGGCTGTTTCTTTTATTGATACTGCGAGTCTTCTTTCTGTGATCAAGTTCTTGGGGTGTTACAAACAGAATTTACACTTGCAGGAACTTATTGCAAACTCCCAAAATTAAATATTCAAGAACAAGAATATTAGAACAGCTTAGTAATGATACAAATTCATGAATATTATGATTCGTGTAGTAATATTTTTTAATAAACGTATGTCTCAAATCGAAGTATGCTGGACAGACACAAAGAAAATGATACTCATCTTCAGTTTAATTTAAGTTACACATTTTACATAATCTATGTTCTTTTCTTCAAACCAATATATCTACCGGTTTCAATTGATAAGTCATGAGATGAGCAGCGAAATCTTGAAAGCGAAATTCTAAATTTCCTAACATTCAACGATCATAAGTAATTTTCTTTAAACATTTTGATATTGAAACATTTATTTGAAACAGATAATTTATGGAGCCAGTCTTGCAGATATATACCTTGCAAGCATTGTTTAAAAAACATAAGAAAGTTTGATTGCGAATCTATACATTGTTCTAACCATTTGTTGCCAAATCCTACTGAACAAAACAAATTTTTAGCATCTGTTATCCAATTATATTTTCCATTTTCATCATACAACATCATCATTTTATAACAATTTTTCGGTAATCTATAAGATGGAATATCTTATTATTTTATCCAATATTTTATTGCTTTCACTTTTGTTTCCACATATAATGGAAAACTACTACATTCGCCGTAGACCATTATATTTGAAGTAGTAGGTTTCACACCGCCGAGGAATTTCTTTATTGCATATAAATGAACCCTTTCCAGTAAATCATTTTTTTTAAATCCCCAGACTTCGGAACCATAAAGGAGTATAGGGCTAATCTAAGCATTAAATAATCTAAAAAGAAGTTTTAAAAGGCAAATTGCCCAAAATATGGATATACCTCATGATACCTAATAGTATTGTCTTTGCTTGCGTTGCTGATTTTTTTACATGTAATGACCAGGACAGATGGTTTGTAAAATAAACTCCTAAATATTTGTTGACTGTGATTGTTTAAATCTTTTTGCCATTATAATGCCATGTTTCGTTCGAAGCAAGTCTACCTCCTTTTCTGAACACAATAAGTTTTGTCTTATCTCTATAAACTGTTTTTTTCCATTCCTTACAATATTTTTCCAATTCATTTATTTCTGTTTGTAATCCCGTAATGTTCTTGAGAAGAGTATTATATCATCTGCAAATAAAATGAAAAATAACTGTACTATATCTGGGTGTAGTTGAATACCATTTGAACAATTTTCATGAATCTGGAATGCTAGTTCATTTATAAAGAAAGAGAATAGAAATGGACTTAAGGTACACCCTTGTCTGACTCCTATTTGGCTTTCAAAAGTTTCAGATATTAGATTATTGTTTCTCGCGCACATTTTTACGTTTTCATAAATACTTCTTAAAAGTACACTCATTTATTGCTTAAGGAATGATTGTCAAGAAGAGTCCATAACTTTTCTCTATGTACAGAATCAAACGCTTTTGCAAAATCTACAAAGAGAACATAGAATTTAGAACCTTTCGTATTCAAATATCTCTGAATAAGTGAATATAGAACAAAAATGTTATCAGTAGTTGTATATCCTTTCCTAAAACCAGCTTGGGATTCAGATATCTTATCAAAAGTTTCTGCCCAGAATACTAAACGTTTATTTATGATGCCAGTGAATATTTACTGAATACACTGAGAAGAGTAATGTCACGATAGTTTTCGGTTCGGTTTTTATCAACATGCTTTTGGATAGGTTCAATGATGTCAAAAGACCATGAATGTGGAAAGACCCCTTTATCAAGGATGACATTAAATAAGAGTTCGAGATATGGCAGTACAATATCTGAAGCGTGTAGGAAAAAATCTGAGATAAGACCATCTATTCCGGATGATTTGTTAAATTTAAGGTGTCTGATACTATTTAGTATTTCCTCTCGTGTTATTGGAGCGTCAAGAATATCAGTAGCCATTGAATCGTCCCTGATTTCATCATTTGTGTCTTTATGATTACATGCATTCATATCCTGATTAGTTTCATTTGAGGAAAACAAATCCTTAAAATAAAAAAGTATGAGGTAGGTAAGACTTACATATATAGACGAAGCTATTGTAGATATGTACAGTATAACTGTAGATGCTCTGAGGTTTGAATTTGTGTCGATGATTAGTTCAAGAGAGACAACGATCGTCAATTCAACAGCAAGTTTATCATGGAATACACAACACGGTGTCGTGATTTCGAGGTTATTGATTTCATTTAACTGTACATTAGGTAAGATATCAACTTGATATCTTAACCCTTACGATGCGGGGAGCGGTATATTTCCGTGCCAAATATAAACTGGCGCGCAAGCCCTCTAGGCGAAATCCGGAGTCCGGACTCTAACTTTCACGAGAAGGCAAAAATTTACTGCAAGCAGTTTTGGCGGCTCCCGGATTGTTCGTAATTATTTTCCGCGCCTCGCTAAACGCCGTTGTTTTATGAAAATTGGTTTAACTGGCGCAGACAGCGAGCCCCGTGAAAACATGTATTTTCTCTGTTGAATTGTTGACAAAAAGCAGACAAAATGTGTTCTTTCGCGCTTGATATTTCACTAACCAAGTGGCGCGCTCTAACACATGATATATCGACGGAAAGAGAATAAAATTGTCTTCAATTTGGTGTATAATTTGTATATGCGCAGTTGCAAATAATTGTACTATAAAGGCCGTAAAAGGCCGCAAAAGCAGACAAAATGTGTTCTTTCGCGCTTGATATTTCACTAACCAAGTGGCGCGCTCTAACACATGATATATCGATGGAAAGAGAATAAAATTGTCTTCAATTTGGTGTATAATTTGTATATACGCAGTTTTCAAATAATTGTACTAAAAAATATTTAAAAGTTTTCGACTTTCGTGCATGATATTTCACTAACCAAGTGGCGCGCTCTACCACATGATATATCGATGGAAAGAGAATAAAATTGTCTTCAATTTGGTGTATAATTTGTATATGCGCAGTTGCAAATAATTTTACTATAAAGGCCGTAAAAGGCCGCAAAAACAGCCAAAATGTGTTCTTTCGCGCTTGATATTTCACTAACCAAGTGGCGCGCTCTACCACATGATATATCGATGGAAAGAGAATAAAATTGTCTTCAATTTGGTGTATAATTTGTATATACGCAGTTTTCAAATAATTGTACTAAAAAATATTAAAAAGTTTTCGACTTTCGTGCATGATATTTCACTAAACAAGTGGCGCGCTCTACCACATGATATATCGATGGAAAGAGAATAAAATTGTCTTCAATTTGGTGTATAATTTGTATATGCGCAGTTGCAAATAATTGTACTATAAAGGCCGTAAAAGGCCGCAAAAACAGCCAAAATGTGTTCTTTCGCGCTTGATATTTCACTAACCAAGTGGCGCGCTCTACCACATGATATATCGATGGAAAGAGAATAAAATTGTCTTCAATTTGGTTTATAATTTGCATATGCGCAGTTTCAAATAATTGCACTATAAAGGCCACAAAAGGCCGCAAAAGGCCGCAAAAGCAGACAAAATGTGTTCTTTCGCGCTCGATATTTCACTAACCAAGTGGCGCGCTCTACCACATGATATATCGATGGAAAGAGAATAAAATTGTCTTCAATTTGGTGTATAATTTGTATATGCGCAGTTGCAAATAATCGCACTATAAAGGCCGCAAAAAGCCGCAAAAGCAAACAAAATGTGTTCTTTCGCGCTCGATATTTCACTAACCAAGTGGCGCGCTCTACCACATGATATATCGATGGAAAGAGAATAAAATTGTCTTCAATTTGGTGTATAATTTGTATATGCGCAGTTGCAAATAATTGTACTAAAAATATTTAAAAGTTTTCGACTTTCGTGCATGATATTTCAATAACAAATTGGCGCGCTATAAAACATGATATATCGATGGAAAGAGAATAAAATTGTCTTCAATTTGGTGTATAATTTGTATAGTCGCAGTTGCAAATAATTGTACTATGAAGGCCGCAAAAAAAAAGCTTTTGCGCTTGATATTTTACTAACCAAGTGGCGCGCTATAAAGCAAGATATATCGATGGAAAGAGAATAAAAGTGCCATCATTTTGGTATATGATATGTATATGCGCAAAGAGAAATAAAGATGCAAGAAGCCCCGCAAAATGTTTGTAGGTCTTTTTGACATAAAACATTTTTTCCGGTTTTTAGTCATGACGTAATGGGAAACTTGTCCCATTACCAAACTTACATGATCGGGTTGCGATGACGTCAGAGGTTCCGGACCACTTCCGGGCATCGAAATTTTTTTCCGGGTCTCGGCATGAGGTAATGGGAACGTTTTCCCATGACGAAAGGGACGTCCGAGTGTTCTGACCACTTCCGGCCATCAGAAATTTTGTCCCGGGTCTCGCCATGATGTAATGGGAAAGTTGTCCCATGACCACATTCACACTATCGGGTTTTGAGCACGATCGTGCTTTTGTTCTACTTTTCCGAGACCACCCGGCGGTATGGGCTTTTTTTGGGCCACTTTCACTCTCGGGTTATGACGAAGGCCGGAGATTTTGACCACTTCCGAGCTTCGCCGTGAGGTATGGACTTTTTTCCCATGAAAAATCGAGCGTACTCGGAGTTTTCTTTCGAGGATATTCAATATTTTTAGTGCGGGCCTCGCCACGAGACATGGTACAAATTTACCCTTAGCCCCCCAAGCTAAAAACTGTCGAAGCGAAAGTTTGCTTCCAGTTCTGCCTAAAAAGTTATAACTCGGAAACAGAAATATTGTCAAGATCGAGACGCTTTTTCCGACTATAGTCGTTTTTGTGAGAAAAATTTCCCACTAAATTTCGGCTGCACTCGGGTTTTTTAGAACTGCGTGAACATTTTTGTTTGTGATGCCATTTGCTGAAACTGCACATGTCCAAACTTTGAGTGTCAATGTCTACCCTTTCACGTCCCTGGAAGAAAGGAGAAGCTACTAATTATTGAAATATTTACATAAAACCGTTTTCGTCAATAACAAAATAAAAAAAATTTATTTGTGAAAAGTGACTAATTGGAGAGGTGGAAAAGTCTGGGCTCTATCTGCGGTATAAATGTTGTTGACGCGAAGCAATCGGTTTTTGACTTATTCAACTTTTTCGGAGACCGAGAATTTTCTCCCGAGAGGGACGGAACGTTTGTGGGAATTTTTCCCATGAAAAATCGAGGGTGCTCGGAACATTCATTCGAGAATTTTCACTATTTCTAGTGCGGGCCTCGCCGCAAACCATGGGAAAAATTGACCCTTAGCACCCAAACTTTCAAAATCAATATCATGTTTAGTGAAATTCAAAAACTATTTTCGGTGTTATTCCGAGGTCTGAAACATTTTCCTTATATGTCGGGCGAGGTCCTTCCATTCGAGAACAACCAATTTCATGGGCAACGTTGCCCAGTGCCTCGGATTTCAGAACACAAAGTCCGAGAGATTGCTTTCGCGCTTGATATTTCACTAACCAAGCGGCGCGCTCTAACACATGAGATATCGTTGGAAAGAGGATGAAATTGCCTTCATTTTGGCATATCATTTGTATGTCCGCCCATGCAAATAATTATACTATAAAGGCCGCAAAAGTATGTACTTTCGCGCTTGATATTTCACTAACCAAGCGGCGCGCTCTAACACACGATATATCGTTGGAAAGAGAATAAAAGTGCCATCATTTTGGTATATCATATGTATATGCGCAAAGAGAAATAAAGATGCAAGAAGCCCCGCAAAATGTGTTGATGTCCTTTTTTTGACATCGGCAATTTTGTTCGGGTTTCGCCGCGACGCTGCGGCGGTTAGGTCCGTGGAACTTTCAAAAGTTGCAAAACTTTTGTAATCCACAACTGACAATCAGAGCTTCCCTGACGTAGATGGTTGTTTCGTTCGCGACTCGCCAACTCGTCGCCTAGGAAGTCAGAAGAAAGCCCAGGTTTTCGACTTTGGGGGAGTCGTATGAATAAAAGAACCGGGGTTAGCCGGGACAGTCATGAAACGTCCAAATATGTGAATTTTACCATTGCCTTTGGTGCCGTCGGCGCCGATGGTGTGATTGTTTCAAATACTTTGGAATGACGGCAAATGAATGTCCATGAGGCTCACACTGATTTTCTCTGTAAAATGCTCCTGAGTTGTTCTTACTTGCACATGTCTAAATCTGTTTCAATCTATTACAGATGATATAGAAGATGCCAAGATTTAGAGGAAGGAGACCGAGGACTCGGAACTATGGGGGGCCGTATGCTTCAGACGACGAGTTCTCTTCCGAAGTCCATGCTGATGAAACTTCTGATATGGAAACTACTGATGATAGTGATGTGAATAGTGATAGTGATGGATTGGTATCGGACATGGACAGTGATCCAGACATAAGGAACATTGCAAGACGTATACTAGCTGCTACGGCGGGGGCAGCTTCTGCTGGTTCTTCCACTGACGAGTTTGTTGACTTGGATGATCAAGACAGTGACACCTCTGATACAGGGGAGGGTGATTTTGCGGCAAACTGGAAGGACGGGCCGAGGCCACGTGGACGTGTTGATCTGCCTTTTACGGGACAGACTGGGCTGGGACAGTTCAAAGAATTGCCTGAGCAACCAAAACCTATTGACTATTTCGAAATGTTCTTACAAGAAGATGATTACGGATTAATGGCAACGGAAACCAATAGATACTTTCACCAAGAATGCGACGACGAGGTCCTCCCGCCCAAGTCAAGAATGCGCCAGTGGAAGGATACGAATGCTGAGGAAATGAAAGTATTCGTAGCGATGACTATCGCCATGTCCTTAGTTGTACAGAGGAACTTTTCAGAGTATTGGTCGACTAGTGATGTTACCTCGACGCCTTTCTTCCCAAAGTGTATGCCTAGAGACAGGTTTTGGTTGTTGCTCACGTTTCTTCACTTATCTGATAACAGTACAATGCCAGGACGAAAAACAGTTATCCCCACTCAATAAACTTGGAATATTGTATAACCGCATCATACATCGGTTCTCAAGAGTTTATATACCGCATCAACATATCTCAGTTGATGAGGGATTGGTGCCTTGGAAAGGCAACCTCAGCTTCAAGGTTTACAACCCTGACAAACCTAAGAAGTATGGCATCAAGGCTTACATGTTGTGTGACTCGCACAATGGATACGTCTGTAAATTCAAACTCTACACTGGAAGAACCAACGAAGTTTCTATTGGAGGGAAAACGTATGATTTGGTCATGGATTTGGTCAAAGATTACTCTCGAAAGGGATATCATGTTTACATGGACAATTTCTATTCATCTGTGACATTGTACATCAATCTGTGGAAGTGTGGTTTCGGTGCGACGGGGACGTTGCGAGGAAATAGGAGCGGAATCCCAGTCAAACTGAAGAGAAAAACGAAGAAACCAGAGAAAGGTTCTATGTTGCAGCAACACAACAAAGAACTTCTGATCGTCAGGTATGAGGACAGAAAGTCAGTCTTGCTTATGTCCACTGTTGAGGACACGGAAGATGTCGAGTCGGGAAGGAAGAACAGGGTGACTGGAGAACCAATTACAAAACCTCGGATCGTTCATGAATACAACAAGTACATGGGTGGCGTCGACCGGGCCGGTCAGATGTTGTCGTACACACCGTTCAAGATGAAAACTCTAAAGTGGTGGAAGCGTGTGTGGTTTCATATCCTCAACGTTGCTCTTTTGAATGCCTACGTTCTGTACAAAGAACTCTCCAAAGATAAAACACTGAAGACAAACAGAGAATTTAGGAAAGAAATAGTTCAACACATCATAACCTTTGCCGACAGAGATAAGGTCGCATCTCTCGGCAGACGTCCCCGGGGTCAGCGATGTACGACCGACGACAGTATTGTACGCCTGCATGGCCGTCACTTTCCTTCAAAGATCGAGCCTGTAGGAAGAAAGAAGAATTTGTCACGCACCTGTGTTGTATGTTCTAAAGCCAGACGTGAACTCATGCGGCGTGGAGCGGCAGCTGCCAACCAGCAAGAAAGAAGAAAATAGTAGGAAGAGAATCTTGTTTCGAGTGTCTAGACTGCAATGTTGCTTTGTGTGTAGAACCATGTTTCCGCCTATACCACACATCACAAGATTTCTGTAAAGCCTATATCAGTATGATAGAGAGGGAAGACGAAGATGGGGATGAAGATAATTGAAGAAAGAAAAAAGAAGTAGAAGTATGGACTGAACTCTAGACCTTGTTAGGTTCTATAAAGCTGTTATTCGCACCTTTGAAGGTGATTATTGTTATACTTATATATTTGTTGATTATATTGTACAAGCATTTATAAAAATAAATTTTTCTTTTTTTATTTCGTAACAGAGACAGAGAAAGTCAATGTGAGCTGTCCGTGGAAGTTCAACTGAAGCCGCATCATGAACCCCCACCCCTTCTTTGGCACTATATACAATTTTGGAAGGGGGTGGGGATCAAATCATTTACATGATTGTAAAGAGCGAAGAACGAGCTTCAGTCCAATGTGTCATTTGTAAATGCGCACGAAAAACTAAAGAAACTGCAAGCTATCTGTCGGAAATATCAAACCTTTTCTCAAAAATGATTGGGGTTACCCACCTTGCGGCATTCATATCTCACGGAACGTTTGAGATAATTTCAAATTTTTTTCTCCATTTTGTAGAGGAGTAAATTGTCTTCATTTCAATGTATCATTTGTCTATGCGCGCACAATGATAAAGAAGCGGCAGCGATGCACGGAATAAATGACATCGTCCACCCGCGCTACTTGCGCGCCGGCGTTCGCTAATTGAACTTGTATTTAACTCGCGCACCTTGTGGCACTCATATCTCACGAACCATTAGAGATATTTTTATAATTTTTATATCAACTAGTAGAGAAAAGAATTGTCTTCATTTCCATGTATCATATGTCTATGCGCGCACAAAAATAAAGAAGCGGCAAGCGAAAGATAAGTGATCGTTCACACGCGCTACTTGCGCTCCGGCGTTCGCTAATTGAACTTGTATTTAACTCGCGCACCTTGCGGCACTCATATCTCACGAACCATTAGAGATATTTTTATAATTTTTATATCAACTTGTAGAGAAAAGAATTGTCTTTTTTTCCATGTATCATATGTCTATGCGCGCAATGAAGAAGCGGTGCGCGCTCTACTTGCGCTCCGGCGTTCGCCAATTGAACTTGTATTTAACTCGCGCACCTTGCGGCACTCATATCTCACGAACCATTAGAGATATTTTTATAATTTTTATATCAACTTGTAGAGAAAAGAATTGTCTTTTTTTCCATGTATCATATGTCTATGCGCGCACAAAAATAAAGAAGCGGCAAGCGAAAGATAAGTGATCGTTCACACGCGCTACTTGCCCGCCGGCCTTCGCTAATTGAACTTGTGTTAACTCGCGCACCTTGCGGCACTCATATCTCACGAACCATTAGAGATATTTTTATAATTTTTATATCAATTTGTAGAGAAAAGAATTGTCTTATTTTCCATGTATCATATGTCTATGCGCGCACAAAAATAAAGAAGCGGCAAGCGAAAGATAAGTGATCGTTCACACGCGCTACTTGCCCGCCGGCCTTCGCTAATTGAACTTGTGTTAACTCGCGCACCTTGCGGCACTCATATCTCACGAACCATTAGAGATATTTTTATAATTTTTATATCAACTTGTAGAGAAAAGAATTGTCTTTTTTTCCATGTATCATATGTCTATGCGCGCAATGAAGAAGCGGTGCGCGCTCTACTTGCGCTCCGGCGTTCGCCAATTGAACTTGTATTTAACTCGCGCACCTTGCGGCACTCATATCTCACGAACCATTAGAGATATTTTTATAATTTTTATATCAACTTGTAGAGAAAAGAATTGTCTTATTTTCCATGTATCATATGTCTATGCGCGCACAAAAATAAAGAAGCGGCAAGCGAAAGATAAGTGATCGTTCACACGCGCTACTTGCCCGCCGGCCTTCGCTAATTGAACTTGTGTTAACTCGCGCACCTTGCGGCACTCATATCTCACGAACCATTAGAGATATTTTTATAATTTTTATATCAACTTGTAGAGAAAAGAATTGTCTTATTTTCCATGTATCATATGTCTATGCGCACAAAAATAAAGAAGCGGCAAGCGAAAGATAAGTGATCGTTCACACGCGCTACTTGCCCGCCGGCCTTCGCTAATTGAACTTGTGTTAACTCGCGCACCTTGCGGCACTCATATCTCACGAACCATTAGAGATATTTTTATAATTTTTATATCAACTTGTAGAGAAAAGAATTGTCTTATTTTCCATGTATCATATGTCTATGCGCGCACAAAAATAAAGAAGCGGCAAGCGAAAGATAAGTGATCGTTCACACGCGCTACTTGCCCGCCGGCCTTCGCTAATTGAACTTGTGTTAACTCGCGCACCTTGCGGCACTCATATCTCACGAACCATTAGAGATATTTTTATAATTTTTATATCAATTTGTAGAGAAAAGAATTGTCTTATTTTCCATGTATCATATGTCTATGCGCGCACAAAAATAAAGAAGCGGCAAGCGAAAGATAAGTGATCGTTCACACGCGCTACTTGCCCGCCGGCCTTCGCTAATTGAACTTGTGTTAACTCGCGCACCTTGCGGCACTCATATCTCACGAACCATTAGAGATATTTTTATAATTTTTATATCAACTTGTAGAGAAAAGAATTGTCTTTTTTTCCATGTATCATATGTCTATGCGCGCAATGAAGAAGCGGTGCGCGCTCTACTTGCGCTCCGGCGTTCGCCAATTGAACTTGTATTTAACTCGCGCACCTTGCGGCACTCATATCTCACGAACCATTAGAGATATTTTTATAATTTTTATATCAACTTGTAGAGAAAAGAATTGTCTTATTTTCCATGTATCATATGTCTATGCGCGCACAAAAATAAAGAAGCGGCAAGCGAAAGATAAGTGATCGTTCACACGCGCTACTTGCCCGCCGGCCTTCGCTAATTGAACTTGTGTTAACTCGCGCACCTTGCGGCACTCATATCTCACGAACCATTAGAGATATTTTTATAATTTTTATATCAACTTGTAGAGAAAAGAATTGTCTTATTTTCCATGTATCATATGTCTATGCGCGCACAAAAATAAAGAAGCGGCAAGCGAAAGATAAGTGATCGTTCACACGCGCTACTTGCCCGCCGGCCTTCGCTAATTGAACTTGTGTTAACTCGCGCACTTTGCGGCACTCATATCTCACGAACCATTAGAGATATTTTTATAATTTTTATATCAACTTGTAGAGAAAAGAATTGTCTTTTTTTCCATGTATCATATGGTTATGCGCGCAATGAAGAAGCGGTGCGCGCTCTACTTGCGCTCCGGCGTTCGCCAATTGAACTTGTATTTAACTCGCGCACCTTGCGGCACTCATATCTCACGAACCATTAGAGATATTTTTATAATTTTTATATCAACTTGTAGAGAAAAGAATTGTCTTTTTTTCCATGTATCATATGTCTATGCGCGCACAAAAATAAAGAAGCGGCAAGCGGAATTAAAGACTTTCTTTTGATGACTGTGGGAAAAAAAATATGAGGCGCATCGTAATGTTTTTTTATATATTTATAAAGAGGCACAGTGTATCTAGAAGTCCATGTAAAAAGAATTATTGTGTGTGCATAAATAAACATTTTACAAGGCTCTAAATAAAAATCCGGGATCTGCGAAATAGATACACCAATTGTTGTAAAAGACCCGGGACTCGCTACATAAACATATTCAGTGGGCGGTGCAATCAGGATATAACGGTGGCTGGCACCGGACAAAACAATGTCGCCACGGGGGCTAGTTGAGCAAAAATATCTAGCCGCATCGTAAGGGTTAAACTGCCCACATGATAACAGATATCACATCCGAGTAAAAGATGAGATATTTTTCACAAATATATTTGTCATTGATGGAAATCGAACAACCGAACCTCGAATTCATAGCTGAGCAGCTTGTCAACCGCGCTACTGCGACAGTGACGTCAGACTACGGCTTGTTAAACGGATGATAAATTGAAAAGAAATTTTAAACGTTTTCGGTTTGATGGGAATAAAACGATGAAAATACATATAAACCTTACTCTAGAAGAAATAACAACGGCAATTTTGGGTCAATACATGCCCTTTTGAACTTGTCTCATCACTTTGTAAATTAACGTGTCTTTAATCACCTAGCATACGATTTGAAACAGACAGAAAAATAAACTTTATCTTTAATTGTTTTTTTACGTGACTTTACTGAACGATTATTAATATTTAGCGATACTCATATAATTATACTAACACTCTGTATATGTAATTACATTAACTGATGTTTCTTCAATCTTTAATACTTTATTTGCATTGGTCAATTATGCACCAAAATCTTAAAGTGCTACAGAATTGAAATAAATCATAGCAACCTTTAGACTTTCATTAGTGAATCTAATGACACATGAAGAGTATTGTTAAAGCTCCTTTGTTAAAAAGAAGTAACCTCTATATTTTATTTGTATATGCTCAAGGAATATAATGGAACAATCAACAACAATCAATCAATAATACAAAGTCAATACCAGTTCAAGCCTCACTGAATTAATTCCTTGATTTACGGATTTAGATCGCCATCTATTTGAGGTAACAAGATGCTAATTTGCTCAATACAAGTACAATTATATGTTCAGTAGAGATTTTAAATATTTATATGAATGAAGTTTCTTCGACTCTGTGATCTGTGTGTGAAATTCTGCAGGCTACAGTCTTTGAAACTCAGTTCAAAGATATCCAAAAATTAATATTTCCCAACTTCTTGATAAAGCCAAACTGAACCAAATCCGTACATAAAGAGCAGTTCCCGAACGTCATTCGCCAAGGTTCTTCTATTCTGATCGTCAAGATCTTTGAGATAGGTAAACTTTACTTTAACAGAGAATGATATATTAATTATAACATTTGACTATTGCAGATACACTGAAGCTGATGCTAGAGGAAGCCAATCAAACATTTGTTCCCACAAGGACGTTCAAGGACATCATGAGATCACTGGAAAAGAACTGCCATGTGAGTATCTGTGGAGCATCAGGAGAAGGGAAGACCACGATGGCTCTGATGTTGGGACTGAAGTACATAGCACAGGGCTATGACCTGGTCTTTGTAAATAGACTAGACATGTTTGATTTTGGTTCTTGTATTAGTTCAAGTCAGAAAATTTGTCTCATTTTTGATGATATCTTTGGTTCAGTCGGTCATGTCACAGACTTCACCTGTATACAGACGTTGTGTAAACTTTTGAAATTTCACATTGACAAGAACTTAATGTCAAAACAGAAGGATAAGTTTAATACAAAAGAAAATGGCCACACACTGGAAATGAATGCCAAAGAACGAGGACAAATTGGCGGAATGGACAAGGACAATTCAGATAAAAAGAAACAAAGTAGTACACAACAACTGCGAGTGATCTTCACAGCAAAAAGTTACAATTTCAAGGAAGGAATGTCTAAAATGCAGTATCAGCGTTTATTTCTTTTTAACACGGTGTCAGTTTTTGATTTGACCCTCAACCCAGAGAGATCTTATTTACATAAAGAGAAAAAAAAAGTGTTTCAAAAGCATAGGGATTTGCATCCAAATATCAAGATTGAAGATGATATTGTTGAAAACATTCATCAAGTCCACCAGGAATCAATTCTGTTTGGTTTTCCACTTCTCTGTAGATTGTTCTTTAGCTGTTCAACATTCACAGAAAAAGCTGTTGATTTCTTTAAGCGTCCCCTTTTCTATCTCCGAATGGAACTGAATGATATCCTGAGCAGGAGAAATGACCAAGCAGCAGCATTGATTCTGGTCCTGCTTTGTGAGGAAAACATCAAACTTCCTGAACTGGAATTTCCAAGCATCAATACCAAAGTGGATGAAATGTTTATGTATGTCACAACCTTTGCAAGCTCAGCATCTCGTTCAGGCACAGCAGCTGCTGCAAGGAGCTTCAGAGGAACCTTTCTATCTAAGGGAGACAACCTCTGTTTTGCCCACTCTTCTATATACGAGGCATGTGCTTGTGCCTTGTATCAGTTCAATCCCACTTTTGTGTTGAATTTTTGCAGTCTAGACTTCTTGCACGAAAGGCTGAAACCTGGACACGTTGGCGAGTCAGCAGTAGTGTCTGATTACCGGCACCACCTGTTTGTATCTGAGGAATATTTCCATCTGGTAGTAACCAGGATGATAACACCGATGAAACAGGGAACATTCTCAAAGACAGTTGTTCATTCTATGTATAGAAATGAGAGTTTTGTTGAAAAGTTTCTAGAAGAACTTGGACCATCTGCAAAGGAAAATATGGCATGGATTCAGTATAAAGAAAGGGGGAGAGGTTTTCTTTACTGGATTGTAAAAAGCAATAGCCCAAAATTGGTCCAAAGTATTGAGGAGGTGCTATTGATCAACTTTTCTCAAGAGGATATCAACGAAGCTCTCCTGGCTGCTGTTGAATGTGACAGCTTGACTATCCTGAAATATTTAGTTGGACGGCTTGAACAAAATCCTGACGAGACATACATGAATAAACTCCTCCTTGTCAGTGCAGAAAGTAGCAGCAAGGAGATGGTAACTTATCTGCTTAAGATTGGAGCAAAGGTATCGGGAAGTGACATAAAAAACAGAAACATATTGCACCTTCTCTGTATACATGACAGGTCGACTGTACTGGAGTCCATAGCTAGTCAGACAGAAATCACAGGTGATGATCTACACAGAGCAAAGACTGCCCTTGATAGAGAAAAAAGAACCCCAGTAATGTTGGCAGCTTTACATGGAACATTGGACTGCTTCCAGCAGATGCAGTATGAAGATAGCGATGATCTGTCAGATTGCAATGGGGATCATTTGATTCATCTAGCATGTGAAGGGGGAAACATAGACATCGTTCAAACGGTTTTGACTTCTTTGAATATCAACACAAGAGGTCAGATGGGATTGACACCATTAACGAAAACTGCGTACAAAGCACATTCAGAAATATTGGATTTACTTTTGTCCAAGAATGCCGACAGAGGACTTGTAGATAATAATGGCAATGCATTGATACTTTATGCCTGTCATGGAGGTAACAAACATATTGTTGAACGTCTTTTGACCCCTGAAAACATCAATTCGAGAGGTCATCATGATTGGACACCAATAATGGCAGCTGCCAACAATGCACACATAGAGGTGTTTGACTTTCTTTTATCAAAGAATGCGGACGCGGCACTTGTTGATGGTAATGGAAACACTTTGCTACATCGTGCCTGTCTTGGAGGTAGCAAACACATTGTTGAATGTCTAGTGACCTCTGAAAACATCAACACTAGAGGTCAAAATGGATTGACACCAATAATGGCAGCTGCAAACAAAGCACATACAGAAGTGTTTGACTTTCTTTTGTCAAAGGATGCTGAAGTGGGACTTGTTGATGGTAATGGAAAAACTTTGCTACATCTTGCCTGTTTTGGAGGTAGCAAACACATTGTTGAACATCTTTTGAACCCTGAAAACATCAACACTAGAAGTAAAAATGGATTGACACCAATAATGGCAGCTGCCAACAAAGCACATACAGAAGTGTTTGACTTTCTTTTGTCAAAGAATGCTGACAGGGGACTTGTTGGTTATTATGGAAACACTTTGCTACATCTTGCTTGTCTTGGAGGAAGCAAACACATTGTTGAACGTCTTGTGACCCCTGAAAACATCAACACGAGGGGTCAACATGGTTCGACACCAATTATGGCAGCTGCCATCAAAGCACATACAGAGGTATTTGACTTTCTTTTATCCAAGAATGCTGACAGGGGACTTGTTGATGGTAATGGAAACACTTTGTTACATCTAGCCTGTCTTGGAGGAAGCAAACACATTGTTGAACGTCTTGTGACCCCTGAAATGATCAACACGAGGGGTCAACATGGTTCGACACCAATTATGGCAGCTGCCATCAAAGCACATACAGAGGTATTTGACTTTCTTTTATCCAAGAATGCTGACAGGGGACTTGTTGATGATGATGGAGACACTTTGCTACATTATGGCTGCCTTGGAGGTAGCAAACACATTGTTGAACGTCTCGTGACCTCTGAAAACATCAACACTAGAGATCAAAATGGATTGACACCAATAATGGCAGCTGCCAACAATGCACATACAGAAGTGTTTGACTTTCTTTTGTCAAAGAATGCTGACAGGGGACTTGTTGATGGTAATGGAAACACTTTGCTACATCATGGCTGCCTTGGAGGTAGCAAACACATTGTTGAACGTCTTGTGACCTCTGAAAACATCAACACTAGAGATCAAAATGGACTGACACCAATAATGCCAGCTGCCAACAATGCACATACAGAAGTGTTTGACTTTCTTTTGTCAAAGAATGCTGACAGGGGACTTGTTGATGGTAATGGAAACACTTTGCTACATCATGGCTGCCTTGGAGGTAGCAAACACATTGTTGAACGTCTTGTGACCTCTGAAAACATCAACACTAGAGGTCAAAATGGATTTACACCAATAATGCTAGCTGCCAACAAAGCACATACAGATGTGTTTGACTTTTTTTTGTCAAAGGATGCTTTAGTGGGTCTTGTTGATGGTGATGGAAACACTTTGCTACATCATGGCTGCCTTGGAGGTAGCAAACACATTGTTGAACGTCTTGTGACCTCTGAAAACATCAACACAAGAGGTCAAATTGGGTTTACACCAATAATGGCAGCTGCCAACAATGCACATACAGAAGTGTTTGACTTTCTTTTGTCAATGAATGCTGACAGGGGACTTGTTGATTGCGATGGAAACACTTTGTTACATCTTGCCTGTCTTGGAGGTAGCAAACACATTGTTGAACGTCTTGTGACCCCTGAAAACATCAACACAAGTGGTCAAAATGGATTTACACCAATAATGGCAGCTGCCAACAAAGCACATACAGAAGTGTTTGACTTTGTTTTGTCAAAGAATGCTGACAGGGGACTTGTTGATGGTAATGGAAACACTTTGCTACATCATGCCTGTTTTGGAGGTAGCAAAAACATTGTTGAACGTCTTGTGACCCCTGAAAACATCAACACTAGAGGTCAAAATGGATTTACACCAATAATGCCAGCTGCCAACAATGCACATACAGAAGTGCTTGACTTTCTTTTATCAAAGAATGCTGACAGGGGACTTGTTGATGGTAATGGAAACACTTTGCTACATTTTGCCTGTCTTGGGGGTAGCAAACACATTGTTGAACGTCTTGTGACCTCTGCAAACATCAACACAAGAGGCCAAAATGGGTTTACACCAATAATGGCAGCTGCCATCAATGCACATACAGAAGTGTTTGACTTTCTTTTGTCAATGAATGCTGACAGGGGACTTGTTGATTGCGATGGAAACACTTTGTTACATCTTGCCTGTCTTGGAGGTAGCAAACACATTGTTGAACGTCTTGTGACCTCTGCAAACATCAACACAAGAGGTCAAAATGGATTGACACCAATAATTGCAGCTGCCAACAAAGCACATACAGAAGTGTTTGACTTTCTTTTGTCAAAGAATGCTGACAGGGGACTTGTTGATGGTGATGGAAACACTTTGTTACATCTTGCCTGTTTTGGAGGAAGCAAACACATTGTTGAACGTCTTGTGACCCCTAAAAACATCAACACTAGAGGTCAAAATGGATTTACACCAATAATGGCAGCTGCCACCAAAGCACATACAGAAGTGTTTGACTTTCTTTTGTCAAAGAATGCTGACAGGGGACTTGTTGGTGGTAATGGAACAATTTTGCTACATCATGGCTGCCTTGGAGGTAGCAAACACATTGTTGAACGTCTTGTGACCCCTGAAAACATCAACACTAGAAGTCAAAATGGATTGACACCAATAATGACAGCTGCCATCAAAGCACATACAGAAGTGTTTGACTTTCTTGTGTCAAAGAATTCTGACAGGGGACTTGTTGGTGGTAATGGAAACACTTTGCTACATCTTGCCTGTCTTGGAGGTAGCAAACACATTGTTGAACGTCTTGTGACCCCTGAAAACATCAACACTAGAGGTAAAAATGGATTGACACCAATAATGACAGCTGCCATCAAAGCACATACAGAGGTATTTTACTTTCTTTTATCCAAGAATCCTGACAGGGGACTTGGTGATGGTAATGGAAACACTTTGCTACATCATGGATGCCTTGGAGGTAGCAAACACATTATTGAACGTCTTGTGACCCCTGAAAACATCAACACAAGAGGTCAAGATGGACTGACACCAATAATGGCAGCTGCCAACAAAGCACATAAAGAAGTGTTTGACTTTCTTTTGTCAAAGAACGCTGACAGGGGACTTGTTGATGGTAATGGAAACACTTTGCTACATCATGCCTGTTTTGGAGGTAGCAAACACATTGTTAAATGCCTTGTGACCTCTAAAAACATCAACACTAGAGGTCAAAATGGATTTACACCAATAATGGCAGCTGCCAACAATGCACTTACAGAAGTGTTTGACTTTCTTTTGTCAAAGAATGCTGACAGGGGACTTGTTGATGGTAATGGAAAAACTTTGCTACATCTTGCCTGTCTTGGAGGAAGCAAACACATTGTTGAACGTCTTGTGACCCCTGGTAACATCAACACGAGGGGTCAACATGGTTCGACACCAATTATGGCAGCTGCCATCAAAGCACATACAGAGGTATTTGACTTTCTTTTATCCAAGAATGCTGACAGGGGACTTGTTGGTGGTAATGGAAACACTTTGCTACATCTTGCCTGTCTTGGAGGAAGCAAACACATTGTTGAACGTCTTGTGACCCCTGGTAACATCAACACGAGGGGTCAACATGGTTCGACACCAATTATGACAGCTGCCATCAAAGCACATACAGAGGTATTTGACTTTCTTTTATCCAAGAATGCTGACAGGGGACTTGTTGATGGTAATGGAAACACTTTGTTACATCTAGCCTGTCTTGGAGGAAGCAAACACATTGTTGAACGTCTTGTGACTCCTGAAAACATCAACACTAGAAGTGAAAATGGATTGACACCAATAATGGCAGCTGCCAACAATGCACTTACAAAAGTGTTTGACTTTCTTTTGTCAAAGAATGCTGACAGGGGACTTGTTGATGGTAATGGAAACACTTTGCTACATCATGGCTGCCTTGGAGGTAGCAAACACATTGTTGAACGTCTTGTGACCCCTGAAAACATCAACACAAGAGGTCAAAATGGATTTACACCAATAATGGCAGCTGCCAACAATGCACATACAGAAGTGTTTGACTTTCTTTTGTCAAAGAATGCTGACAGGGGACTTGTTGATGGTAATGGGAACACTTTGCTACATCATTCAAACATTGAAGGTAGCAAACATATCGTTGAGTCTTCTGGCAGCTGAAAATATTGTTGAACGTTTTCTGACCACTGATAACATCAACACGACAGCTGATAATGAATGGACACCAATATTGTGTGCTGCCATATACAGAAATATTCAACTTTCTTTTCTCAAGCATGCTGACAATTGATTATGAAGGAGACACTTACATCGTGCCTGTCTTAGAGGTAGCAAACACTTAGTGATGAATCTGTAGCGACACATCAAGGACTTGCACAACTTGGGGTGGTGTTAAAATGGTTATAAGTCGGGTCTTTCTTTCGTCCATTTGAATCCAAAATCAGAGAATTACAATCTGGGACTGGTTCTACACTTATCTAGACCTTCAACCTAAAGGTGCAAGTTAAGGGGACACTGAAAATTTGACACTCTGATCGAGTTAACAACAGAGGGTTTCTGCTCAATTGATAGAAGTGTAATATCTTCTATGGAGTTCATAGCCAAGTGACTTGACTGACTATATGATACCAGTGAGCAGTAAGAGATTTGGGAAAATTCTGGTTGTCCTGATTGACTCCTTAAACTGTGACATGACATGCATAATGACACTTATCATTATTTACCTGTTCAACATTTCAAAAATCCGCATTTAGCAAGGGCCATGAACGCCTTCTGATTCCGATGGAAGAATGTAAAAATGAAAGACAACAGAATCTAGGTACAATTACCGATGTGCAGACCGGATGGCACTATTTCATTGCTTAAACTTGTATACATTGCAAGTAGATTCTAGATTTACCACTTAGTAAAATCTAGAGTGTACAGATTTATATTCTATACTCATCGTTATAGACAAATGTGCAGCGTTAACCTTATGATATTGGCAGGAAGTATCTAATGAGAACAACGACTATTTGTAATTCTACTAGACTATCATATGCTATAGACTGTACCATTGGCTCAGTGGTAGAGTGTCCGTTCCGCACCCGGGGTTGATTTCTGGTCGCCTCAAAACAAAAGTCGTTAAAAGATGGGAGTTGTTGCTGTTTTGATTGACACTGACACATTGTAAAGGTAGATCATTGCGCTGCACTGTAGTTGCCGGGTGCCATGGGCACAAATCAAATTTCCCATATACTTGTACTTACAATTGAGTGTTATTATTATTATTAGTGTGGAGTTTTGAGGTAATATAACTTTTTTATGGTAGATAGTAAAGAAGATATTTGCTGTTTTTACATTTGTTATGAACAATTTCTTATTGTCTTTGTAAATACATGCTTACGTGTTTCTTACAATGTCTTTGATATGTATATATTTTTGTTTTGCACAATTCAATTGTGACATTTGTTTTATTTGACTCTGTTACTGTTATTATGAAATATTAGATAAGATTGGATTAGATTAGATTAGAAAACACTTAACTACCAATAAGGAATTCTTTAAATATAATGTATAATGGGTTCATGATTCATTTAAGCATAACTACATTGATTCTGAAATATAATTGATTCATGTGTTCATATCATGCATGCCTGCATATACAAAACGTTCTTACATTTTAATAATGTTGTTGTAAAGAATATAGTATGTATAGAATGTATATAAGTAATCTAGTGCTGTTGCAACATCTTCCCCAACTATTTATTCTTGTATTACGCATCTCGTTTAGAATGAACAGTAAAAATCGACTTGACCATTCATTCTTGAATATTTTGTCTGAATTGAAAGACCAAGATAATCCAAGACCACATTTTTGGTCAATATAGCTTTATAAAATAATTTATGTAGGAAATAGATGTACAGTTTCTTTGACTAATTGCGATTGTCTTTACGAAACATAAAGAAATAATACTGACAACGACTATGTAAAACAAAAGTAAATAATTATTTAATTTAACGTATAAGATTTTGTAATTGAAAAGCTCCATATGGTACTAGATGTTAACTAAAGGTTATTCAGCTTTGATTGACTTAAAGTTTCCGAAGCTCATTTAAGTGCTCTTTTTAAGAACTGGCAAGATGTTTTTACAAAGATTAAAACACGGTTATTATTTTCAAGCCTACACATAATTAAGCTTAACAAGTTAATACATGGATGAAAGTAGTATATATGCCCTCACATCGCTTACCAAAGAAATGCTATGATATGATGCCTCTATTTGATAGAAATGGACATAAAAATTGGGTCACAGATGTAAAACAATTATTGTTCTCAACTGGCTTTGGATATATTTGGCACAATCAGGAAAATGGAATATATCCAGAATTCATAAAAACATTTAGTCAAAGATTAAAAGATATATATTTTAAAAATTGGCAGGCAAAACTATCTCTTTCAAGCAAATGTGACACATATCAACTGTTTAAAAGAAGTATCCATACCGAATACTATCTATCTTGTTTAAATGTTAAGACGTACAGAGTAAGTCTAGCACGTTTTCGATGCTCGTCACACGAACTGTACATTGAGAAAGGTAGATATATAAATATTAGTAGAGAGCAAAGAATCTGTCAATTATGCCAACCAAATGAAATTGAAGATGAGTATCATTTTTTACTTGTATGTCCGATCTACAGTAGCATTAGAAAGAAATATATTAGAGAAAAGTATTATGTATATCCAAACATGCTTAAATTTTCCAAACTATTAAATAGTTTAGATAACAAAGAAATCGAAAACCTGTCCATGTATATATTCTACGCATCTGTATATAGAAACCATATTGTTACATAAATAGTATATGTAAAATCAAATGTATTATGTATTGTACTATAGGCCGGTGGCCTTTTCAGTACCGGAAATAAAGATTGATTGATTGACTACATGGAGTCAGCAAGCAGTTTTGAATAAATATTTGCTTATCATAAGGATTGGACTATTTAGTAACTACTCATCATTAGTTTCACTTGTCATATTATTTGTCGCCGCTAATGGCTGAAATATTACTCCAACTCAAACATTCACTCAAGTTATTGTTATATCATCAATGATTATTTGTAATTTGTAACAATGAAATATGTTTTATGATAGTACCATAAAGGCCAAGATTGTTTTCAAAATGCATTTGCTTTATGCATTGAACCGATGTTTTTTTATATAAGCAAATGGAATTTCTGTTACACATCCATTGTCCTGACATGTCATTGACAGTGAATATTACAAGATAAAGGGTCTGTCTGTATGTCAAACTATTACGCTTTGTATGTTATTTTCAACTATTGCATGTTTAACAATACTTGAGATAATGTAAATAGATATCATTGGGAAGATATATTCAAATTTCAACTGTACATGTTAGTGTTCTAGTTCAACTGAAACATATTGTGTATATTATTTTTTTCATTATAAACCTTTACTGACGTCATTCAATTATTCTTTGATGTCTTTAGATATCTAAATTTTCTTCTGACTCACACGACAAGGGAATTTTTTACTAATGTCCATTGAATGCAGGTTATTGTCAACATAATCGTCCTGCAAGGCAGGCATATTATTATATATATTATGTCCCTCTGTAATAACTATTTTAACTATAGAAGTGATGATTTCGTTTGTTAAATTCAAAATGAACGGACTATCGCGTTTGAAAAAATAACTATTATTAAGTTTGGCAACATGCAAATGTTTTGACACTATGGCCCTTGGACAAAATCCCGCTGGCAAACATCCATTATTCTTTTAAAAAATGCCCGTGGACCATGTTTTATCTATAAATCAACCCATGTATTGTCCCATGTCCTGTGTCTTTTTCCGGTACAATAGTTTCATGATACTGTTAGCACTTAAGGGGCAGTAGCACGTTTTTGGATAATTTTATATTTTAAATATTTCCCTGATAATTGTAAGTTATTTCTTAATGTGATATCTTGACAGTGTCAACAATCTCATTACACAAGCCAGTCATCCATAGTCAGAGGACAAAGTATGAAGATTCACATAAAATCCATTGGCGGCCATTTTGTGTGAACACCTTTAATACATTTTATGTAAGAAAAATGAATCGCATGGCTAAACTTTATGTTATATATTTGAATAATTACTGCTCAATTTAGTTTAAATACATTGTCTTTCAATTGGAACTTTCTATTTTCATTTTCCTTCATCACCTTATTACTATTTTATTTTTCCTTTATCACCCTAAAAACGTGCTATACTGCCCCTTTAAGACAAACTTTGTTTGAATGGTCTTGTAAATTATTACAAATACAATTGTTAATATGGATTTTGTAAGTATCTCCAACCCTGATAAACATTTCATCTACATGTATCACTCTACTGTGCAGGACTATAAAAGTTGTATGTTGCTCCTGTTGTAAAAAATTTTTTTTTTTTTATAATTTTCAATGTAATGAATAATGTCAAGAAACTGTTGCTGCTTCAACCATTTTGAAGATCCTAGTATTGCTAGATTCAGTAGGGTTTTTGGTTTCCATCCGCATCAGTTTCAAACCCATGCATCAAACCCTTTCTCCAGAGGATGACCAAACAATATTATATATATATAATATAGTTAATATAAACTTTGATTTCAAAATCCTAGAAAACAATGATGCAGATTGTTACTGTTCCTGTGAGCCTTTTTCACAATTAAAAAGTGAAATGCATGATTAAGTATAATTAATTTTCTTTTGCGTTAAATTATTTTATTTTCATTTACAAACCAAATTAAAAATTAGAGAGAGAAAATAAAAGTAGTGAATCCGCTTCATTGCATCAATTATCAAGATTAGTAACATTTTATGTTTGCTATGGATGTTACCCATGTGGTGCAAATGTGCATCTTAGGTGTAAAAATCCTAGGGTAAAAAATTTTTTTGAAAAATGTTCTCGAAAATTAGCCAAACTTCTGACGTCGTTAAGTTTCAGGAGCGTAATTTCAAAACGTTATGCATCAAATGTGAGATTTCCATTTTCCACTGGTGTGCCTTTAATGTTTTTTATATAATTAGTTCTAGGTGGCCATAATATTTTCAAATTTTGACCAAAAATCGTCACATGACGAAATGTCCTAATTATATTGTTGTTATGTAATGACAGTCAAATTAGCACGGGGTCGCGAAGCTGTACTTTCAGAGTCGGGGAATATCAAACATTATAAAATATTCTTGATGTCCATTTTCCTTTGATAAATTGTGCTGTGTATATACTTGTTTGCTTGACAAGATTTGTTATTTGTATGAATATGTTTGATACAGTTTGATATGTTTGATTTTGCACCATATTCTTGTATGTGGACACTTGTTAATTCATCGGTTTTATACGATTGACCTAATTTACCTTATATTGTTATGTAATTTTATCATGCTTTGAAAAAGAGTATACCTTTTATGTTATTCTGAACTCCATGATAATTCATTGATGTCGTCTTTTGTGTTACTGATTGTGACTAAACAAAGGATTTTATGTAAAAAGAGAATTTTTTTGGAATATTACCTTCTATATCAAAGCTTGAATTGGTGAAGGTACATTGGCTTTCAATTTGATAGCTACAGTTTTGGCTTGGGATCTGCAGTCTGCATATTTTAGTTCAGAAAGGTAAACATCTGTATACAATTGCTATTTTATGAACGATTCAAGAAGTATGTTCTCTCAATCTCATATATCATTAATGTTTTGACAATTAAATTAACAGAATATCACAAGTGGACTGTATTATGAAGTGATATATGCTTTATATTTGTATGTTTAGCTCATCTGGCCTGTAAGGCCCAATGGGCTTATGGCATGGCATGGTGTCCGGCGTCCGTCCGTCCGTCCGTCCATCCGTCCGTCCGTAAACTTTGTGGAATTTCGACATCTTCTCCAGAACCTTCAGCCTAGAAAGCTGGCACTTGGTGTACAGAATCCTTGACTAGTGAGGATTAAAAGTTGTAGCTTTGGTGGCCCTGTGGTCCCTAATAAGGGCTATAGGGGCCATGCCCTTAAAACCTAAAAAAAATATTTTCTCCTAAAGCACAAGGCATAAAATGCTGAATGTTATGTAGAGACTCCTTCAGTAATAAGATTCTTAAATGTTCATTTGGTGACCCTGTGGCCCCTACTAAGGGGAACCACATTGACCACACCCTAAAGCAAAAATGATATGAAGCCTTATGAGCTACAGAGTCAATGGCTTTATTTTTGTATATTTTTATAGGAATTAAAAAAAAAATTTCATACTGTTATGTATTAGTCTGTATGTATAATCTGTCTTTTTTTATATAATATCTGTCAGCATCAGTCGGTCAGATTTTTTTAATGAAAACATGCACTTCAAGTATATAATTTCACATACTTCCTAAATTAGGGAATTTGCACATTTATTGTTTATAATGAATAGCTGTCAATCATATTGTTATACAACATAAACACAATATTTTAGTGAACCAAAAGCATTAAATGTCGTTGAATATATGGAAGACATTTACTTATCATGTCTGTCCATTATGCTATTAAAGGGGCAGTAGCACTTTTTTGAAAATTTATATTTTCAATTTCTCACTGATAATTGTACGTTAATGCTTAATGTATTATTTGATGGTGTCAAAAATCTCGTTACACACACTAATCATCCATATTCAGAGGACAAATCATAAGTCCATTGGCAGCCATTTTTGTGTGAACACCTTTAATTCATTTCGGGTAGAAAGAGGAATCGCAAGTCTGAACTTTACATTTTTACATTGATTTATTACTGCTTCATTTAGTTTAAATACATTGTCTTTCAATTGGAGTCATATATTTTCTTTTTCCTGACATCACCTTATATTATCCCCCAAAAAACGTGCTACTACCCCTTTAACATAAACATATTGTTTGCAAAGTTTTGGTTAACCAACCTATTCCTCACAGTAAAAAGGTCGTGTTTTGAGTTTGCAAATTATTCAAAGTTTCTACAATATTCGACTATGTGAAATATTACAATATTTAGCTGTTAATGTGTTCGTTCTAGTATTGCTTAACTTTGATGTTAACTGATATGAAAGAATTTCAAACAGAATAAGTATTATACAATTAATATGAATATAAATTTGTTCGAGTAAAGTATAATTATTCTAAACTTTTTGTTTGTGTTTTTATTGAATTAGGTGTAAAATCTTTGTTAAATAATATGTTTTCTGTCAAGTGTTGAGATTTTATTACCAATGCACACTTCGATAGATCGACATTTCAAACATGTTTAGTTCTTCTCTTATTGTATTTGTTTCTTCTGTTGACAATATTTCTTTTAATCATATCTATTCAGGCATTGTTATTTTTAATATGTTCAGTCAAATAAAATAATAGTTTGAACGATTTTAAAACCCCATTCCGAGATATTTGAGATTAAAAACATTGTTTTGATCATACAACACATTTTAAAAGTTTGTCCAAAAACAACCAAACTTCTTACGTCATTCAGTTTCAGGAAACACTTGAAAACTGATAGACTTAGAAACTTCATGAACCAAATGTGAGATTTCCATTTTCCATCGGTTTGCCTTTGGTGATTTTCAACATTTTCAAATTTTGTCCCTCTCGTCAAACTTGCTGCGTTATTTGTTGTCGAGCGAGATGCCGAAGAATACCGAACTTTAATGAGCACAAGAACAAATGACGTAATAATAGCCTGACGAACCTTGAAGCGTGTAGTTGTTTACATCCAATCGCAGGGAAAGTTATTCGACGTGAGTTTACAGAGATGTTGTTTTACTTAATAGATGATAATGATAAAATATATCGCCAACCACCTTTTCAGAAATATGCAAAGGTCATATTCGATGCAAGTTGTTATTCTATTCGATAGATTTCTATCATGTTAAAGTAAAACCTAAATTATAGTATACTAGAATACTATTCATTCATTCATGCAAGAGTAATTGCCGACATTTGATCAGTTATATATAGATATTATCAATTAAAAACTCATTTACTGTGAAAGTCAAACGTTCAGTTTCATTCAGTCTGAAGGACAAGTCAAGGTCAAAGTTTTAGTTTCAGTTTTGCAAGGGCAATATTTATGCACTTCAGTCAAATGTTAATCACATCAATCTTGCCTCTACCATTTGCGCACTTTCCAGCTCTCAATAATGAATTTTAAACACTACTACCCCTATCCGTTATCATACGTCATTTCGCAAAAGTCACATGGACAGTGTACTAACACCTACAGACACAGGCAATTGGCAATAAAATGCAGCGAAAAGTGATGTACTCTGTAAACATTGGCCGGTCCTATTCTAACCCTTCGGTCATATTGTAATGAGGGAAAGAGTATGGCCTGATTGTGTATCATACTCACTCAGATATCTGGTCCGTGACGAAAGTAATACATTAGAATCTTTCAAAAATATCACTAAATCAAACTAATATTTCAGTAAAAGTTATTATTGGCTTTTCTGTCTAAGTAAACCTAGCCTCAAAATTATCCGTTTCACTCCTAAACTGACTCTAGAAAGGTATTATAGAGGGTCGCGTCAGCTGACCTTTCTGCGACCTATGACCCTCCAACGTTATACGTGGGAAGGCAGACTATTATGGCTTGGTAAGATGAGTTCTGATTGATCAATTCGATACGTGGGCTGACGCGACCCTCTACTAGGCCTTTCTAGACTC
This sequence comes from Steromphala cineraria, assembly GCA_916613615.1. NCBI lineage: Eukaryota > Metazoa > Mollusca > Gastropoda > Trochida > Trochidae > Steromphala > Steromphala cineraria. Next base: position 34,112,444 of record OU744722.1, on the reverse strand, counting down.
AGTACAGGAGTGAAACGAATAATATTAAGGCTAGGTTTACTTAGACTGTCGGCTTTTAAACTTCTAGATTTCCTTTGCCAAGCTGAGACTTTGACTTTAAGAATGTAATGTTATTTAGGACGAACTTTAGATAAAAGTAAATATTTACATGAATGTGTTATACTGCTGATGTGCAATTGCCCATAGTGGGTTTTTTGCTTTTCAGTTTCTGAAATTCAATGCATGAATTAAATGTCAACAAAAAGCAAATGAATATTTGTTTTCTTTCCCATGAATAGGAAAATGTTTGCTAAAAGGTAAAAACATAAAACGGTGGTTTTTACCCTGTAAGAATGATATATTCGGTGCCCCCTAGGTCTACTAGTATTTTCATCATTACACTCACACACAAATCGTTTAGCTGAAAAGTTTCAGTAAGTAATACACAGAATCCATGGCAGTCCCAACTTCAAGCAATGATCCAAATCTTTAACAAGCTGAAATCTTTAAATGCTTGACTTCATTAATATTAAATGTTTCATTTCAAAACATTTTGAATTTTGACTTCTGAATAAAGTTAGGGTATATTTTCTGAATAGACCAATCATATTTTCAAGATGAATGTCGAATTATGTGATTAATTGTAAGAAGGATACCTGCTAAATTAATTACAATTTCAGAGTTGTAAAGCGTGTAAACACGGTGTTCTTTATCAATATTAGGTACACATTGCTATCTGCATTATTAAATGATATTTTAAATAATATCTACATATACAAATCATTTTTGACTGCTTGTATAACGTCTAAACCCTCTGTGCCATAATTCAGCATCTTCCTAGATCCACGCATAAATAACAGTACATCCATGAATATACTTTAAAATTCAACTCACCTTTGCTTCCTCCTGAAATTGTGTTCAAAACATGAGATAACTTCATTTTCCTCTTCATCTTCAAACCATCATGTTCTTTCGATTGTGTACAGCTCGTGCAATATGACATTTACTTAAAATCAGTGCATCACAAGATGAAATTAACAACGACCGTGCAACAACACCTTTTGCTTCACAAAGAGGGAAACATTTAATAGACTGAATAGTGTTTTAAACTTATGAATATCATAAGCCATAAACAACAATTTCGGTGACGTTTTCAAAAAAATTTGTTTTGTTTCAATGTAGAGTTTTGGTGTTTTTTCAAGTCGAAACAACTAGAAACAGATGGTTTCTTGCTCAGATTTGTCTGAATGACAACTTCGCCATGACATCCTCAATCTGCACATGAAATTCGCGTATTGTGCAAATGAAATGTTTAGAAGTGGAGTGTATTTAAGTTTTACCCCATAACAACAACTATCAAATAACTAAATATTTGGTTGACGATTCAAACAGGAGGTTATTGAGCGTTACATCTCGGGAAGTCTTGGTATATCTGACTTATACCCCACTCCGGTCAAGTCATATTTGACGAGAAAGAGCTTTCAATGATTCTTTAAGTATACATCTCTTGACCTAACTAGATCAATAGAATATTAACTATAATCTTCTGGTGGTGGTTTTAAACTTCATTACATTAAAATTTGGTACAGACTAGTACTTATATACTTAGGCTTATATATAGAAAACAAGAGATATATAAAATAATAGAAAGTACCTCTGCTTGTATCAATCCTTAGTAGCTCAGTCGATAGAATCGCTGCTTAACAACATAAAGGTCCCTGGTTCGATTACCACCATCTTTGATTATAATTCTCTAATACTTATCATTCTAAATTTTACAAGTCCGTTTATTTGCCAACGTTGAAGATCTCTTCTTCTGTCTTTATGTACATTAACAATAAAGAGTATGTGTATTAGAAAAGTAGAGGTGTATAAGTTAGGTAGTAAATAGTAACCTATGCCGAGTTTGATACGGGTAATATCACCCCGAGGGAACCGAGGGGTTATATTTCCCGTATCAACCGAGGCATAGGTTACTATTTGCCATACACGCCGAGGAAAACATAGTTAAATATATGTTTTAATCGTTGTTGGAACGCAGTAATGTCAAAATTAAAGGAATAATTGCCCATTTATCACATTTCGTCCAATACATTATGAATGCAAGACAGAGTACACCCCACGAGCATAGCGTGGCAGCAAGAACAACTTATCCGTGTGCAATACTTTGCACGAGATTTACGAGCTCGTCTGTTGTCGTGAAGATCGCATTGTCCAATCAGCAAGCAATGTCGCGGTGACGTATGCGCCTGCGTGTAAATGCACGTGCTCTTATCATTTGACTTGACAAAGCGACGAGACAGCAAGGATAGTTTCAAGATGGCCAACACGTGCTTGTCGGAGTACTCTTACAGCGAAGAAAACTTAATGGATAATATTTTTCGAGAGCCCAGCTCAAGAAAACGCTACAGTAACTACATACGTCCAATAAAGGAACAATTTTCGGATATTTGCTGTTGGAGCGCAAGTGTGTGAACAGTGGAATGTGCCGGACTATCCATAATCAACGCATATTTTATTATTCACTGGATTATATTGTCATTTTTGTGTTACGATGCAGTTGGGCATTCTTTGAATGTTATTGGATCAGCGACACGTCTTTTCCAGACAGAAACACATCTGCAGCTTGTGTACACGGATTATCCATGTTGAATGAAGGTAAGGGATATGTTAGTCCAACTGCATATTTCTTTCAATGAGTGCAAGTTTTTAATACTAGCATAACATGAACCATTAGTTCACCTGTCAAAGTCTTAAAACATGGTTGGCATGAGCTATTGTTTGTACTCATTGTTAAAATCAACATTTCTGTTTCGAAATTGGTGTGCTGAGATTGACGGAATTGCTACTGTGTTCCTAAATAAGTGTTCACGATTAAAGATATATTGGCATTAATGCAAAAGAAACATTTGAGCGTTGAGTATAAACTTTTTAACATTTTAATATAATGATGTAAATTAAGTGGAATTATATTTTTCTTACAGGTAACAAGTGGATTGAAAACATCAGGGATTTACAGGACAGCATCTACCGAATTACGAAGATCACCCCGTACCTGCACAAAAACCGAAATCACGCCTCTGACAGAAAACCCAACTGTTGAAGGTTTCAGGAACTAATAAAGGAGTTGAAAATGTACCGTTTTCATGAAAGAATAAAAAAAATTGAAAGCTTGTCATGTACTTCATACGAAACCATTGATAAAATCGTCACCCAAAGTCGATACTGATCATATTGACCTAGGGAGTTATGAGATATCTAACCGTTATGCCATCTTTCGACCCCATAACATTTATACGGAGGTGTTTTTTTAAATATTACTAGAGGCGAAGACGAGAGTAATATTTAAAAAACACCGACGTGTTTTAACCGAGGGAGGATACTGAAAGTCGAGGCGAAGCCGAGATTTTCAGTATCCGGACGAGGATATGATTTAGCTAAATGTATGACGTCACGAAAGGTTGGATATCTCATAACTCCCAAGGTCATTGGCAAGGTCTGATATCAAATAATACCCTAGGGCGATATGGATGAACAACCGATGATGACGTCATAAGAGGTTGATATGAGAATGAACCAATGATAAGGGAATGGGACCATATCATCCCTAGGTGTGTATATAATGATCACATCCTCGTCGCTTTTGCTGTCGCGTGATGGTTATATCCGTTACCCACTCAGGGCCACTGTAGGTCATTATCTTAACCTTATATACCTCAAGGCCCATTTAACACTATTTGAAGCGAGTTTTTGTTCGGGAGAACATCCGTCGGAATGGAATTGAGAGGGCCTTAGACTGTATAACACCCCGCCGGGAGGGCCTTGCACTGTATAAGACCCTGCTGGGAGGGCCTTATACGAAATAATAACATCCAAGGAGGTTATTATTTATTATGAGGCCCTCCATTTCGCACCTTATAATTTCAAAGACCGGTAAGGTAATCGATCTCAAAAAATTTCAGAAGCGAAACCGCGGGATTCGAACCCACAACCCTTCGCTCTGTAGCCCAAGACTTATACCATTAGACCACAAAGGATTGGTGAATATGAAGGAATTGTTTTGTGAGGTCTTTGCTGCTCTCCTAGAACTTGATGATATTAAATTGCGCTCTACTGTACACTTTATACGTCAGAGATGTGGTGTATCTCTGTAACAAAAATTAATAACGCCCTTAATATGCTTATGCTATAGCGTTCTGGCAAAATGTCCAAGATAAAACATTTCGTGGCAGAAAATGGGGGATTCGAACACAGAGACACTCACTTCGTAGTCCAAGATTATACCACTAGACCACAAAGGATTGGTAAGTGTGAAGGGATTGACTGTTGATATCTATTCTGCTCTCCTCAAACTTTAAAAGTTTATTTTCACTGTTCACCTTAAATGTTAGAAATGTGATTTTATTTTCGATATATGACATTTGCAACAACCTCATCCTCTAGCTATAGCGTTCAAGAAAAAATTCTAAATGTAAAATGTAAAAAAGTTGAACATTAGGGATTCGAACCCTCAACCTTTCAAGCTGTAGTCCAAGACTGTACCACTAGGCCACAGGGGATTGGTTAGTAAAAGGTTATTGACTATTGAAGTCTATTCTGCTCTCCTCAAATTTAATGAAATTAATTTGTTGATTTTTTTTCGCTTTTAAGTTAAATAAGTGATTATTTCGGTATATAAGATAGATAACACACACATCCTCGGGTGTTATAGCAAACAGAGGCCTTTGCCTACGGGACGACCCTCGTGCGCTGACGCGCACTCGGGTCGTCCCTAGGGCAAAGGCCTCTGTTTGCTATAACACCCTCGTATGCGTGTGTTATCCATAACTTATATACCTCAAGGCCCATTTAACACTATTTGAAGCGAGTTTTTGTTCGGGAGAACATCTGTCGGAATGGAATTGAGAGGGCCTTAGACTGTATAATACCCCGCCGGGAGGGCCTTGAACTGTATAAGACCCTACTGGGAGGGCCTTATACGAAATAATAACATCCTAGGAGGTTATTATTTATTATTAGAAACCTATCGGGGATTTCGTCTATTGTTTTGGAGGTCTCTTGTATTCCCGTAATAACCTCTAAGGAGGGTTTACATTGGGAAGTCAGGGCATTATATTCACATGTAACACCTACTCGGGGGGTTGGAAGGTTTTTATATTCATATGTAACACCTACTCGGTGTTTGGAAGGTTTTTATATTTCAAAGTCAAAGGGTTTTATATTCCTATGTGTAACCTAACCCATACGTCCACATTATCTTGAAAAAACTTACAATGCTTCCGATGTGCGGGATTCGAACCCTCAACCCTCTGAACCGTAAGCTAGCACTATAACCACTACTCTAACGGGCCAGTTAGAAGTGAAGGTTATGTTAAACAATCTATTGATTGAAGATCAGATTTCGGTACAAAAAATCGGCCCTAAAGCGTTAGGAAATCCAATTGCACTTTAATTCCAATTTTAAATGCATACAAACATTCAAAATGGATATTAACAGTGTTACACCTTTTCATTTGTGATAAATTTAAAGGATCCAAATACGGTGTCAACCACGTGACTTGTCGATTGTCATTTGTAAAACCTTACACCTCGAAGAATGCTTTGCACGTGCATTATGTGCTATGTCAATATCAAAAAGTCGTCTGAACACAATGCTTTTTTTTAAGGAAATTCATTTTAATCTTTTATATTCAGAATTGAAGCGACAGTATAAAGTAATGTAATCCAATAATAAATGTTAAAATTAACCGACGAACATGAATCCTTGATATTTGTTGTTTTTTTCTCAATTTTTATGATCAGTCTGAAAATATGATTACAAATACTACAATATGGACAAATGATTACGGGTTGTTAATAACGGCATCTAAGTTAGTTAAAACACTCGAACTCGGTTATGCTTGGGTTTTCAAAACCTTCGGAAAGAAAGCCTCGCGGGAAGTAAGACCTCAAGCTTCGCTTTCGGTCTTACTTTCCTCTCAGCTTTCTTTCCTCAGGTTTTGAAATCCCAAGCATAACCTCGTTCTCGTGTTTTAACCCTAACTGAGGCCCTCAATTTCGCACCTCATAATTTCAAAGACCGGTAAGGTAATCGATCTCAAAAATTTTCAGAAGCGAAACCGCGGGATTCGAACCCACAACCCTTCGCTCTGTAGCCCAAGACTTATACCATTAGACCACAAAGGATTGGTGAATATGAAGGAATTGTTTTGTGAGGTCTTTGCTGCTCTCCTAGAACTTGATGATATTAAATTGCGCTCTACTGTACACTTTATACGTCAGAGATGTGGTGTATCTCTGTAACAAAAATTAATAACGCCCTTAATATGCTTATGCTATAGCGTTCTGGCAAAATGTCCAAGATAAAACATTTCGTGGCAGAAAATGGGGGATTCGAACACAGAGACACTCACTTCGTAGTCCAAGATTATACCACTAGACCACAAAGGATTGGTAAGTGTGAAGGGATTGACTGTTGATATCAATTCTGCTCTCCTCAAACTTTAAAAGTTTATTTTCACTGTTCACCTTAAATGTTAGAAATGTGATTTTAATTTCGATATATGAAATTTGCAACAACCTCATCCTCTAGCTATAGCGTTCAAGAAAAATTTCTAAATGTAAAATGTAAAAAAGTAGAACATAAGGGATTCGAACCCTCAACCTTTCAAACTGTAGTCAAAGACTGTACCACTAGGCCACAGGGGATTGGTTAGTAATAGGTTATTGACTATTGACGTCTATTCTGCTCTCCTCAAATTTAATGAAATTAATTTGTTGATTTTTTTCGCTTTTACGTTAAATAAGTGATTATTTCGGTATATAAGATAGATAACACACACATCCTCGGGTGTTATAGCAAACAGAGGCCTTTGCCTACGGAACGACCCTCGTGCGCTGACGCGCACTCGGGTCGTCCCTAGGGCAAAGGCCTCTGTTTGCTATAACACCCTCGTATGCGTGTGTTATCCATAACTTACACCACTAGGGACAGTTATGTTCATAGTTCTTACGAGTCGATGTTTTTAATAACCAAACTTCAACTCGGTTATTTCCATGTGTTGAGGTCGGTAATTGTGGCAATGCAAGATTTTCCTCATAAGCAGATACCTAACACACTCGGCTTCGCCTCGGACTTGGTATCTTACATAAATTGGTTCTTCCAAATTTGTCGAAAAAAACCTCTAAATAACTATCTCACATAACCAATATTACCACCCCAACCAAAATATCTAGACACAATACACAAACATTTTAAGCATTTAATCTAATTGAAAGTCTTTCCAAGTACATGTTTCAACAATTGGATTTGGTCGCGATCGTGTTCCATGCTGCAAGAGAGGGGCGCTACTGCTAGTACTTGTAGTCATCTCTCCATCACTGCTTCTCAAAAGGGTGGTCATACCTGAATGTAGTACCCCAAAACCCCTACAACCCATTTTCCCTACAGCTTATAACAACAAAGCTATGGTTCATTGCACTGCTAATCTCAAGCCTGATGCCTCTGACAATAATGGACTGGCCCAGAACATAACATGAACATGACAAAGAGACAGTTTTTAAGTGTATGGTTAGACTACCCCCTGCACTTTACATAGGTACAATACCAGTTAGACGACCTTCAAGAAAGAAAAAACGCACATTGCGAAGACACCAACGCTGGAAACAACAGCAAATAACAGACTAAGTATATCAAACCAAAAAGATAAGTATTACTCCATTCACTCAATTATCAATAAATTTAATTATAAAACATTACTAATTACAAATAACTATAAATACAATTCAAACACAATTATTCAACTACAATTTTATTTTATCACAATTAAAAATACCATCTCAAATACTACTTTAAACCTTTTTACCTCAATATAATTTCCCATACATAATATATGCTTTCTATCTCTTTCAGGTACCACGCCATTTCACAACACTATTTATTTACTTACTATTCATATATATATCGCCCCCCCCCCCCCCCCTCCACTCTATTCCAAATTCTAAATTAATTTTAACCACTTTAGAACTTTTATTAATTTTACTTGGGTGTCTAAGACCTACATTGTATTCTAAATTTCATGCCCCCTTTTTTGGAAATAATTCAGGCTTAAACCCCACGTCGGCGACATCACCGTATGGTGAAGAAGACGTTAAACCCCAATCCAACAACAACAAGAGACAGTTGGCAGTTTGATGTTTTGATGACATATACATAGCAATAGAGAGACATATATTTTATCATATCATTATCATTAAATATCTTCAGTTTATCACATTTCATCACATACATTCATTTTATACTTTATACTATATTACTATATATAGATACATACATTTAAATATATTTTTTGTTTACATATTTACATTTTGGCCGAAAGAGAATTGATACAGTGTTACTTGTGGATAATTGAAATCCCCTTTTTCGGGTCCATTCATTTACTTTGATTAAGGCTTTTTGTAATATTTCTGCAAACATGTTGATGTTTGTGACTGACCCAAGGGCCCCGTCGTCAGCGAATTGTGAGGTGTTCACTTGCTTGGGTAGTTCGTGAAATAGATCATCATAATATTGAACAAGGTTGGTTATATGATACTTCCTTGTGGGTTCCATTTTCTAAATTATAGTAGTCTGATATTTGATCATCTGTTTTAAGACGAATAGTTCTGTCTGACGTAAAGTCGTATCAAACCTCTTTTCCAGAGCATGTCAAATGCTTTACTAAAGTCTAGGAAGACTGCTAAAGTGAATTTGTTATTTTGTTGAGCTTGTCTGATAGAGTGTTGTAATCTAACAATATGGTCAGTGGTGCTATTGGATTTTCTATATCCTGATTGATTTTGTGTGATCAAAGATTTGATGTTTGACATTCCTCAATCTAGTTAAAACTAGCTGTAATGTTATCGTCCTCTAAGGACTTAGAGGACGATAACATTACAGCTAGTGTTAACTAGATTGGACATTCCTATGATTGGCGGTATGTATTCCTCAGTATTTTGAGTTTTGGTTTGTTCCTTTGTTCTCTCATCTATGTTTTGATGTTTTGATTGTGTTTTTCTTGCGGACCTGATATCTTAAAGAAGTCTATGTTCAAAGTTTTCCAACATTTTCTCCATCTTTTTTTGTGGTTTTCCTTTGTGTCATGTTTGTTTGTAACATGTACCTATATATATATATATATATACCTTCTCACCAGATAAGTTTTCTAACTTTAATTCCTGTAATCCCTTCTGCTCAACCACTCGCACAAACAAATCTACTCCATACTTAATCACTTGTTAGGGCGAGTCTATTATGCCAGAAGGGTAACTCACTGTGTTGTTTAAGCAACCTGTACGGGAACTGGGCTGTAGGGGTAATGGGTTGTAGGTGTTTTGGCATATAATCCACCTGAAATATGAACAACATAGAATAAAATGTCTCCTCGTTTAATAGTTTCAAAAAAGCATACATGTATTAGTTAAAGTGTGCATATATTCAAAGACTCATTTCCGACCAAAATTCGAAGGATTTAGTGTTTTCCTCACCTTTTCTTAATGTTTAAAATTATTGAAAATGAACCTTTAACCCATAATTTTTGCCATGAGACGGTAAATATGTGACATCATAATTCTCAATGTCTTGTTTACGTGACATGATAGCATGTTACACGTTAATCATATTTTGAATTGACATATATCATTATACTCTTTGTGCCGATTGACAGAAAGAAAATCAGTTTTATTTACATGTTTCCTAGTTATGTGACATATGAAATACACCGATAGTTTTCGTTCTGTTTGGTTATCTATCTATTCTCTGTAACTATATGACCAGGAATTGACAACAATACTCACCTTCATTGTTTTGTTTTTTTCAAAAATGTCAACACAATGCAAGATCTGCTTCGTCATTCAGTTCTATAATAGCATTATAAGGATACAAGGATTGAAAGTATCCTTATCATTAACTCCACCTCCATGAGCTCTTGTTCAAAATTTCTTGAAAAGCGTGTACCAACTAAACAGTCCCAAATGAATTGCGTCGACTGACAGTCACCGTGTGACCACGTGTTTAGTGACTATCTAGCACGAGAATCGCGTACGCTGTTTCATCACGTGAGCGCTAAGTGGTACGTTTCGGCACGTTAAATCTTCAAATAAATAATATTTTTAAGAAATTAAGTGATTTTAAATTATGCGAATGAGGTTTGCTTTCTCCCACTACGAATAATTGAAAAACAATGAGTGTCGTTGGGGCATCATGTCATAAAATTGTAGCCGAATATCCTGCTCGCAACCTAATACAATTCGATACATCATGTACTCTTGAGATGGTTCTTTTTTTCAATTCTTAACTTCTAACGCAAAACAACTGTCTGACATGATAAAATGTATACTTATAAATGTTAATGAACAAGTTTAGTTTACAAATCTCCTATTAGATATCATGAAAACAAAACCTACCTTGTCGAAATTACTGTAGTCAATGCCAAATACTCCATCTACTATGTCAGTGCTCAATGTGTTAATTTCAACAAATCTTCAACATAAAAATCTACTTCTACGAAAACACCGTCCAATCCTCCTACGAAATCACCGAAAAATCCTCCTACGAACTGGATACTCCTACGAAATCACCTACACCCAATTTCAAGGCTCATACATTGAAAATGATAAATTCTGAAAATTCAATATTTGATTGGATCTAGTTTGACCTATTGTTGACCAATGAATGACTAGTGCTTTGACACCTGGGCGTCACAGGGATGGGCAGACAAACTACATCCTCTCTCTAATTCTTGTAACAACATTGTCAATGAGCGTGTAATAACGCAAGCGCGACTCCCAGTAATTACACAATCTGTAACGATGTGTCATAACTGTTAATTACTACTCTGATGTTTTATTGCCGGACAGCTGAGCTGCTAAAACCTGTTTAATCTGTCTATTTACCACCATTGTCTGTTGTATTTACATTGAATATGCCCACTTCCGTTCTGTATATGAAGTCATAAAACACTCCGGGCATGCGCAGTAAAGGTAATATCGTTATTCCGGTTGAAGCCATTTTGCGACTGTCAAATTGAGCAGCCTGAAATTCGAGCACTTTCAACAGCGATATCTTTGTTATTAGAGGACCGATGAAAACGGTTTTTGGTGTTTTTTAAAGCTGACAGTATTTTTTGTACAAATAAACCAATTAACATGGGAAAAAAAATGAGGTTTCTTGTTGTTTAACAAAATTTGTCAGTGATATTTTATATTATTGAAATGACATAAGACAATATCGATACTGTTTAATCAAAAACATGAGCAAAAAGTAATTAAATGACTAAAAAAACAAACATCACTTTTTCAACCGGCAAAACTTCTTCAGTCAATCACATCCTACCTTGTTATATCGCCCTAACTGGTCAGGCTATTCTTAACTAAACTCATGGGCAAAAGAAACGCTGGTAACATAAATGTCAGGATGTTTTATTCCATGTAAGATAAATGTGAATGAAACAGAGTGGCAAAGTTTCCTTAGAAGTCAACTCAACTATGTTTGCCTTGTTTGAATCATTTTGTTTTGATATTTTTGCATGGCGCCTTTGAAAACGCGTGTCAAAAAAAATCATCAATTTGCTATCTCCTTAAATAAGCGAGATAGGGGAGCCAAATTGATCATTTTTTGCATATTTATAGACGTTATAACGCGAAGACACATCAATGCAGAAAAGTCAAAGTGGATGTTTTTCATTGACAGTATCTCAAATATATAAACTTCTGATATACATTTCCGAAATTCAAACTTAATTTTAAAATAATTATATTCAAAAAAGTACTTGAAAACAGCGATTTTAGCACCCCAACAGTGATTAGACAACCATAGTACAAAACGATCCATGCCATCATGGTTAAAATTATGAACAATAATTCTCCAAATACTTATTTTTATCAAACACATTCGAAATCGAATTGACATGACATACATAATTTGTTTGTCCTTCGTTTGAAAATACCCAGCGTTTATTTTGCCCATGAGTTTATTTTTTTTATTTTACATAGACCTAGTTGTTAATTCCCTGGATGTTGTTTTTGAAAGAATCATTAGATTTCAACCATTTTAGTTTTGATAGGACCCTTCTCATCTGCGCTACCGCAGCCGAGATGTCTTCTTTTTTTTTTTATTAAAATATCTTTGACAACCTTTTGCTTGGTTGACGACAAATGTATAGTATGAGTTGGAACATTATATAGAACATTATATAGAACGATCTTAAAAACCTGAAATATTATAATCAAACAAATGATTTACTGACAACTTTTAATATATAACTAATTGTCGGAGTTGATATGTCGTTTCTATTAGTTTCGGTGTTGTTTTGAGTCATAAATGATCATTTGTTTTAAAGTTAGTAATTACCATTTTTGAAAAAACAATGTTTGGAATTACCACTTTTCCTGTAGTTAATAAAAGCAATGACGGTGTCCAAGTTAAAATTCGCCCTGCGTATAATCTTCCCCGGCGGCGATCTTATACGGGAGACCCTAGAGATTTTGTTCGCGTTTAAAATCACTTCCCCTCATTACCCCTGATAAAACCCTAAATTTAAACCTTATTGGGTTGATATGTTAAGGATAAGATACTCACACATTGCACAAAGCTTTTTATTTGGAAGATGCAGGGGCCAGTCGATTTGGATGGTCTAAATCATATCTAGTAGCATGACAAGTCGACACAAGAGTTCTATACATTATTTTCGTTGTTGACATCAATTTGCGGCGAGGGATGTTGTCACCTTGTGACAATAGCTTGTTTCTTTTGTTTTAATCCTCTAATTAAATGTAGATATCATTTATTTACCATGCTTTGATAGGAATTGATGTTTTACAAGAAAACAAATCTTTGAATTAAGTCTTTTTTAAAAATCCATGGTGAAGAGTTCATAGGCGAAGAATCCCAGTTTGTTGTCTGTACATGGATTAAGTTTGAAGTTAGGTGAACATATACAATATATTCAAAGGGGAGAAGCTTTACTAACTTTGATTCACATACAAAGGTACATTGAGAGGGGGCGATTTTATACTTTGATTGATGCATGTACTTTTACATTCTCTCCCCACAGAGACAGCTCAGTCATACCCGAGTTAGCCTCTGTTTTATTACGGCTAGATACCGGTGTTCCGGCAGATAGCTAGGGGGTTCCGGCAGATCGCCCTAGCGGCAAAAAGCAAAACATTGTAACTCAAGATATCTCCCTTATTTTCAGCCAACGAAAACACCTTTTGGATATCCATAACTTGGAGAGTTCGTAACGTCCGTTTAGTGATATAGAAAATATCATGCCTTTATTTTTCATTAACAGTGTGAGGGGGAAATATTTGAAAAATCAGATATTGATTGGGTTTTTTGTAAGATAGAAACTGTTTTATAATTGTGTAAATCATTATTTGTTTTATGATGGATTCTATTTTACTAGTTAACCAAAGCTAACTAATGAAAAGGTAAAAAGCGATGTTTTGTAAAAGTTAGAGTTATCTGCCCTGGAATTTAAATTTCAACGATAGCTTTGCCGAAGTATACGAAGATAACCGAGGTTTTGCGAATGATCACTTTTGAAACGGCGTCGGTGATTGCACAACTAACTTCGATTGCCTCCAATCAGATTTCTACCTCTCTATCTCATGTATAAGGCGTTATAGAACAGACGCTAACTCGGGTATGACTGAGCTGCCTATGTGGGGAGAGAATGGTACTTTTAGAGAATTAGAGGGGTATATTTTAAACTGGGTTCTGATGTACATATTTTAATTGGCGTTCTTGACAAGTCGACTCTACTGGAGTCCATTACTAGCTATAGTTAGTTTGGAATACTTTTGGTGATCTAAAAAAGGCAAGGAATGTACTTGATAGAGACAAAAGAACCCTAGTAATATTGGTAGCTTTACATGGAAAATGGGACAGTTTCAATCATATGCTGTCTGAAGATAGAGGAAACTTTTCAGAATGCAATGATTAATGTTTGCTGCCACCAAGCAAAACAGAAGTGTTTGACCTACTTTTGTCAAAGAATGCCGACAGGGGACTTGTTGGTGGTAATGGAAACACTTTGCTAAATCATATCTGTCTTGGAGGTAGCAAATACATTGTTGAACGTCTTGTGACCCCTGCAAACATCAACACTAGAGATCATTATGGAAGGACACCTATAATAAACGCTGCTGAAAATGCACGTTGAGACGTGTTTGACTTACTTGAGCCAAATATTACTGATACAACAGCTTGTGACAGTTTCGGAGGACATTGCCACACCATGCTTGTGTTGGAGGTAGCAAACTCATTGTTGAATGTGTTCTGACTCTTGACACTGTAACTGTAGAAATATTGCTTACACCATTAGAATCAGTAGCTTTAGGAGGAATGTCAGTGTTATCTGGTTTACTTGTACAATACTGACACAAACGATGCTGCTGGTTTTGGAAACACATTGCTACATAGCTCCTGTCTTGGAGGTAACAAGCGCATTGCTGAACGTCTTATGACACCTGCAAACATCAAAAGAAGAGATACTTAAGTAATAGATAGATACTCCAGTAATGATATCTGCTTCTTAGAAGTAATTGAAATTTTGTAAACAAAGAATGTTGATACAACAATTCCTGATTATAATTGAAACACGTTTCTTCATATTGCATGTTTCCGAGACAGCAGAAACGTTGACCCCTGACAGTAAAAGTAGAGGACAGTTTTGAAGAACACCAATACTGCTTACGACAGCAAATACAAACGAAGATACATTTGACCTATACTTCTATCTTTCCATGCTGATACAACAATTGTTGATGATAATGGAGACACGTTACTGGATCTTGCCTATATAGGAAATAGCAAACACATTCTTCAGCGTCTAGTGACTCTAAATACCATCAAACACTCTAAAACGACCTTCTTTAGTCAAAAGGGGTCAACACGAAGCTCGTTGATGATTCTGGAAGTATATTACCAGATCATGCATGTTTCGGCGGAAATAAACAAATCATTGAGCATCCATATCTTGAGCTTGGGACACCAATAATGTCGGCAGCCTTTTTCAGGAAATCAGAAGTGTCGTCTTCCTCTCTTCCTTTCTAAACTGAATGTCGAGACATCAATCTGAGAGTGTTCCTTCTCTTATGTTGTCTAAAATAACAGTTGGTGCAAATTTAGGGGACACAGAAAACTTGACACACTGAACGAGTTTCTGCCCGTCTTCCTCTCTTCCTTTCTAAACTGAATGTCGAGACATCAATCTGAGAGTGTTCCTACTCTTATGTTGTCTAAAATAACAGTTGGTGCAAATTTAGGGGACACAGAAAACTTGACACACTGAACGAGTTTCTGCCCGAGTGATAGTTGAATATCTTCTATGAAGTTCTTGGAACCAAGTGACCTTGAAAATAAATGACTTCATCAAATTTCGTTCATAACATCAGACCTGTAAACCTTGGCTTACAATCGTTATGCAGTGAAACACGGATATAGCGAACTTGGATATAGTGAACAATCGGTTATAGTGAACAAAATTTTAAGTCCCCTCAAAAACTCACTGCACAGTATGTATGACGGCTAAACGCGAGTAGCGAAACCGGATATAGCGAACAAAATTATGTTGGTCCCTTGGAGTTTGTTATATCCGTGTTCTACTGTACATGATTCTTAATGTCTATTTGTCTCTAGAAGACACATTGTTTTTATTGTTGTAATGTATAAAAATGCAGAAACTTGGCTGACGTTGCTGTTATTCGATTGAAACCACATTGTTTAATGCTGTTTTATTCTTGCAAGCTTTATTATTTGGTTTTAAATGCTTTTTTTGTCAATTCGTTATTTGTATTTGTCAGTTGCATTCATTAGCTGATTATGCCTATAAGCACCACATGGACCACTCCCTTAAAACCTATTTCCATCTTCTTCTCTAGAAGCGTAACTCCTAGAAGGTTGAAACTTTGTGTACAGATTCCTTGACTAGTTAGGATTAGTAGTAGTCTGTTTGCTGAGTCTAGGATATGTGTATTTTAGCTTGAGGCTAAAGCTTGGATAAAATATATCATAAACTTTTATTAAAATACATTATTTTAAACTTGAATTTCAATGTTCTACTTTCAAAATGTGTGCATTAATGAGAAAGGTGTCTTTAAACTTTTGATAATCTTGTTTATTTGTTACCATAGAAACACCGATTTTACAGCCAATAAGGGCGTTGGCGTCACATGTTAGAATTAGACAGTGATACACAGCTTATTGCTTAAGAGAAATCAGTTAAAGATGCTGTATCATACTTGCAAGCGGTTCAGGATGAAATTTAGCTATTGAAAAAAGAAATACATCACTTTGTAGAAAAATCTTTCGTCGAAATTTTGATATCATATTTAGATTGTTTAATCAACAATAACATACTTATTTCGACGCTCAAAGCACAGTACCCCTTGTAGAAATATGTAGTAAGGGCATAGCATATAACGAACCCGGTTTCGGTGACGTAATCATTATACCTGTAGGATTTACACCGTGTCTAAACTACCGTAATTGCGTTCGATGGGTATCAACTTTGACAGCAACGAATACCTAATTCGGGGAAAAAGAAAATGAAATCTAGTTGAGCGCGACAAGGACGGTTTTCAAGCCTTCATTTAGAAACCGGAAGTTGTGAAATGGCCACACTTGATTCGCCTTCATGTCGACTGCCGTTTCTGTATTTTTTGGTAAATTATCTTCTTTTTAATGCATTTTGGTCCGATTTTCTCAAGGTTGGTCGCTAAATTTTTCTAAAAATACAACGAATACATTAAAAATACTTTTAAAAAAAATTGCAAGTATGATACAGCATCTTTAACGTATAAATTTTAAATGTGACATTATATTTTCATTACTAGATATCAGGAATACGCTAATTTCTGTTGATTTAATGGAAAAGAGCTGGTTATCGGTAAAACACAAAATTACAAATCAAAACTATTTTCAGTGTGTATTAACAATAAGGACACTTAAAATGAATCCCTCAATATGATACAAATTGATTTTAAGGTGCTTCACCTCAGTTTTACCAGGAAAGTTCGAGCACTTTGACAACAAACCGTTTGGTATTTAACAAAACATGCTTGATGGTTTCCAAGAGATTTTCACAATTCATTTGAGACCTTTTCTTGATTTATAATAGAACACTTTCTATTTTCAATTTGTGTTTCCTAATTGTCCCCTAAGCTGAGGTTGTAATACGTTAAGACTTCAGTGCTGACGGGTTAATATACATGTACGCACCTAAGAGAAAAGCATCAGTCAAGCATAGAAAATACAAGATACGAGAAAAACCTTTATCATTGTGAAATTTTATGGTTTAATTGGTCTTATGAAGAATAATCTTTTCATATTTCTTTTGTGAAAACAGTCGAAGTTTTCAATCCACTATTTCACGCATACCGGGAAGTGTATGGCTTTGAATACACCTAATAATTATTTCAATGTAATAATTTTCATTAAGTTCTAATACTGTTTCCATAAGTTCTGGGATAAAAAAAATGGATTGAAGGAACCATCTTTGGTGTCATTTGACATTTGGTAAGTGAGAAGAGAAAATATTTAATGACGATTAATTTGCTTGACATTTGTCATTTAGTACCAATAAGCTGTTTTGTGCCGGTGTTAACATCTTATTCCTTTAACCATTAATGCCCATTTTTAAGATAGAAAATTGGTTTTGTTTATACGAATCAAGAAATGTATATAATCAAGTCTTATTTTGTATTTATGCCACTATTTTGTCATTTGGGGAGAAAATTGCTCTGTCCCCTTAATACGTGATAACGTGGGCAATACAGTGAGCATGAAAGTACTAAACAATGAGAATGGTCTCCGTGACAGTATCAGTACCCTGATTCACGATTTGATACAAAACATTTTTGGGGGTAGATTCCCTAAATTTAAATCAGAAACAGGTGTGGTGTCATCATTCTCTCCCCACAGAGGCAGCTCAGTCATATAAGAGGAAGCCTCTGTTCTAATAAACCAAATACATGTTGTTGAAAGGTAGAAATCTGATTAGAGGCAATCAAAGTTAGTTGTGCAATCAGCGACCCGTTTCAAATGTGGCTGTAAATAAGGGAGATATCTTGAGTTGCAACTGTTTGCCACTAGGGCAATCTGTCGGAACCCCGGGATCTTGGCTAATTAGAACAGTGGCTCGCATTGAGCTGCCTAAGTGGGGAGAGAACTTGTTGTCTTAGGAAAATAACTATAACTATAGTCTTAGCTATTATTATGTACTTAAAAATCCAGCAATATAATTGGGTACAAGGGTTTGGAAGTGAGGCAGGTAACCTATAATCCCTTAAATGTCTGCTAGGATGCATATTTCAAGGGTAAGAATAAATGAGTTGCCAATTTTGTACCTTAAATTTATCATTATTAATTATGTTACTAGTGTAAAATCTTTTTGAAATTTATATAGAACCATCTATTTTTTATTTGTCTTAAGAGAAAAACTGAAAATGTATTTATATTAATAAATTAATAAGCAGTAACAATATCTCCAACAATATCGAAAACATTTGCCATGATATTCGTGCATAAATGATAATAAAAAAGCTAATAGTTATAAATCAACAAGATTTGAAGCAGTCATAAAATCTTGCATAAACCCTCTGTGCTACAAAGTCAACTCATACAAATAAACGGTACAGATAACATAAGATAAATAAATTAAATAAACGAACATTATTGATAATAGTAAAATTTACATATGGGTACTACAGGTACGTAGTAATACATATACATGCTAGTTTTTGCAAAAACCCGGTTTTACAAAATGATATATGTTTATATGTTACATATATTGTAATATTTATCCGGAATACACGCATTGAGAAGAAACAAAACTAACATAGCAAATGTATTACCAATACCAATGAACTTAACAAATCAGAGAAACAGATAAAGAGGCTTAAAGGGTCAGCAGCACGTTTTTTGATAATTTTATATTTTAAAATTTTGACTGATAATTGTAAGTTAATGCTAGATGTATTATTTTGACACATACCAATCATCCATAGTCAGAGGACAACATATGAAGATTCACATAAAATCCATTGGCGGCCATTTTGTGTGAACACCTTTAATTCATTTTGTGTAAGAAAACGGAATCACATGGCTAACTTTAAGTTATATGTTTGAATTATTACTGCTCCATTTAGTTAAAATACATTGTCTTTCAATTGCAACCATTGATTTTTATTTTCCTGACATCACCTTATTCTCCCCCTTAAAACGTGCTACTGTCCCTTTTTAAACAACGTTTTTTTGTAGACAAAGCCATATTGTTAACGTTTGCTTTGTGAGTGGTGAACACATTTTGGACAGCACGGAAAGAAAAGTAACTGTAGCGCTCGTAAAATATCATAAGCTATTGTCAGCAACAGACAGCCTTGCGCTCAGTCACACGTTATTCGCGGCAGGTATCCTTCTTTTAAAATTGAGTGTTCGCGAAGCAGTTCACCCTTTCATCATCAAAGCTACACTCCATTTTCAAATATGTCAATTGGAATTACTTCCCTTGCATGAATTCAAAATCTAGCCAATTCAGATGACCTATATTACGCATAGAACTTTATTAACAAAAAACTACTTAAATACTATCTTAAATTTTTTTCGGCATTAAGTTTAATGTTGAAAATATAATATAAAGATTGAAAACCATTTTAGATATTAACATCAACTGGTCATATGACAATACCACATTATTCACCGTAGCCCATTGATTGCCTGTCAATTATCTTCCGAAAAGATTACACAGATGAAAAGGACGATTTTTATGTGTAACCAAAACGTCCGGATAAACGAGGTAATACTGTCATCAATTTCAGAAATCGTTGTCTGAGGTGGTTATGTTTGTGTGTTGTTTCTTCCATTTGTTTATCAATCAAGACATACAACTAATATCAGTTCTTTTAGCTACGAAAGCTAATAGCTAATAATAAAGCTATATGAATTTATTATATAACCTTTTGGCATGAAAATAGGCCCGGTTTCACAAAGCCCACAGTCGATCGTAAGTCCTTCAGGTAACCTGAGTGTTTAGCTAAGTGAGGGGAGTTTAGGTCAACCTTAGTAAAGATTGCTTTGTGGAAGGAGGCCCATATAGTAGAGGCGGCGAGGTCAATGGGAAACAGTAGCGAGTTATCTTCTCCTGCCAAAATGGAGGGCGCGTCGAATGCATTGGTCCTTTACTTACTTCCGGGTTATCAACTTGCATTACCGGGTAGATATGAATTAAAGAAAAACACAATAAAACAACGATCAAAATGTGACAGTACTGTACGATTACATTGGAACATTCGCGAGGAATGACAAAGTGAGTGAGTGAGTGTCTTTATAAAGGATATTTACGAAAATTATTCTGTCGTGGCTGGCAAACAGTGCCAGTAGAGACGGCCGTGTTTATTTATTGTTTTTGTACCTCATGTTAACATATTTGAAAATGATATGATTGTAAAATTATCCAGCATCATTTTTTCACTATATAATTGTATTTTGGCGAAAAAGTATTTACGTCTGAATAACTTAAATAACGACTATGTCTTATTAACCAGAAGTAAGTAAACCTGTCAGCTAATTTGTGTTTGTAAACAGGTCAAAAAGAAAGACCCATTATACTACCAAAAACATGAATGGCAACAGTTTTCATATAATTAAATTTGCTGTTTTTGAATAGAAGGATGAATATCAACAACACTTCATTCGGCCTTAAAACTATTGATTTAAACAATATTTTTTCCATTATCAAGACAAGATTACAGAATACATTTTAATATTACAAATACACAGGAAAATGATGAGCAAACAGGCTAAACGGCCTATATCAATGCTTCTCTTTCAAAAGAATCAAAACAAACAACAAGTTTGTAAATTCATAAGAGGTCAGGAAATACAGTAAATCCCCTTCAGTAAATAAGTGCCAATAAATTGCCTTTGGTACTAAAACTGAAACGAAAACATCTGGTATCGGCAATGAAATAATAAACAGATTTTACAATGGATTCGTTTTCACTTCATGATATAGATTCGTCGCCGCTATGAATAGCTTTCAAACTAATATTATTTTGAAAAAATGTGTTGGTTCAATCTGAATCAATTATATAGAGGAGACTGAAGGAAGTAATGAAAACGACCCCCCTCCCCCGAATTTTACCAGATGAACAGGCACGGTTTTCTGACAAACTTCTATCAAATAGAGTACGATTTGTCTTTTCCGTTGACCAAAGGATGTTTACTTTTTAAATGTTGGGAATAAAGTTTTGTCGCATGAAACGAGTATTTTGAATTGCGATAATGATACTATATACTTTTAATATCTAATATTTACACAACCACGGATATTGTAAAACTACATTTTAACACAATCTAGAAAATACAGACAGAATTTTAAATATTTTGCACATTGATAGGGACAGTAAATTAAATAGTTTTATTTCGTGAATTCAAGGCCATCTGGCCCAAAGTACATAGTTGTACATAATGTGCATGCGGATACAGGTTACGTGTTACAGTTACAGTTCTTCTCCACGGATCTTAAAAACATTGAAAATATATTTGGCAACTGACATTTGAGTGACATAGTTTTTATCATTAAGGAGCATTTTAACACTTGTTAGATTCTTTAACTTAGATTGAATGATTGGTTGACAGTATTGACGTAATTCATTTAAAATTGGACAGAAAAAAATAATATGAACTTCATCTTCAATGACTTTACAGAGTGAGCATTTGGTTTGTGAATCGTCATGTACAGAGTCTTTTCTTAATAACTGGACACCAAAGGTATTAAAACCACTTCTTAACATTAGCAATGCTTTTTTGTATTTTGAATGATAACCACTCCCAAGATAGGATTCCAAAGATATATCACATTTTACAGATAGATAAAAACATAATGAAGATTTAGTTTCTAATGCAGAGTGCCAATCTTGGACAGCACAGTCCATTACTCTTTGGCGAAATATTGTAACAAACAGCCTTTCATTGCCTACACCTTGTGCTATCCATACATGTCCAAATCCATATCTAAACAGAAGATTTTTAACAAATGTTGCCCAATTAGGATATTTTCGTTCTGATGTATCTCTCAACATTAAATAAGTTTGATAGGGATATCTATTTGGACGCATGTTAAGGATCCTTATCCAATATATCACACAGTTGCTGAAATATTTTACATACAATGGATTCCTTCCACATTCACCATATGCAATAGCGTTTGGAAAACTATAACTTACATTTAAAACAAATTTACAAAATTTTCGATGTACAATTTCAATTTGTTCTATGTTTTTAAAACCCCATATTTCACTACCATACAGAAGAATAGGTACAATCATGCGGTCAAATATTTCAAAAGCATTCTTTGGACAAATATCATATTTCCTAATTAAAGATTTAATAGGAAGAAGAGCTTTGTTTGCTTGTTGGCAAAGAACTGAACATGCTCGAGACCAAACAAGTTTTGGTGTGAACATAACACCCAAATATTTATATGCATTTACTATCTTCATCTCAAAACCATTATAATACCATCTTTCATGCTTTGATAAGGGACCTCCATTTCTAAAGACTATTATATTGGTCTTTTCTAAATTAACTTCCATTCCCCATTTAACGCAATATCGATGGAGAAAATCAAGTTGCTTCTGTAGCTTCAATGGGGAATCATTGACTAATACTAAATCATCAGCAAATAATAAAGCTAAAATGTTGTACATAGTTACTGACACAAACACACCATTATCAAATTCAAGTTGTAGACCTTCCACTAGTTCTTTTATAAATAAAGAGAACAGAATAGGACTTAAAGTGCAGCCTTGTCGCACACCGACAGAACAGTTGAAATAGTCAGAGAGTTTCTTACCACCATTGATAACAACTGCTGATTTAACATTATGATATAAACTTTCTAGAACTTTATAAAATTGTCCATGGATTCCATTATTAAGTAGTACATATAATAACTTTTTTCTGTTCACAAAATCAAAGGCCTTCTTAAAATCTACGAAGGCACAGTAAAATCGGCTACCTTTACGAGTGATATATTTCTGAATCAAGGATTGTAAAATGAATATGTTATCAATTGTTGAATGATTTTTACGAAACCCCCCTTGGTATTCACCAACAATTTCAAAACTTTCGACATAATCTGTGAGTCTTTTGTTAAGAATAAATGTAAATAGTTTCCCCATGGTATTCAATAGCGAAATACCTCTATAGTTGTTAGGATCATTGCGGCTGCCTTTCTTATACAAAGGTACAATAATTGCTTCAGTCCAAGAATGGGGAAACTGACCAGTCTTTAAAATTTGTGAAAAGAGAGGGGCTAGATATTGTGAAATGTCCTTTTTAATAGATTTGAAAAATTCAGACGGTATGCCGTCATTTCCAGGTGATTTGTTGTGCTTAAGGTTATCTATGGAACTCATCACCTCTTCAATAGTAATATCATGCGACAAATCATTATTAATACAATCTTCACAATTATCAACGTTGTGACTATGAGTAAAAGCATCAACATGGGCATCAAAAGTGTTTCCATTATCAATATTCTGAGGATTTAATAAGGTTTGAAAATATTCTTTCCATTCATTCATTGATATAGAAGTTTCATCTGAAGATTTTGAGGTATACTTCTTAACTATTTTCCAAAATGATTTAAAATCATTAGTATCTGAGATTTCGCTCATTCGTATTCCAATATTTTTATTGAATTCAGTTTTCTTTTGATGACATAGCTTCTTAAATGCATTTCTCGAATGTTTAAAGTTATCGAAATTATCTTTTGATGAATATACTCTCAATATATTTAGTTGATAATACTTTCTATATTTTGCGTTTTCGCATTCAGAATCAAACCATTCTGGTTGAACTGGAATAAATTGTTTATTAGAGACACACATATTCTTGCCACAGTCAGATAACGTTTTTACTAGGAAATTAACTGCAGATTCAATAAACTATTATTATTATAATTATAAATTAAATTCTATTGAGGAGTTGTATAGAATCTAAGGAAGTGATTTCATTTTTTACCACAATAAACTCATTTAAATCATTTCTAATCATTGACTTATATCATAGACATGTTATTTTCATTGGTCAACTCTTCAAACGCTAATACGAGTTTGTTCGAGCTTTAAAAATCTATTATATGGTGTTTTAACCTTGGTTGTACTTAAATTTTGACATTATTCCTCAACCAGTTTGTGTATGACAACTATTACATGCAATAATATTGCAGCTATCCTTGAGTTATTTATTAATGCATGCAATTTAACGTATACATGTATTTTGAAAAAGATTCAAACAAATAAATTGGATGTTGATCTTTCAATCCTACGTGACTTGTTTTTCAGTCTTCGCGAAAGATATAATAGAGTTGCCGTTTTAATGGGTTTCTTTTAGTAGAAATTATGCAATTAAACATCCGTTTTGCTCCAAAAAAAAATTTATGACTGTAAAATGTTATTCATATAGTTTAAGTGTCAAAAGATGTTTTTCCTTTTTCAATCAAAATATGTTGGTGAGTTATATACTTACTTACCACTGTATTATATAAAACTTTAGATAACTTTCTATATACAATCATGAGCTGTAAAATATTGCCTTACTTTCAACTTCAACTTTTATACGGTTACAAATACTCATTTTACCATGGCAAAGCTCAAAACGGGTTTATAGACGGGGTGTTTTCGGAAAAATATATAATATAATATATAGAACGGAGAGTTTGTATCATTGCATAAACAAAAAGTTGTTTCTTGTTTGCAGAGATACGACGCTTGTTGAAAGTGAACTCTATATTATGTTAATTTTTCGATGTTACGTTTCTAATTTTCATTTTTTATATGTTGTTACTTTCTGTTGTTAATATAAATAGATAAAGATTCTGGTAAGAATGGTTTCCTGTGCAACTGTAAAAAGGTCAATCCTATCAGGATATTTTATTGTGGAAGCGACATTCAAGAGGACTTTCTAAAATAAACATGAATGTGATAAGTACAGGATTATTTCTCACTTAATTTCAATATGTTCGTGTTCATGCATTTTTTAACAATTTCACAAAGAATAGAGCGCTCAAAATGATTTAGAGTGCGACGTAAAGCAAATTAGCGGTGACCGGAAAAAAAGTCACAGGAAATTTGGTCACAGAAAAAAAGTCACAAAATTTGGTAGGAAAAAAACCCACCGGAAATAAAGTCACAACTTTTTATTAGACATTAATAAAAACAATAACATACATTTTTTTCATAACATTATACAATAACATTCAAGTTCACAGTCATTTTAGACTATACAAGTAGCCTTTGGTCAACTCTAAGCACTATTCAGTCAGCACTAAACTTTGTGACTTATCACTTTTCACACCACTATTATTTGTGTAATCCTTATGTCTGGTAACAATAGCACAAACTTTAACTCACCTTAAATGGACAATTCTCTTTTTAAACTTTAATTCACTGTGCACTATTCAGTCATTAGCTAGATTAATTGGACACTCACTCAACTCACTAGATAAAATGGACAACACTCTTTTTAACTCTAATTAACTCTAATCTGATTGATGGACAATTCAATAATCTTTATTGATGCGGATATTCCAGAGGAAGGAAAGCCTTGACACACTTCCACCATAGTTTGGTCTTCCGAGTGGCATGTTTGGTGTACATGTGACCTTCAAATACAACTTCGAATCCACCTCTGTTTGTCTGAAGGACTTCCATGATGATAGTTTAACATTATAAAATGTAGGATGTTTTATACACTATTATCTTAGAACCCAGCCTCTAAACAAGATGAACTCAATCAAGAGTTCAAACAGATTTTAGAGTGGATATACTCAATCTAAGAATTCTTAGGGATTAGCTGTTTAACAAAAACAACACCGTCACAAGTAACTAACAATTAACAAAACAAACACAACACACAGAGCACTTCCTGATCACTTTGTGATTACAGTAATGCATAATGCTCAACTATCCAAACATAATTAAACTCAAAATATGTGGCTTTACAACACACAATTACTTAAAACACTTTTTAAAGGCCATTTACTAAACAATGATAGAAATAATCACTTTAATATATAATTTGTGACTTTTTTTCCTGTGACTTTTTTTCTGTGACTTATTTTCTGTGACCAAATTTCCTGTGACTTTTTTTCCTACATTCTTTGAATTGTCCCTTTCCCGGTAACCTAAATAAATATATTAAAACTCTAAAATAGAAATGATAAATTAACCAGAAATTCTTTCTGCACCAACCGACGTCTGTTATCAAAGCAGTCTCATATGATGTTAAGAGTTGGCAGTAAATTGGCCGAAATAGACCTTAAAATGTACGAATAAGCAATTATCATCTAATTAATGGTAAGCATTAAATATTCTCATACTTACCTGAATCGTATTTTTATTTATTCATAAAGCATCAATCACCAGGTACCATCTCTAATTATAGGCCTACTGCAGTATATATATTATCAAAATGTGTGTAAATATCAATTTGAATTTGTCAATTATTTAAACATGTTAAGATCTTTTTGCAAAGCTTAAAACTTGATGAACATGAATTCATTCATTAAAGAGAAATTCAACTTTGATGGTTAGGGTCACGAACTTCGAACATTCGGGGAAATAAGATTTAAACATCGACCGTAACAAAACCTTCATGCGCACCAATCTAGTCTAATCATTTCGGTAATCTTAAACAACAAGAAACCTCATTATTTTTTCCATTTTAATTTGTTTATTTGTACAAAAAATACTGTCAGCTTTATAAAACACCAAAAACCGTTTTCATCGGTCCTCTAATAACAAAGATATCGCACTTGAAAGTGCGCGAATTTCAGGCTGCTCAATTTGACAGTCGCAAAACGGCTTCAACCTGAATAACGATATTACCTTTACTGCGCATGCCCGGAGTGTTTTATGACTTCATATACAGAACGGAAGTGGGCATATTCAATGTAAATACAACAGACAATGGTGGTAAATAGACAGATTAAACAGGTTTTAGCAGCTCAGCTGTCCGGCAATGAAACATGAGAGTAGTAATTAACAGTTATGACACATCGTTACGGATTGTGTAATTACCAGGAGTCGCGCTTGGGTTATTACACGCTCTTTGACAATGTTGTTACAAGAATTAGAGAGGGGGTGTAGTTTGTCTGTCCATCCCTGTGGCGCCCAGGTGTCAAAGCACTAGTCATTCATTGGTCCACAATAGGTCAAACTAGATCCAATCAAAAATTGAATTTTTAGAATTTATCATTTTCAATGTATGAGCCTTGAAATTAACACATTGAGCACTGACATAGTAGATGGAGTATTTGACATTGACAGTAATTTCGACAAGGTAGGTTTTGTTTACATGATATCTAATAGAAGATTTGTAAACTAAACTTGTTCATTAACATTTATAAGTATACATTTTATCATGTCAGACAGTTGTTTTGCGTCAGAAGTTAAGAATTGAAAAAAAGAACCATCTCAAAAGTACATGATGTATCGAATTGTATTACGTTGCGAACAGGATAATCGGCTACAATTTCATGACACGATGCCTCAACGACACTCAACAAATATTTATTTGAAGATTTAACGTGCCTTCAATTTTATATGGCCACATACAAAATGTAAACGTAGGGCTACTAAAGCCAGTACACCATTATATTGTAATATCTAAGAGATTTTCAGATTTGACATGATTTGACATATTGAGATTTTGCCGTGCTGAAATATCCTTACGTTTATACCATCTGACTATAACATGAGCAGGAGTCTAAGTTTCTATGTCTTATATTTTCCAAAAAATTGTATGTTATGTGTACATATCTGTCCATGTGTACGTTACGTCACTATTATAATTATTATAATAACGTTTTTTTTTTATAGGGAGCGGCATTTATATAAGCATTATTTGCTTGTTTGTCAATCCTGTTTCTTTGTTTTAGATGAATATGTTTAAACCACATTTTCTTTTATAATGATTAGTTTTCTTTAGAGTAGAATGGGCCATCTAATCATTTGCGAAACAGAGAACCAAGACATACCATGCAGTTTGATGATGAGTTGACTTCAGATCTCTCAGTAAAAGCCATGATTAAGCTATCACCAGATTTAACAAATCAACAAAAGTTAGTAAATATCTTTATTATACGTCTCACTATCTAACAGTCAAGTTCTGTTCCTTGTTTGTGTATTAATTATACGCCAAGTAAGTAAGTGTGCGCTTTACTGTAAACAATAGCAATAGCCTGACCAGAAAGGGCGATGTAATGTGGCAGGTTGTGATTGGCTGAAAGAAGTTTTCACGACTTAAAATGTGAGGTTTGTTTTCAAAGCCATTAAATGACTGTTTTTCGCATGTTTTTGAACAAGCAAAGTATCGATGTTGTCTAATCATATCCTTTTGAATTCATTTCTGCATTGTGTACCCCCTCGGGGTTATCTGTTGTTTAAAAAATCCCATAGACATAGTTTGTTGATCTTTTAGAAATCTATACATAATGTTGATGAAAACACTGTCGACAATAAAAATTCTTTGATGTGACGCAGTGCAGATACGAGGTCAAATTTCATAGTTTCGCATCGCAAAACTTTGAATGCGGAAGTAAACGAGGACCAATAAATTCGATGCGCCACCTACACGCTCTCTCAAGGGAGGTAACTCCCCACTTTCTCCCATTGTAACACCTTTAACTTATGTTGTCCTTATTTGCTGCTTGTATCTCGGGTGATGAATAAAGCAGTACTACAATTTAATTGACATCTTGGCTTTCTCTCTAAGTGTCATTTTGGGTTCTTTTACTTTCAGTCATTAAGTTATGATCTGTTGCATATGGTTAGCCTAAGTGATGCAATTGACCCTTACGTTGGGGGCAATTGTAATAGTAGGTGGGGCATTTGGAACACGTAGGGTTATGCAGTGTTCAAAGCTGTACATTTTTCATGCAAATGACTCTGAAATGAGGTGAAAAATGATTTTGGATGATAAATAGAATCTCACCCTCGTGTCTCCTGATAAATATATCAACAATCGTTAATAAAAGTAATATATCCTGGGCAAGCTTCAGATATTTGTTACTTTTATCAATTTGTGTTGATATATTTGATATTTTTTTGAAAGAATTTCTTCTAAGAATCAGTGACTGTCACAAACAATTAATATTCTCTGAAATGCATAACTGTTCTTCACTGGATCTTTATTCAAGTATCACAACTGTGTTTTGTATGGAACCTTATTTATCATTTGTGAAATCTAAAGATGCAAGGCGCAGATTGACAATATTTCGCATCGGTGCACTTCCAATATACAAGAATACTGGTAGATTTGATGGACTTCCAAGGCACCAAAGGCGTTGTTATATTTGTAGTGATAACGTTGTAGAAAATGAGTTTCATTTTCTATTCGAATGTAAAGTCTAAAGGACCGTTTTCACTATCCTATCTCGTCTAGTTAAGGAGATTTTTTAACAGCGTTTTTTGAAAGGCTTGTATTTCAAAAGCGTTAACAGATATAGCTCTGAAATTTAATTAGTTCAGTTTGCTCTTGAATACATGAATTAACCCTGTTTCAGCCGTAACTAATAATCGTAGATTAACCTATCATGCATTTTATATGGTATCGTTTCTTTTGTCCCTGAGTGTATATATCAATTGAGTATTTTGTAACTTAATGCACATACAAGCAATTCCTTAATGTTACTGAAAGAAATACTTCTAAAAAAGTATACACATTTAGTATTAATTGCACCTCAAGTTGAAAAAGTCAATGTGTCCGGTTTTCGATCACAATCGCGACATCTAACCTTCCTATTGTCACTATACAACGTCGATGAGCTTTACAATGATATTTTCTTGCAAAAGTCAAATGACACTATTCATTAGGTTTGTTATATGTTACAACCAACAACTCACGAAGTAGCTTTTTAAACTGCTATATTATTGAATTTATCTAAAGATAATTTAGCATTTGAAATAATGTGATGCTTCCAAATACAAGTTTTGTTAGTTTGAAATAAGTGAAGAGAATATTGATCAATTGAAGCGGCTTAAGGGAGGTTTGAAATAGCATCTTATCTCTTTTTAATTGTTGTAGTCTGAACATGTACTGATTGTTCCAAAGGATGGCCGAACCTGCCCCTGAGGAAAACCGAGCTAACCCCGATGCGGGGTATGTTTTTTTTTCAACTCGTTGTCTTAAAAGTATAGTTATTGGCAAACTAGTTACGTTAGGCACTTTCAACAATTATTGCAATAAAGTTAAGATGTGTCTCGATATATGTACAAACGTACACTAGTATATTGAAAGAAAATTACTCATGATCTCTATTGTAGTGAAAATGGGACGTACCAGCCCCGGTCTCCCCTATTTATTCAATAACAGCTTGGGGTTTTATTTCGTACATTCATGTGTTTACCAAGTGGACAGGTCACAATGACATCACACTTAAATGCAGACTAAAATCAACCATGAATATGGACACTCCTTTCAGTCTATTCAGGGAACATATGCAAGATCAATTCTCTTTGTAAACAAATTGAAAGGCACGAGAAATGCAGCCTTTCAGTGGGGAATATCGATTAGTTTTCAATAATACAGGCGCAGGATCAAACTATATTGAGACAAAAGGAACGCAGCATTTACGTCGAGACAGCGCTGGGTCACGTGACTTAGTTACGGTGTACTTCAACACTTGGGCAGGAGAAGATATGGGTCTAGGATCCTACTGAAGTTAATATTTCAAGATGGTACACATTGGGTACATTTTACCATAAAGAAACACAAGGCTTACAATGGATTAAATGAAGTATCAGTTAAAGAATAACAACATGTAGCCGTCCTGTGTCGCCATGAACATTTTTCAGAGAGGCTAGAAGGTGGATCTCATTCAAGCAGAGCAGAGTAAGTTTATTAGAGATAGTTTTAGTCTATATATCTGTAATTGAGAGTACGTTTATTTAAGATAGTCTTAGTCTATCTCTCTGTAATTGAGAGTAAGTTTATAAGAGATAGTCTTGGTCTATCTATCTGTAATTGAGAGTAAGTTTATAAGAGATAGTCTTAGTCTATCTATCTGTAATTGAGAGTAAGTTTATTAGAGATAGTCTCAGTCTATCTATCTGTAATTTAGAGTAAGTTTATTTAAGATAGTCTTCGTATATCTATTTGTAATTGAGAGTAAGTTTATAAAAGATAGTCTTAGTCTATCTATCTGTAATTGAGAGTAAGTTTATAAGAGACAGTCTTAGTCTATCTATCTGTAATTGAGAGTAAGTTTATTAGAGATAGTTTTAGTTTATTTATTTGTTATTCAGAGTAAGTTCATAAGAGATAGTCTTAGTCTATCTATTTGTAATTGAGAGTAAGTGTATTAGATATAGTCTTAGTCTATCTGTAATTGAGAGTAAGTTTATTAGAGATAGTCTTAGTCTATCTATCTGTAATTGAGAGTAAGTTTATTAAAGATAGTCTTAGTCTATCTATCTGTAATTGAGAGTAAGTTTATTAAAGATAGTCTTAGTCTATCTATCTGTAATTGAGAGTGAGTTTATTAGAGATAGTCTTAGTCTATCTATCTGTAATTGAGAGTAAGTTTATTAAAGATAGTCTTAGTCTATCTATCTGTAATTGAGAGTAAGTTTATTAGAGATAGTCGTAGTCTATCTATCTGTAATTGAGAGTAAGTTTATTAAAGATAGTCGTAGTCTATCTATCTGTAATTGAGAGTAAGTTTATAAGAGATAGTCTTGGTCTATCTATCTGTAATTGAGAGTAAGTTTATTAGAGATAGTCGTAGTCTATCTATCTGTAATTGAGAGTACGTTTATTTAAGATAGTCTTAGTCTATCTATCTGTAATGAGAGTAAGTTTATAAGAGATAGTCTTGGTCTATCTATCTGTAATTGAGAGTAAGTTTATTAGATATAGTGTTAGTCTATCTATCTGTAATTGAGAGTAAGTTCATAAGAGATAGTCTTAGTCTATCTATTTGTAATTGAGAGTAAGTTTATAAGAGATAGTCGTAGTCTATCTATCTGTAATTGAGAGTATGTTTATTAAAGATAGTCGTAGTCTATATATCTGTAATTGAGAGTAAGTTTATAAGAGATAGTCTTAGTCTATCTATCTGTAATTGAGAGTAAGTGTATTAGATATAGTCTTAGTCTATCTGTAATTGAGAGTAAGTTTATTAGATATAGTCTTAGTCTATCTATCTGTAATTGAGAGTAAGTTCATAAGGGATAGTCTTAGTCTATCTATTTGTAATTGAGAGTAAATTTATAAAAGATAGTCTTAGTCTATCTATCTGTAATTGAGAGTAAGTTTATTAGAGATAGTCGTAGTCTATCTATCTGTAATTGAGAGTAAATTTATTAAAGATAGTCTTAGTCTATCTATCTGTAATTGAGAGTACGTTTATAAGAGATAGTCTTAGTCTATCTATCTGTAATTGAGAGTAAGTTCATAAGAGATAGTCTTAGTCTATCTATTTGTAATTGAGA
The DNA here is from genome assembly GCA_916613615.1 of Steromphala cineraria. Classification (NCBI taxonomy): domain Eukaryota; kingdom Metazoa; phylum Mollusca; class Gastropoda; order Trochida; family Trochidae; genus Steromphala; species Steromphala cineraria. The sequence goes on along the minus strand of OU744722.1, from coordinate 34,079,921 downwards.
GTAAGTTTATTAGAGATAGTCTTAATCTATCTATCTGTAATTGAGAGTAAGTTTATTAGAGATAGTCTTAGTATATATATCTGTAATTGAGAGTAAGTTTATAAGAGATAGTCTTAGTCTATCTATCTGTAATTGAGAGTAAATTTATTAGAGATAGTCTTAGTCTATCTATCTGTAATTGAGAGTAAGTTTATTAGAGATAGTCTTAGTTTATCATATCTATATGTAGTTGAGAGTAAGTTTATAAGAGATAGTCTTAGTCTATCTATATTTAATTGAGACTAAGTTTATTAGAGATAGTCTAATCTATCCATCCGTAGTTGAAAGTAAGTTTATTAGAGATAGACTTGGTCTATCTATTTGTAATTGTGAGTAAGTTTATTGTAGATAGTCTAAGTCTATCTGTAATTGAAGTCACATATTATTTTATTGTTTTGTGATACAGTATCATACAATGTATACGCGTTTTATAATATAAATGTTATTCGTACATGTCACTGTTTAAGAAATGTATTTTGTTGGTCCTTTACCAAATCATTAACACATACCAATATTCGGATAAAACTGTGGTCGTTGGTATATTGAGATTTTTGTCATGATTTAATTCTAGAAGTGATTGGTCATAACAAGAGGGCATTAAATACGGATGAGTGTTATTAATTCTTCCTTAGAATTGTAATGTCCTTTTGAGTTGTTACAAGCTAGTTTCTATCTTCGTAGCTTAATGAATCGTGACTTACATACTTAATGTTCCTACTTGGCTTCGAATGTATAGTTTCATTGCTGTTTGAATATTTCAGTTGACAAAATATCCTTTGAAAAAAGAATTCTCATGCATTTGAGAGTTTTGTCCCAGTTCCATTTATGACCAATTGAAAATGTGAAATGCTTGAAGCATACCGTCAACTAAAACTCATTTCAATTCTACCATTGACTTTATATTAAATGGAGAAAATTTCAAAGCATATGCAAATTTTTCTATGTTTAGAAAAACGATAAAATGATACCATATGTTTTTTATAATTTTGTTGATTTTGTTGAGATTGTAAGACTTTATTTAATGTATAAATCATGCTAAATTGCCTATACAGACCACAGAGGTTCGAATCTCGGAGTGGACCCTATAATATTTTTTTTCAAACTTTTGCACTCATATATCGTTTTTCATATGTTGAGATAAACCTACATTTCAAATTTGAACGAACTCGGTCAAAAAATAAACATTTTAGCGTACTTCATATCTGTTAGAATACAAAGGGGGAGACACTGAAGCCTGATCGAAAACTGGACCCCCGACTATTTAACGTGTGGTGCAATTAAAACTAAATTTTATCATAAGATTATACATTGGAATCGTAGATCATTCTCTTAGCTTGCTGAACACGTCGGCCAAACTATCAAACTTCTTCCAACTTTTGACCACTGACCCTCGCATTAACACCACACCTATCTTTGAACTGCCCAGTTTCACGCTCTCATTACCGAAGGCGATTAGAGTTGTCAGCGATGCGACGAGTGCCCCTTTAAACGTCATATCTAAGGTCAAAACTGTACTGAAAACCTAATGGTTATTGCCTCTCGTTTTTAGAAGTATGTGAGAAGTATCAGTTCATGAAGATAATAGGTGGACATCCATGAATGTTTCGTAGAGTTAAACAAATCTTATCACCGGTATTATCAGTATATTCTTATCATAAATAGAATATCCTCAGAACTGGTTATAAGAGTAGTTGCAAAGAATTTGAAGAAAAAAGGAAGAATCTAGAGGAAGAAATTTTAGGAAATAAAGGAATAATTTAAGGAAAGATAGGAAGAAATTAGATAAAAGGTAAGAAGTAATATGATTAAAGGTAGGAAGTAGCGTGAGGAAAGGTAGGAAGTAATATGATTAAAGGTATTTTGTCGACTACTCATATGCAATATATACAAATGGATCCTTCGCAAAAAGTTTCATAATAGATTTAATCTCTTTGCTAATGAAAGTACAATTTAGGGCATCACAAGCTGTGAATTCTTCTCAAAATATGAAAAGATGAAGACGAACAAATATATTGGACATTCAAATTTCGTTTTGGAGGACTGTTACAGTAAGTGTGAGGCGGAGATATTGTCATCACACAAGTATATTTTGTTAGATTTAGTCCAGTCAAATTGGAAGTGTTAGAATAAGTCCAAGTGTATTGGCAGTATAGAATTACCACCAGTCTGCTGCACATGTCTTAAGTCCTAAAGTCCCATCATCATACTTGCATGCGGTTCGTAATTATATTTAGCTATTGAGAAAAGAAATACATATTGCACTCGATAGAAAAATCTTTCATCGAAAGTTTGATATTATATTTATATGTTTAAAGCAACAATAAAATACTTATTTAGACGTCGAAAATACAGTACCCGCTCCAAAAGTGCTTTAGCCTTAACGAATTGACGCTGACGTCGACATTATTACGTGTGTAGGGTTTACGTCGCGTCTCAGTTACCGCAATTGATTTGGAGAAAAGAAAATATAATTCACTGAGTCGTGCGCGACAAAGACGGCTTTCAAGCGTATGGTAAGGAAACGCAAATTGTGAGATGGCTACACTTGATTTGCTTTCATGTCGGCTGCTGTTTTGGTTTTGGTCTGATTTTCTACGGATTGATCGCAAAATTTTGCAAAAGATACAATGAATACAATAAAAATACTTTTTAAAATATTGAACTTTACCACACTTTGATCATGGATCTTAAATACTAAGGATATGGATAGCAATGTTTGAAATTAAATATTGAGGGCTAAAATGCACCCTAAAATCTTAAAATTAGTGATGATTGCAGAGAAATGTTTGAATTATTTGCCTAATATGCACAAATATTTCTTCAAAAATTTAAAGAACCCTTAAAGAAGAACATAAATGTCTTGTATAGGCCCGATGGACTTATGGCATGGCATTGTGTCCGGCGACCATCCGTCCGTCCGTCCGTCAAGAAAACTTTCTCCTAATTAGGACCAAAAGGACCACATCCTTAAAATCTATTGTCATCTTCTTCTCTAGAACCATATGGCCTAGACAGCTGAAACTTTGTGTACAGACTCCGTGACTAGTGAGGATTATAAATTGTAGCTTTGGTGCCCCTGTGTTCCCTACTTAGGGCCACAGGGGCCACATCCTTAAGATTCATTTTCATCTTCTTCTCCAGAACCAGAAGACCTGGAAAGCTGAAACTTTATGTACAGACTCCTTGACTAGTGAGGATTATAAATTGTAGCTTTGGTGGCCCTGTGGCCCCTAATAAGGAATATAGGGGCCACACCCTTAGCACCTATTTTCATCTTCTTCTCAAGAATCACCAGGCCTAGACAGCTGAAACTTACAGACTCCTTGACTAGTGAAGATTAATATTTATAGATATATTGACCCCGTGACTCCTACTAAGGGGAGAACAACAGTGGCCACACCCTAAAGCAAAATCAAATGTAACGCCTGATGAGCTACATAGCTGATGGCTCTACTTTTAAAAAATAACAGGTATCTCCTAGGGTCTCTATAAATATGTGACTATTGACCTTAGAGAACATGTATGCAAAACGTATATGTTTCCTTTCACAAAGCCCTAAGGTGATTTGTCGCTAAGGTATCTTAAGTGCAATATCAAAAATGGAAGTCAAGGTCATCCCTAGTCAAGGTCCTTACCTTATGTTTATTTTTGCAGAAGGGCTGATTCGACTCTGACCTTGGTTCAAGATGGCGACTGCAAATGATCCCGAGGAAGCTGATGACCAAAATTCTGCCGTTGCAAATTTCACAGATCAGCAAATGTCATCCTTTTCTCCAGAAATAAGAGAGCTGTTGAACAGTTTGCAGAGGGGTAATCTTTTCTTCAAACAAATTGTCCTCTAGTATAATTTTTATAGTGTTGTGCTGTGGATATGCTTCACTGCCAATAACAATTTAATTTTATCACCTGTCACATAATGCATTTATTTGGGTAAACCGACCCAAAAGGTTTAGTATTTTAATCATTATTATATTAATTATGTTCAGGAATAGTTCTATTTTCATCTATGTTACAAGCTATAAGACAACTTACAATACATTTCTTATGAAAACAAATATCAATGTAAAATATTGACTTGGGAACGTTAGAGGTCTTGTTAACGTCAGCAACCTTAACGTTAACGTTATCCTACTAACGCAGCTATGTCATTTCATTTAAAACAGAATTTTCATTTTTCAAGGTACTGCAGCACTTTGATTAAATAACGTAATCGAGATGGAAATACGAATTCTTTAATTCATTTAAACAATTAATCTTAACAAACATTGACAATAAACATGCTTTATCGGTATCAGGTCATCTATGCAATTCATTTTAACGATTTAAAGGTGTTCACACTAAATAGGTTCACACACATTTCGTTTTTTACAGGACAGTTCGTCGGGATGTGTAATGCAAAGTATATATACTCTAACAAAATTATTACGTAAACTAATACATGCTCTTCAAACAAAGTATGGGTTTGTAATACAAATAACTATTCAGGTTGTGATATGATAAATAGTCATGGGCCCTTGATATACTTTGAGTATGTTCACGGATAAAAACCTTATTGCCCAACATAATCACTGACCTGCAAGTATACATTGGAAGGGGTTCAATGTCACTTTCTATTTGGATGTTCTGTTTATGATGTTATTTGATTGAACTATTTACCATCAGTTTATTGTTCCTTAAAAATGAAATCATTGAAACTACCAATAATGAAAAACGTTTGATAAACCTGTGTCAATACTTATACTATGCCTATGAACCAAACGTATTGAAACGGTTGTTAATTGGGTAGAAAACATAAAGTTTTGGAAGAATTATCATATATGTTTCCGTTATATTCATGCACTGTATGATGATATGTATATGTGTAATGTAATACATCGATGTTAAATGTATTCATTTTGTATATAAACCTGTGGCTTAGACAAGAACTTGACTTATGGAGGGTTGACTAAGGCTACCTCGGGCTGGTTTAGCCTATTCATGTTTACTTTACTTTCTTTCATGAGGTTAATTGTTAACTGTTTCATTGCTTAATTGTGTTATGTTTGATTTGTAATGAGACTTCCCCAAAGTGGTAAACGTCTACATGTTATTGCCATGCTTCAAATTGGTTCTACACAGCGAGCAATAGCTAACATGCTTTATCTGTCACAGTCTGTGGTCTGTAGACAATACCACCCAACACTGAATGTTTCGTAGTTCAGGTCGTCATACACAAGCCACTACACAAGCCCAGGCTTGATACTGTTGTACACAGGTCCTGCGAAATAAAGCTCAAACGACCAATCATACTTTCTATAAACTGTGTACTTAATTACAGGAATTCGATTCACCTCATAAACGATGAGGAATCGGTAACATGCAGCCAATATTTGCATACGCAATGACTGTGTGTTCTGACCTTATTACCTCGCCAGCCCATGGCAAAAAGGTCAATTGTGTGGTCTGTTTATGTAGTTGGGAGAAATCACAAGGACTGGCAGAACCGGCCTGTATATTGTTCAAGGAAGAGCCACTGGTGTGTAATACCTTGACCACTTACTGGCAACGATAGTTGTGCCCTTCGACACCGTACAGGTCGACGTTTCGACTTTCCGTGCAAACTACGATCGTGACGTCAAGGACTACCTCCAGCGTCACCATATTTCCCCTATGGCTTGGCCAGTCATAAGTACTGACCTTTCTCCAAGATCATGATCGAGAGACGTGTTCATCAACCTTAACGTCAACCGACAAAACTGGCATCGAGGCGCTGCATGAGCAGTGGGACAGATTGTCACAAATTTGGACTGGACAGTTGATTGAATTGCTGTATGGCTGAGGATTGGTTGAGCACTTACTCACAATAAGACAAAAATAGAAAATGTTAATTTTCACATTTGACTCGTGTGCGAGTGAAATGGGTCCATCAGATATGTCGCCGAAATGAACTGTTCAAGTTATGTTCTTGTGTAGGCATCTGGCCTGTTATTAACATACGTGCAAGATGCCTACACAAGAACATCACTAGTCACCTCTAACGAAACAGCAGAATTACCTACATTTTTTAAGAGTATCTCTTCGAAATATGTCCAAAATGTATATAAAATGATAATAATGATATATATTTTATTTAAGAGACATCTTATTAGGATGTTAGGGAGCACTGATTTTATCAATATGATTTACAGATAATCTGAGTCAAGGACAGCCCACCCCGAGCCCCATGACCACTGGAGCCTCGAGGCCTGGTACTGTGGATTCAGGTAAGAACAGATATGTGATGATTTAACTGCATGACGTATAGGTTAATGTCCGAGTAACTCTCCATTCCTAAAAAATAATGGAGCCCAGGGCCCGAGGCTCATTATTTTCAGGAATGGAGAGTTACGAGGATATTGACCGACTTAAATTATACTAAACTTAATGCCTATTACTTAACCATAACTTAAAATTTAAAAAAATAAAAATTCAAGTGAAGACTTGATGTAAAAAAAACCCGCTTCATTACTGAAAATAATGGAGCGAGAGAATAATAGGCTGGCGCATAAGTGTAATTTAATACTTCAGTGGTTAGTTTTTCGTGAATACATTGAGTCAACAGATCTGTTTATTCTACTAATATGTATATATCTACAATTAAATAATGATATTGACATATATTGACAAAGACTGCTAACTTCTTAATTTCGTTTGACCATAGTAGAGTTACTGAATGTAGTTATTTGTAGACTCTATACCATTCTTGAATATGATAAGAATTGAGAAAACTTTTTCAAAATCTAAATCATTAGTAGATAGATATACACATTGTTGCAAAGTTGCAAAGGGTACTTACAAGTTTAAACTTAAAGGGGCAGTAGCACGTTTTTTGATAATTTTATATTCTTAATTTTCCACTGATAAATGTAAGTTAATGCTAAATGTATTATTTTGACAGTGTCAAAAATCTCATTAAACAAGTCAATCATCCAGAGTCAGAGGCCAAAGTATGAAAATTTACATAAAATCCATTGGCGGCCATTTTGTGTGAACACCTTTAATTCATTTTCTGTAAGAAAAAGGAATCGCATGGCTAAACTCTACATTATATATTTGAATTATTTCTGCTCCATTTAGTTTAGATACATTGTCTTTCAATTTGAACCACTAATTTTAATTTTCCTGACTTCATCCTATATACCCCCTAAAAACGTGCTACTGCCCCTTTAAGATCAAAGTTTCAGATATATTCGGTCACTGTGATTGAAAAGGCTGTTTCTTTTATTGATACTGCGAGTCTTCTTTCTGTGATCAAGTTCTTGGGGTGTTACAAACAGAATTTACACTTGCAGGAACTTATTGCAAACTCCCAAAAATAAATATTCAAGAACAAGAATATTAGAACAGCTTAGTATTAATGATACAAATTCATGAATATTATGATTCGTGTAGTAATATTTTTTAATAAACGTATGTCTCAAATCGAAGTATGCTGGACAGACACAAAGAAAATGATACTCATCTTCAGTTTAATTTAAGTTACACATTTTACATAATCTATGTTCTTTTCTTCAAACCAATATATCTACCGGTTTCAATTGATAAGTCATGAGATGAGCAGCGAAATCTTGAAAGCGAAATTCTAAATTTCCTAACATTCAACGATCATAAGTAATTTTCTTTAAACATTTTGATATTGAAACATTTATTTGAAACAGATAATTTATGGAGCCAGTCTTGCAGATATATACCTTGCAAGCATTGTTTAAAAAACATAAGAAAGTTTGATTGCGAATCTATACATTGTTCTAACCATTTGTTGCCAAATCCTACTGAACAAAACAAATTTTTAACATCTGTTATCCAATTATATTTTCCATTTTCATCATACAACATCATCATTTTATAACAATTTGGTAATCTATAAGATGGAATATCTTATTATTTTATCCAATATTTTATTGCTTTCACTTTTGTTTCCACATATAATGGAAAACTACTACATTCGCCGTAGACCATTATATTTGAAGTAGTAGGTTTCACACCGCCGAGGAATTTCTTTATTGCATATAAATGAACCCTTTCCAGTAAATCAATTTTTAGCTCATCAGGTCTGAAAGACCCGATGGGCTTATGGCATGGCAAGGCGTCCGGCGTCCGTCCATCCGTCCGTCCGTCCGTCCATCCGTAAACTTTTCACATTTTCGACTTCTTCTCCAGAACCAATGACTCTAAAGAAATGAAATTTGATGTGCAGACTCCTTGGCCAATGGGGATTCTAAATTGTAGATTTTGTGACCCCATGACCCCAATTGGGGTCACAGGGGTCAAAACTTTAAAAACCTATTTTCATCTTCTTCTCCAGTTCCAAAAGGTCTAGAGAGCTGAAAAGTTGTGAGAAGACTCCTTGGCCAATGGGGATTCTAAATTGTAGATTTCGTGACCCCATGACCCCAAATGGGGTCACGGGGGTCAAAACTTTAAAATCCTATTTTCATCTTCTTCTCCAGTTCCAAAAGGTCTAGAGAGCTGAAAAGTTGTGAGTAGACTCCTTGGCCAATGGGGATTCTAAATTGTAGATTTCGTGACCCCATGACCCCAAATGGGGTCACAGGGGTCAAAACTTTAAAAACCTATTTTCATCTTCTTCTCCAGTTCCAAAAGGTCTAGAGAGCTGAAAAGTTGTGAGAAGACTCCTTGGCCAATGGGGATTCTAAATTGTAGATTTCGTGACCCAATGACCCCAAATGGGGTCACGGGGGTCAAAACTTTAAAATCCTATTTTCATCTTCTTCTCCAGTTCCAAAAGGTCTAGAGAGCTGAAAAGTTGTGAGTAGACTCCTTGGCCAATGGGGATTCTAAATTGTAGATTTCGTGACCCCATGACCCCAAATGGGGTCACAGGGGTCAAAACCTTAAAAACCTATTTTCATCTTCTTCTCCAGTTCCAAAAGGTCTAGAGAGCTGAAAAGTTGTGAGTAGACTCCTTGGCCAATGGGGATTCTAAATTGTAGATTTCGTGACCCCATGACCCCAAATGGGGTCACGGGGGTCAAAACCTTAAAAACCTATTTTCATCTTCTTCTCCAGTTCCAAAAGGTCTAGAGAGCTGAAAAGTTGTGAGTAGACTCCTTGGCCAATGGGGATTCTAAATTGTAGATTTCGTGACCCCATGACCCCAAATGGGGTCACAGGGGTCAAAACCTTAAAATCCTATTTTCATCTTCTTCTCCAGTTCCAAAAGGTCTGGAGAGCTGAAAAGTTGTGAGTAGACTCCTTGGCCAATGGGGTTTCTAAATTGTAGATTTCATGACCCCATGACCCCAAATGGGGTCACAGTGGTCAAAACCTTAAAAACCTATTTTCATTTTCTTCTCCAGTTCCAAAAGGTCTAGAGAGCTGAAGAGTTGTGAGTAGACTCCTTGGCCAATGGGGATTCTTAATTGTAGATTTCGTGACCCCATGACCCCAAATGGGGTCACAGGGGTCAAAACTTTAAAATCCTATTTTCATCTTCTTCTCCAGTTCCAAAAGGTCTAGAGAGCTGAAAAGTTGTGAGTAGACTCCTTGGCCAATGGGGATTCTAAATTGTAGATTTCGTGACCCCATGACCCCAAATGGGGTCACAGTGGTCAAAACCTTAAAAACCTATTTTCATTTTCTTCTCCAGTTCCAAAAGGTCTAGAGAGCTGAAAAAGTGTGAGTAGATTCCTTGGCCAATGGGGATTCTAAATTGTAGATTTCGTGACCCCATGACCCCAAATGGGGTCACAGGGGTCAAAACATTAAAAACCTATTTTCATCTTCTTCTCCAGTTCCAAAAGGTCTAGAGAGCTGAAAAGTTGTGAGTAGACTCCTTGGCCAATGGGGATTCTAAATTGTAGATTTCGTGACCCCATGACCCCAAATGGGGTCACAGGGGTCAAAATTTTAAAATCCTATTTTCATCTTCTTCTCCAGTTCCAAAAGGTCTAGAGAGCTGAAAAGTTGTGAGTAGACTCCTTGGCCAATGGGGATTCTAAATTGTAGATTTCGTGACCCAATGACCCCAAATGGGGTCACAGTGGTCAAAACCTTAAAAACCTATTTTCATTTTCTTCTCCAGTTCCAAAAGGTCTAGAGAGCTGAAAAAGTGTGAGTAGATTCCTTGGCCAATGGGGATTCTAAATTGTAGATTTCGTGACCCCATGACCCCAAATGGGGTCACAGGGGTCAAAACATTAAAAACCTATTTTCATCTTCTTCTCCAGTTCCAAAAGGTCTAGAGAGCTGAAAAATTGTGAGTAGACTCCTTGGCCAATGGGGATTCTAAATTGTAGATTTCGTGACCCCATGACCCCAAATGGGGTCACAGGGGTCAAAACTTTAAAATCCTATTTTCATCTTCTTCTCCAGTTCCAAAAGGTCTAGAGAGCTGAAAAGTTGTGAGTTCACTCCTTGGCCAATGGGGATTCTAAATTGTAGATTTCGTGACCCCATGACCCCAAATGGGGTCACAGTGGTCAAAACCTTAAAAACCTATTTTCATTTTCTTCTCCAGTTCCAAAAGGTCTAGAGAGCTGAAAAAGTGTGAGTAGATTCCTTGGCCAATGGGGATTCTAAATTGTAGATTTCGTGACCCCATGACCCCAAATGGGGTCACAGGGGTCAAAACATTAAAAACCTATTTTCATCTTCTTCTCCAGTTCCAAAAGGTCTAGAGAGCTGAAAAGTTGTGAGTAGACTCCTTGGCCAATGGGGATTCTAAATTGTAGATTTCGTGACCCCATGACCCCAATTGGGGTCACAGGGGTCAAAACCTTAAAAACCTATTTTCATCTTCTCCTCCAGTTCCAAAAGGTCTAGAGAGCTGAAAAGTTGTGAGTAGACTCCTTGGCCAATGGGGATTCTAAATTGTAGATTTCGTGACCCCATGACCCCAAATGGGGTCACAGGGGTCAAAACCTTAAAAACCTATTTTCATCTTCTTCTCCAGTTCCAAAAGGTCTAGAGAGCTGAAAAGTTGTGAGTAGACTCCTTGGCCAATGGGGATTCTAAATTGTAGATTTCGTGACCCCATGACCTCAAATGGGGTCACAGGGGTCAAAACCTTAAAATCCTATTTTCATCTTCTTCTCCAGTTCCAAAAGGTCTGGAGAGCTGAAAAGTTGTGAGTAGACTCCTTGGCCAATGGGGTTTCTAAATTGTAGATTTCATGACCCCATGACCCCAAATGGGGTCACAGTGGTCGAAACCTTAAAAACCTATTTTCATTTTCTTCTCCAGTTCCAAAAGGTCTAGAGAGCTGAAGAGTTGTGAGTAGACTCCTTGGCCAATGGGGATTCTTAATTGTAGATTTCGTGACCCCATGACCCCAAATGGGGTCACAGGGGTCAAAACTTTAAAATCCTATTTTCATCTTCTTCTCCAGTTCCAAAAGGTCTAGAGAGCTGAAAAGTTGTGAGTAGACTCCTTGGCCAATGGGGATTCTAAATTGTAGATTTCGTGACCCCATGACCCCAAATGGGGTCACAGTGGTCAAAACCTTAAAAACCTATTTTCATTTTCTTCTCCAAATCCAAAAGGTCTAGAGAGCTGAAAAAGTGTGAGTAGATTCCTTGGCCAATGGGGATTCTAAATTGTAGATTTCGTGACCCCATGACCCCAAATGGGGTCACAGGGGTCAAAACATTAAAAACCTATTTTCATCTTCTTCTCCAGTTCCAAAAGGTCTAGAGAGCTGAAAAGTTGTGAGTAGACTCCTTGGCCAATGGGGATTCTAAATTGTAGATTTCGTGACCCCATGACCCCAAATGGGGTCACAGGGGTCAAAACTTTAAAATCCTATTTTCATCTTCTTCTCCAGTTCCAAAAGGTCTAGAGAGCTGAAAAGTTGTGAGTAGACTCCTTGGCCAATGGGGATTCTAAATTGTAGATTTCGTGACCCCATGACCCCAAATGGGGTCACAGTGGTCAAAACCTTAAAAACCTATTTTCATTTTCTTCTCCAGTTCCAAAAGGTCTAGAGAGCTGAAAAAGTGTGAGTAGATTCCTTGGCCAATGGGGATTCTAAATTGTAGATTTCGTGACCCCATGACCCCAAATGGGGTCACAGGGGTCAAAACATTAAAAACCTATTTTCATTTTCTTCTCCAGTTCCAAAAGGTCTAGAGAGCTGAAAAATTGTGAGTAGACTCCTTGGCCAATGGGGATTCTAAATTGTAGATTTCGTGACCCCATGACCCCAAATGGGGTCACAGGGGTCAAAACTTTAAAATCCTATTTTCATCTTCTTCTCCAGTTCCAAAAGGTCTAGAGAGCTGAAAAGTTGTGAGTTCACTCCTTGGCCAATGGGGATTCTAAATTGTAGATTTCGTGACCCCATGACCCCAAATGGGGTCACAGTGGTCAAAACCTTAAAAACCTATTTTCATTTTCTTCTCCAGTTCCAAAAGGTCTAGAGAGCTGAAAAAGTGTGAGTAGATTCCTTGGCCAATGGGGATTCTAAATTGTAGATTTCGTGACCCCATGACCCCAAATGGGGTCACAGGGGTCAAAACATTAAAAACCTATTTTCATCTTCTTCTCCAGTTCCAAAAGGTCTAGAGAGCTGAAAAGTTGTGAGTAGACTCCTTGGCCAATGGGGATTCTAAATTGTAGATTTCGTGACCCCATGACCCCAATTGGGGTCACAGGGGTCAAAACCTTAAAAACCTATTTTCATCTTCTCCTCCAGTTCCAAAAGGTCTAGAGAGCTGAAAAGTTGTGAGAAGACTCCTTGGCCAATGGGGATTCTAAATTGTAGATTTCGTGACCCCATGACCCCAAATGGGGTCACGGGGGTCAAAACTTTAAAATCCTATTTTCATCTTCTTCTCCAGTTCCAAAAGGTCTAGAGAGCTGAAGAGTTGTGGTAGACTCCTTGGCCAATGGGGATTCTAAATTGTAGATTTCGTGACCCCATGACCCCAAATGGGGTCACAGGGGTCAAAACCTTAAAAACCTATTTTCATCTTCTTCTCCAGTTCCAAAAGGTCTAGAGAGCTGAAAAGTTGTGAGTAGACTCCTTGGCCAATGGGGATTCTAAATTGTAGATTTCGTGACCCCATGACCCCAAATGGGGTCACAGGGGTCAAAACCTTAAAATCCTATTTTCATCTTCTTCTCCAGTTCCAAAAGGTCTAGAGAGCTGAAAAGTTGTGAGTAGACTCCTTGGCCAATGGGGTTTCTAAATTGTAGATTTCATGACCCCATGACCCCAAATGGGGTCACAGTGGTCAAAACCTTAAAAACCTATTTTCATCTTCTCCTCCAGTTCCAAAAGGTCTAGAGAGCTGAAAAGTTGTGAGTAGACTCCTTTGCCAATGGGGATTCTAAATTGTAGATTTCGTGACCCCATGACCCCAATTGGGGTCACAGGGGTCAAAACCTTAGAGAACTATTTTCATCAAAAGTCTAATGAGCTACAGAGCCCATGGCTCTATTTTTTTAAATCCCCAGACTTCGGAACCATAAAGGAGTATAGGGCTAATCTAAGCATCAAATAATCTAAAAAAAAGTTTTAAAAGGCAAATTGCCCAAAATATGGATATACCTCATGATACCTAATAGTATTGTCTTTGCTTGCGTTGCTGATTTTTAGCTCATCAGGACTGAAAGTCCAGATGGGCTTATGGCATGGCCCGTCGTCCGGCGTCCGTCCGTCGTCCGTCCGTCCGTCCGTCCGTAAACTTTTGACACTTTCGACTTCTCCTCATGAACCATACACATTAGAGAGCTGAAATTTTGTGTACAAGTACCTTAGCATATGGAGATTCTAATTTGTAACTTTGGTGACCCTGTGACCCCAAATAGGGTCACAGGGGTCACAACTTTAAAAACCTATTTTCATCTTCTTCTCCATTTCCAGAAGGACTAGAGAGTTAAAAATGATATGTGCAGACTCCTTTGCCAATGGGGATTCTAATTTGTAACTTTGGTGACCCTGTGACCCCAAATAGGGTCACAGGGGTCACAACCTTAAAAACCTATTTTCATCTTCTTCTCCAGTTCCAGAAGGACTAGAGAGTTAAAAATGATATGTGCAGACTCCTTGGCCAATGGGGATTCTAATTTGTAACTTTGGTGACCCTGTGACCCCAAAAAGGGTCACAGGGGTCACAACCTTAAATACCTATTTTCATCTTCTTCTTCAGTTCCAAAAGGAGTAGAGAGTTAAAAATTATATGTGCAGACTCCTTGGACAATGGAGATTCTAATTTGTAACTTTGGTGACCCTGTGACCCCAAATAGGGTCACAGGGGTCACAACCTTAAAAACCTATTTTCATCTTCTTCTCCAGTTCTAAAAGGACTAGAGAGTTAAAAACGATATGTGCAGACTCCTTGGCCAATGGGGATTCTAAATTGTAGATTTCGTGACCCCATGACCCCAAATAGGATCACATGGGTCACAACCTTAAAAACCTATTTTCATCTTTTTCTCCAGTTCTAAAAGGACTAGAGAGTTGAAAGTGATATGTGCAGACTCCTTGGACAATGGGGATTCTAATTTGTAACTTTGGTGAACCTGTGACCCCAAATAGGGTCACAGGGGTCACAACCTTAAAAACCTATTTTCATTTACTTCTCCAGTACTAAAAGGACTATAGAGTTGAAAATGATATGTGCAGACTCCTTGGCCAATCGGGATTCTTAATTGTAGATTTCGTGACCCCATGACCCCAAAAAAGGGTCACAGGGGTCACAACCTTAAAAACTTATTTTCATCATCATCTTTAGCTCCTAAAGGTCTATTGAGCTGAAAGACTGCATGTAGACTCCTTGGCCAATTGGGATTCTAAACTGTAGGTTTTGTGACCCCATGACCCCAAATAGGGTCACAGGGGTCACAGGGGTCACAATCTTAAAAATCTATTTTTCTCCATTAGATGAGAGTCTTTGACAAATTTATTTCTCCTTGGATATTTTAGTGTGGACTTCTTTCACTGTCTGATATTGGCGATCTAGAAAGTGTTGAATAATAATACATTTGTTTTGTAATTATTTTATAGGTTTTCTTGCAATAGTTAACATCAGTTTAATTTTTAGCTCATCTTGCCTGTATAAAGCAAACTTGATATGATGCCTGATGAGCTACAGAGCCAATGGCTCTATTTTTTTACATGTAATGACAAGGACAGATGGTTTGTAAAATAAACTCCTAAATATTTGTTGACTGTGATTGTTTAAATCTTTTTGCCATTATAATGCCATGTTTTGTTCGAAGCAAGTCTACCTCCTTTTCTGAACACAATAAGTTTTGTCTTATCTCTATAAACTGTTTTTTTCCATTCCTTACAATATTTTTCCAATTCATTTATTTCTGTTTGTAATCCCCGTAATGTTCTTGAGAAGAGAATTATATCATCTGCAAATAAAATGAAAAATAACTGTACTATATCTGGGTGTAGTTGAATACCATTTGAACAATTTTCATGAATCTGGAATGCTAGTTCATTTATAAAGACAGAGAATAGAAATGGACTTAAGGTACACCCTTGTCTGACTCCTATTTGGCTTTCAAAAGTTTCAGATATTAGATTATTGTTTCTCGCGCACATTTTTTCGTTTTCATAAATACTTCTTAAAAGTACACTCATTTTATTGCTTAAGGAATGATTGTCAAGAAGAGTCCATAACTTTTCTCTATGTACAGAATCAAACGCTTTTGCAAAATCTACAAAGAGAACATAGAATTTAGAACCTTTCGTATTCAAATATCTCTGAATAAGTGAATATAGAACAAAAATGTTATCAGTAGTTGTATATCCTTTCCTAAAACCAGCTTGGGATTCAGATATCTTATCAAAAGTTTCTGCCCAGATTACTAAACGTTTATTTATGATGCCAGTGAATATTTTCTGAATACACTGAGAAGAGTAATGTCATGATAGTTTTCGGTTCGGTTTTTATCAACATGCTTTTGGATAGGTTCAATGATGTCAAAAGACCATGAATGTGGAAAGACCCCTTTATCAAGGATGACATTAAATAAGAGTTCGAGATATGGCAGTACAATATCTGAAGCGTGTAGGAAAAAATCTGAGATAAGACCATCTATTCCGGATGATTTGTTAAATTTAAGGTGTCTGATACTATTTAGTATTTCCTCTCGTGTTATTGGAGCGTCAAGAATATCAGTAGCCATTGAATCGTCCCTGATTTCATCATTTGTGTCTTTATGATTACATGCATTCATATCCTGATTAGTTTCATTTGAGGAAAACAAATCCTTAAAATAAAAAAGTATGAGGTAGGTAAGACTTACATATATAGACGAAGCTATTGTAGATATGTACAGTATAACTGTAGATGCTCTGAGGTTTGAATTTGTGTCGATGATTAGTTCAAGAGAGACAACGATCGTCAATTCAACAGCAATTTTATCATGGAATACACAACACGGTGTCGTGATTTCGAGGTTATTGATTTCATTTAACTGTACATTAGGTAAGATATCAACTTGATATCTTAAACTGCCCACATGATAACAGATATCACATCCGAGTAAAAGATGAGATATTTTTCACAAATATATTTGTCATTGATGGAAATCGAACAACCGAACCTCGAATTCATAGCTGAGCAGCTTGTCAACCGCGCTACTGCGACAGTGACGTCAGACTACGGCTTGTTAAACGGATGATAAATTGAAAAGAAATTTTAAACGTTTTCGGTTTGATGTGAATAAAACGATGAAAATACATATAAACCTTACTCTAGAAGAAATAACAACGGCAATTTTGGGTCAATACATGCCCTTTTGAACTTGTCTCATCACTTTGTAAATTAACGTGTCTTTAATCACCCAACATACGATTTGAAACAGACAGAAAAATAAACTTTATCTTTAATTGTTTTTTTACGTGACTTTACTGAACGATTATTAATATTTAGCGATACTCATATAATTATACTAACACTCTGTATATGTAATTACATTAACTGATGTTTCTTCAATCTTTAATACTTTATTTGCATTGGTCAATTATGCACCAAAATCTTAAAGTGCTACAGAATTGAAATAAATCATAGCAACCTTTAGACTTTCATTAGTGAATCTAATGACACATGAAGAGTATTGTTAAAGCTCCTTTGTTAATAAGAAGTAACCTCTATATTTTATTTGTATATGCTCAAGGAATATAATGGAACAATCAACAACAACAATCAATCAATAATACAAAGTCAATTCCAGTTCAAGCCTCACTGAATTAATTCCTTGATTTACGGATTTAGATCGCCATCTATTTCAGGCAACAAGATGCTAATTTACTCAATAGCAAACAAGTACAATTATATGTTCAGTAGAGATTTTAAATATTTATATGAATGAAGTTTATTCGACTCTGTGATCTGTGTGTGAAATTCTGCAGGCTACAGTCTTTGAAACTCAGTTCAAAGATATCCAAAAATTAATATTTCCCAACTTCTTGATAAAGCCAAACTGAACCAAATCCGTACATAAAGAGCAGTTCCCGAACGTCATTCGCCAAGGTTCTTCTATTCTGATCGTCAAGATCTTTGAGATAGGTAAACTTTACTTTAACAGAGAATGATATATTAATTATAACATTTGACTATTGCAGATACACTGAAGCTGATGCTAGAGGAAGCCAATCAAACATTTGTTCCCACAAGGACGTTCAAGGACATCATGAGATCACTGGAAAAGAACTGCCATGTGAGTATCTGTGGAGCATCAGGAGAAGGGAAGACCACGATGGCTCTGATGTTGGGACTGAAGTACATAGCACAGGGCTATGACCTGGTCTTTGTAAATAGACTAGACATGTTTGATTTTGGTTCTTGTATTAGTTCAGGTCAGAACATTTGTCTCATTTTTGATGATATCTTTGGTTCAGTTGGTCATGTCACAGACTTCACCTGTATACAGACGTTGTGTAAACTTCTGAAATTTCACATTGACAAGAACTTAATGTCAAAACAGAAGGACAAGTTTAATACAAAAGAAAATCGCCAAACACTGGAAATGAATGCCAAAGAACGAGGACAAATTGGCGGAATGGACAAGGACAATTCAGATAAAAACAAACAAAGTAGTACAAAACAATTGCGAGTGATCTTCACTTCAAAAAGTTACAATTTCAAGGAAGGCCCTAGGAATGTCTAAAATGCAGTATCAGCGTTTATTTCTTTTTAAAACGGCGTCAGTTTTTGATTTGACCCTCAGCCAAGAGAGATCTTATTTACATAAAGAGAAAAAAAAAATGTTTCAAAAGCATAGGGTTTTGCATCCAAATATCAAGATTGAAGATGATATTGTTGAAAACATTCACCAAGTCCACCCAGAATCTATTCAGTTTGGTTTTCCACTTCTCTGCAGATTGTTCTTTAGCTGTTCAACATTCACAGAAAGAGCTGTTGATTTCTTTAAGCGTCCCCTTTTCTATCTCCAAATGGAATTGAACGATATCCTGAGCAGGAGGAATGACCAAGCAGCAGCATTGATTCTGGTCCTGCTTTGTGAGGAAAACATCAAACTTCCTGAACTGGAATCTCCAAGCATCAATACCAAAGTGGATGAAATGTTTGTGTACGTCACAACCTTTGCAAACTCTGCATCTCGTTCAGGCACAGCAGCTGCTGCAAGGAGCTTCAGAGGAACCTTTCTATCCAAGGGAGACAACCTCTGTTTTGCCCACTCTTCTATATACGAGGCATGTGCTTGTGCCTTGTATCAGTTCAATCCCACTTTTGTGTTGAAATTTTGCAGTTTAGACTTCTTGCACGAAAGGCTGAAACCTGGACACGTTGGCGAGTCAGCAGTAGTGTCTGATTACCAGCACCACCTGTTTGTATCTGAGGAATATTTCCCACTGGTAGTAACCAGGATGATAACACCGATGAAACAGGGAACATTCTCAAAGACAGTTGTTCATCCTATGTATAGAAATGAGAGTTTTGTTGAAAAGTTTCTAGAAGAACTTGGACCATCTGCAAAGGAAAATATGGCATGGATTCAGTATAAAGAAAGGGGGAGAGGTTTTCTTTACTGGATTGTAAAAAGCAAAAGCCCAAAATTGGTCCAAAGTATTGAAGAGGTGCTATTGATCAACTTTACTCAAGAGGATATCAACGAAGCACTCCTGGCTGCTGTTGAATGTGACAGTTTGACTATCCTGAAATATTTGGTTGGAAGACTTGAACAAAATCCTGACGAGACATACATGAATAAACTCCTCCTTGTCAGTGCGGAAAGTAGCAGCAAGGAGATGGTGACTTATCTTCTTAATATTGGAGCAAAAGTATCGGGAACTGACATAACAAACAGAAACGTTTTGCACCTTCTCTGTATTCATGACAGGTCGACTGTACTGGAGTCCATAGCTAGTCAGAGTGAAATCACATATGATGATCTACACAGAGCAAAGACTGCCCTTGATAGAGACAAAAGAACCCCGGTAATGTTGGCAGCTTTACATGGATCATTGGACTGTTTCCAGCAGATGCATTATGAAGATAGCGATGATCTGTCAGATTGCAATGGTGATCATTTGATCCATCTAGCATGTGAAGGGGGAAACATAAACATCGTTCAAACGGTTTTGACTTCTTTGAATATCAACACAAGAGGTCAGATGGGATTGACACCAATAACGAAAACTGCGTACAAAGCACATTCAGAAATTTTGGATTTACTTTTGTTAAAGAATGCCGACAGAGGACTTGTAGATAATAATGGAAATGCATTGATACATTATGCCTGTCTTGGAGGTAACAAATATATTGTTGAACGTCTTGTGACCTCTGAAAACATCAACACTAGAGGAATTCATGAAACGACACCAATAATGTGTGCTGTCTATAATGCACATACTGAAGTATTTGACTTTCTTTTGTCAAAGAATGCAAACAAAGGACTTGTCGATAGTAATGGAAACACTCTGCTACATCTTGCCTGTCTTGGAGGTAGCAAACACATTGTTGAACGTCTTTTGACCCCTGAAAACATCAACACTAGGGGTCAAAATGGATGGACACCAATAATGGCAGCTTCCCACAAAGCACATACAGAAGTATTTTACTTTCTTTTGTCAAAGAATGCTGACAGGGGACTTGTTGATGGTAATGGAAACAATTTACTACATCATGCCTGTCGTGGAGGTAGCAAACACATTGTTGAACGTCTTTTGACCCCTGAAAACATCAATACTAGAGGTCAACAAGGATTTACACCAATACAAATAGCTGTTCAACGTGCACATACAGAAGTGTTTGACCTTCTTCTATCAAAGAACGCTGACATTGGACTTGTTGATGGTAATGGAAACACTTTGCTACATCATGCCTGTCTTGGAGGAAGCAAACACATTGTTGAACGTCTTGTGACCCTGGAGAACATCAACACGAGGGATCACTATAAAATGACATCTATAATGATAGCTGCTCAACATGCCCATACAGAAGTGTTTGATTTCCTTCTATCAAAGAATGCTGACATTGGACTTGTTGATGGTGATGGAAACACTTTGCTACATCATTCAATCATTGGAGGTAGCAAACACATTGTTGAACGTCTTTTGACCCCTGAAAACATCAACGCTAGAGGTCAAACTAGATTGACACCAATAATGGCAGCTGCCAACAAATCACACACCGAAGTGTTTGACTTTCTTTTGTCAAAGAATGCTGATGTCGCACTTATTGATGGTAATGGAAACATTTTGCTACATCATGGCTGTTTTGGAGGTAGCAAACACATTGTTGAACGTCTTGTGACCCCTGAAAACATCAACACTAGAGATCAAAATGGATTTACACCAATAATGGTAGCTGCCAACGAAGCACATGCAGAGGCGTTTGACTTTCTTTTATCAAAGAATGCTGACATGGGACTTGTTGGTGGTGATGGAAACACAATGCTACATCTTGCCTGTCTTGGAGGTAGCAAACACATTGTTGAACATCTTGTGACCCCTGAAAACATCAACACAAGAGGTAATAATGGGTTGACACCAATTATGGCAGCTGCCAACAAAGCACATACAGAAGTGTTTGACTTTCTTTTACCAAAGAATGCTGACAGGGGACTTGTTAGTGGTAATGGAAACACTTTGCTACATCTTGCCTGTCTTGGAGGTAGCAAACACATTGTTGAACGTCTTGTGACCCCTGAAAACATCAACACTAGAGGAATGCATGAATGGACACCTATAATGTGTGCTGCCAAAACATCACAAACAGAAGTGTTTGACTTTCTTTTGTCAAAGAATGCTGACGTGGCACTTGTTGATGGTGATGGAGATTCTTTGCTACATCTTGCCTGTTTTGTAGGTAGCAAATACATTGTTGAACGTCTTGTGACCCCTGAAAACATCAACACTAGAGGTCAAAATAGATTGACACCAATAATGGTAGCTGCCAACAAATCACACACCGAAGTGTTTGACTTTCTTTTATCAAAGAACACTGACATGGGACTTGTTGATGGTAATGGAAACACTGTGCTACATAATGCCTGTCTTGGAGGTAGCAAACACATTGTTGAACGTCTTGTGACCTCTGAAAACATCAACACTAGAGGAATTCATGAATCGACACCTATAATGTGGGCTGCCGACAATGCACATACAGAAGTGTTTGACTTTCTTTTATCGAAGGATGCTGACGTGGCACTTGTTGTTGGCAATGGAGACACTTTGCTACATCTTGCCTGTCTTGGAGGTAGCAAACACATTGTTGAACGTCTTTTGACCCCTGAAAACATCAACACTAGGGGTCAAAATGGATGGACACCAATAATGGCAGCTTCCCACAAAGCACATACAGAAGTATTTTACTTTCTTTTGTCAAAGAATGCTGACAGGGGACTTGTTGATGGTGATGGAGATTCTTTGCTACATCTTGCCTGTCTTGGAGGAAGCAAACACATTGTTGAACGTCTTGTGACCCCGGAGAACATCAACACGAGGGGTCAGTATAAAATGACACCTATAATGATAGCTGCTCAACGTGCCCATACAGAAGTGTTTGACTTTCTCTTGTCAAAGAATGCTGACAGGGGACTTGTTGATGGTAATGGAAACACTGTGCTACATAATGTCTGTCTTGGAGGAAGCAAACACATTGTTGAACGTCTTGTGACCCCGGAGAACATCAACACGAGGGGTCTGTATAAAATGACACCTATAATGATAGCTGCTCAACGTGCCCATACAGAAGTGTTTGACTTTCTCTTGTCAAAGAATGCTGACAGGAGACTTGTTGATGGTAATGGAAACACTTTGCTACATCATGCCTGTCTTGGAGGAAGCAAACACATTGTTGAACGTCTTGTGACCCCGAAGAACATCAACACGAGGGGTCAGAATAAAATGACACCTATAATGATAGCTGCTCAACGTGCCCATACAGAAGTGTTTGACTTTCTCTTGTCAAAGAATGCTGACAGGGGACTTGTTGATGGTAATGGAATCACTTTGCGATATCATTCAATCATTGGAGGTAGCAAACATATTGTTGAGTGTTCTGGCAGCTGAAAATATCAACTTCAGAAATCACTTTGAAATGACACCAATAATGATAGCAGCTTTACATAAGTATATTACAAGACCACGCATGGGGAAATAAGGAAATCGTTGAGTGTCTTGTAACATCTGACAATATTAACAGACGGGATCAGATTTGGATAACATGAATAATCTTTGCTGTGAAAAAAAGGAAATTCAGATTGTGTTTACTTACTTTTATCAAGGAATGCTGACATGCCACTTATTGATGATAATTAAAACACACTCCTGCACCACGCATGTTATGGAGGAAGCAAACACAACGTCTTCTGGCCACTGATAACATCAACACGAAAGGTAATAATGAATGGACATCAATATTGTGTGCTGCTCATAACGCATTTACAGTAGTATTCGACTTTCTTTTGACAAGCATGCTGACAATTGATTACGATTGAGACTCTTACATCATGCCCATCTTAGAGGTAGCAAACACTTAGTGATGAATCTGGAGCGACACATCAAGGACTTGCCGAACTTGGGTGTAGTAAAAATTGTTCAAAGTCGGGTCTTTCTTTCGTCCATTTGAATCCAAAATCAGAGAATTACAATCTGGGACTGATTTTACTCTTATCTAGACTTTCAACCTAAAGGTGCAAGTTCAGGGGACACTGAAAATTTGACACTCTGATCGAGTTAACAACAGAGGGTTTCTGCTCAATTGATAGAAGTGTAATATCTTCTATGGAGTTCATAGCCAAGTGACTTGACTGACTATATGATACCAGTGAGCAGTAAGAGATTTGGGAAAATTCTGATTGTCCTGATTGACTCCTTGAACTGTGACATGACATGCATAATGACACTATCATTATTTACCTGTTCAACATTTCAAAAATCCGCATTTAGCAAGGGTCATAAACGCCTTCTGATTCTGATAGAAGAATGTAAAAATGAAAGACAACAGAATCTAGGTACAATTACCGATGTGCAGACCGGATGGCACTATTTCATTGCTTAACCTTGTATACATTGTAAGTAGATTCTAGATTTACCACTTAGAAAAATCTAGAGTGTACAGATTTATATTCTATACTCATCGTTATAGACAAATGTGCAGCGTTAACCTTATGATATTGGTAGGAAGTATCTAATGAGAACAACGACTATTTGTAATTCTACTAGACTATCATATGCTATAGACTGTACCATTGGCTCAGTGGTAGAGTGTCCGCTCGTCACCCGGGGTTGATTTCTGGTCGCCTCAAAACAAAAGTCGTTAAAAGATGGGAGTTGTTGCTGTTTTGATTGACACTGACACATTGTAAAGGTAGATCATTGCGCTGCACTGTAGTTGCCGGGTGCCACGAGCACAAAACAAATTTCCCATATACTTGTACTTACAATTGAGTGTAATTATTATTATTAGTGTGGAGTTTTGAGGTAATAGAACTTTTTTATGGTAGATAGTAAAGAAGATATTTGCTGTTTTTACATTTGTTATGAACAATTTCTTATTGTCTTTGTAAATACATGCTTACGTGTTTCTTACAATGTCTTTGATATGTATATATTTTTGTTTTGCACAATTCAATTGTGACATTTATTTTATTTGACTCTGTTACTGTTATTATGAAATATTAGATAAGATTGGATTAGATTAGATTAGAAAACACTTAAAGGGGCAGTAGCACGTTTTTAGGGGGAATATAAGGTGATGTCAGGAAAATGAAAATTAATGGTTCCAATTGAAAGACAATGTATTTAAACTAAATGGAGCAGTAATAATTCAAATATTTAACGTAAAGTTTAGCCATGCGATTCCTTTTTCTTACAGAAAATGAATTAAAGGTGTTCACACAAAAATGGCGGCCTATGTATTTTATGTGAATCTTCATACTTTGTCCTCTGACTATGGATGATTGACTTGTGTAATGACATTTTTGACACTGTCACAATAATACATTTAACATTAACTTACAATTATCACTGTAAATATTAAAATATAAAATTATCAAAAAACGTGCTACTGCCCCTTTAACTACCAATAAGGAATTCTTTAAATATAATGTATAATGGGTTCATGATTCATTTAAGCATAACTACATTGATTCTGAAATATAATTGATTCATGTGTTCATATCATGCATGACTGCATATACAAAACGTTCTTACATTTTAATAATGTTGTTGTAAAGAATATAGTATGTATAGAATGTATATAAGTAATCTAGTGCTGTTGCAACATCTTCTCAAACTATTTATTCTTGTATTACGCATCTTGTTTAGAATGAACAGTAAAAATCAACTTGGCCATTCATTCTTGAATATTTTGTCTGAATTGAAAGACCAAGATAATCCAAGACCACATTTTTGGTCAATATAGCTTTATAAAACAATTTATGTAGGAAATAGATGTACAGTTTCTTTGACTTATTGCGATTGTCTTTACGAAACATAAAGAAATAATACTGACAACGACTATGTAAAACAAAAGTAAATAATTATTTAATTTAACGTATAAGATTTTGTAATTGAAAAGCTCCATATGGTACTAGATGTTAACTAAAGGTAATTCAGCTTTGATTGACTTAAAGTTTCCGAAGCTCATTTAAGTGCTCTTTTTAAGAACTGGCAAGATGTTTTCACAAAGATTAAAACACGGTTATTATTTTCAAGCCTACACATAATTAAGCTTAACAAGTTAATACATGGATGAAAGTAGTATATATGCCCTCACATCGCTTACCAAAGAAATGCTATGATATGATGCTGCTATTTGATAGAAATGGACATAAAAATTGGGTCACAGATGTAAAACAATTATTGTTCTCAACTGGCTTTGGAAATATTTGGCACAATCAGGAAAATGGAATATATCCAGAATTCATAAAAACATTTAGTCAAAGATTAAAAGATATATATTTTCAAAATTGGCAGGCAAAACTATCTCTTTCAAGCAAATGTGTAACATATCAACTGTTTAAAAGAAGTATCCATACCGAATACTATCTTTATTGTTTAAATGTTAAGAAGTACAGAGTAAGTCTAGCACGTTTTCGATGGTCGTCACACGAACTGTACATTGAGAAAGGTAGATATATAAATATTAGTAGAGAGCAAAGAATCCGTCAATTATGCCAACCAAATGAAATTGAAGATGAGTATCATTTTTTACTTGTATGTCCGATCTACAGTAGCATTAGAAAGAAATATATTAGAGAAAAGTATTATGTATATCCAAACATGCTTAAATTTTCCAAACTATTAAATAGTTTAGATAACAAAGAAATCGAAAACCTGTCCATGTATATATTCTACGCATCTGTATATAGAAACCATATTGTTACATAAATAGTATATGTAAAATCAAATGTATTATGTATTGTACTATAGGCCGGTGGCCTTTTCAGTACCGGAAATAAAGATTGATTGATTGACTACATGGAGTCAGCAAGCAGTTTTGAATAAATATTTGCTTATCATAAGGATTGGACTATTTAGTAACTACTCATCATTAGTTTCACTTGTCATATTATTTGTCGCCGCTAATGGCTGAAATATTACTCCAACTCAAACATTCACTCAAGTTATTGTTATATCATCAATGATTATTTGTAATTTGTAACAATGAAATATGTTTTATGATAGTACCATAAAGGCCAAGATTGTTTTCAAAATGCATTTGCTTTATGCATTGAACCGATGTTTTTTTATATAAGCAAATGGAATTTCTGTTACACATCCATTGTCCTGACATGTCATTGACAGTGAATATTACAAGATAAAGGGTCAGTCTGTATGTCAAACTATTACGCTTTGTATGTTATTTTCAACTATTGCATGTTTAACAATACTTGAGATAATGTAAATAGATATCATTGGGAAGATATATTCAAATTTCAACTGTACATGTTAGTGTTCTAGTTCAACTGAAACATATTGTGTATATTATTTTTTTCATTATAAACCTTTACTGACGTCATTCAATTATTCTTTGATGTCTTTAGATATCTAAATTTTCTTCTGACTCACACGACAAGGGAATTTTTTACTAATGTCCCTTGAATGCAGGTTATTGTCAACATAATCGTCCTGCAAGGCAGGCATATTATTATATATATTATGTCCCTCTGTAATAACTATTTTAACTATAGAAGTGATGATTTCGTTTGTTAAATTCAAAATGAACAGACTATCGCGTTTGAAAAAATAACTATTATTAAGTTTGGCAACATGTAAATGTTTTGACACTATGGCCCTTGGACAAAATCCCGCTAGCAAACATCCATTATTCTTTAAAAAAATGCCCGTGGACCATGTTTTATCTATAAATCAACCCATGTATTGTCCCATGTCCTGTGTCTTTTTCCGGTACAATAGTTTCATGATACTGTTAGCACTTAAGGGGCAGTAGCACGTTTTTGGATAATTTTATATTTTAAATATTTCCCTGATAATTGTAAGTTATTTCTTAATGTGATATCTTGACATTGTCAACAATCTCATTACATAAGCCAGTCATCCATAGTCAGAGGACAAAGTATGAAGATTCACATAAAATCCATTGGCGGCCATTTTGTGTGAACACCTTTAATACATTTTATGTAAGAAAAATGAATCGCATGGCTAAACTTTATGTTATATATTTGAATAATTACTGCTCAATTTAGTTTAAATACATTGTCTTTCAATTGGAACTTTCTATTTTCATTTTCCTTCATCACCTTATTACTATTTTATTTTTCCTTTATCACCCTAAAAACGTGCTATACTGCCCCTTTAAGACAAACTTTGTTTGAATGGTCTTGTAAATTATTACAAATACAATTGTTAATATGGATTTTGTAAGTATCTCCAACCCTGATAAATATTTCATCTACATGTATATGTTCGAAATTTTGTATATGCATATCACTCTACTGTGCAGGACTATAAAAGTTGTATGTTGCTCCTGTTGTAAAAAAATGGGTTTTTTTTTATAATTTTCAATGTAATGAATAATGTCAAGAAACTGTTGCTGCTTCAACCATTTTGAAGATCCTAGTATTGCTAGATTCAGTAGGGTTTTTGGTTTCCACCCGCATCAGTTTCAAACCAATGCATCAAACCCTTTCTCCAGAGGATGACCAAACAATATTATATATATATATATAATATAGTTAATATAAACTTTGATTTCAAAATCCTAGAAAACAATGATGCAGATTGTTACTGTTCCTGTGAGCCTTTTTCACAATTAAAAAGTGAAATGCATGATTAAGTATAATTAATTTTCTTTTGCGTTAAATTATTTTATTTTTATTTACAAACCAAATTAAAAATTAGAGAGAGAAAATAAAAGTAGTGAATCCGCTTCATTGCATCAATTATCAAGATTAGTAACATTTTATGTTTGCTATGGATGTTACCCATGTGGTGCAAATGTGCATCTTAGGTGTAAAAATCCTAGGGTATAAAAATGTTTTGAAAAATGTTCTCGAAAATTAGCCAAACTTCTGACGTCGTTAAGTTTCAGGAGCGTAATTTCAAAACGTTATGCATCAAATGTGAGATTTCCATTTTCCACTGGTGTGCCTTTAATGTTTTTTATATAATTAGTTCTAGGTGGCCATAATATTTTCAAATTTTGACCAAAAATCGTCACATGACGAAATGTCCTAATTATATTGTTGTTATGTAATGACAGTCAAATTAGCACGGGGTCGCGAAGCTGTACTTTCAGAGTCGGGGAATATCAAACATTATAAAATATTCTTGATGTCCATTTTCCTTTGATAAATTGTGCTGTGTATATACTTGTTTGATTGACAAGATTTGTTATTTGTATGAATATGTTTGATACAGTTTGATATGTTTGATTTTGCACCATATTCTTGTATGTCGACACTTGTCAATTCATCGGTTTATTATGATTGACCTAATTTACCTTATATTGTTATGTAATTTTATCTTGCTTTGAAAAAGAGTATACCTTTTATGTTATTCTGAACTCCATGATAATTCATTGATGTCGTCTTTTGTGTTACTGATTGTGACTAAACAAAGGATTTTATGTAAAAAGAGATTTTTTTTTAAAATATTACCTTCTATATCAAAGCTTGAATTGGTGAAGGTAATAGTATAATGTAGTACATAGTAGTCTGTATGTATAATCTGTCTTTTTTTATATAATATCTGTCAGCATCAGTCGGTCAGATTTTTTTAATGAAAACATGAACTTCAAGTATATAATTTCATATACTTCCTAAATTAGGGAATTTGCACATTTATGGTTTATAATGAATAGCTGTCAATCATATTGTTGTACACCATAAACACAATATTTTAGTGAACCAAAAGCATTAAATGTCGTTGAATATATGGAAGACATTTACTTATCATGTCTGTCCATTATGATATTAAAGGGGCAGTAGCACTTTTTTGAAAATTTATATTTTCAATTTCTCACTGATAATTGTACGTTAATGCTTAATGTATTATTAGATGGTGTCAAAAATCTCGTTACACAAACTAATCATCCATATTCAGAGGACAAATCATAAGTCCATTGGCAGCAATTTTTGTGTGAACACCTTTAATTCATTTCGGGTAGAAAGAGGAATCGCAAGTCTGAACTTTATATGTTATATTTGATTTATTACTGCTTCATTTAGTTTAAATAAATTGTCTTTCAATTGGAGTCATTTATTTTCATTTTCCTGACATCACCTTATATTATCCCCAAAAAAACGTGCTACTGCCCCTTTAAAATAAACATATTGTTTGCAAAGTTAACCAACCTATTCCTCACAGCAAGAAGGTCGTGTTTTGAGTTTGCAAATTATTCAAAGTTTCTACAATATTTGACTATGTGAAATATAACAATATTTAGCTGTTAATGTGGTCGTTCTAGTATTGCTTAACTTTGATGTTAACTGATATGAAAGAATTTCAAACAGAATAAGTATTATACAATTCATATGACTATAAATTTGTTCGAGTAAAGTATATTTATTCTAAACTATTTGTCTGTGTTTTCATTGAATAAGGTGTGAAATCTATGTTCAATAATATGTTTTCTGTCAAGTGTTGAGATTTAATGACAGATTTATGAAGATCTTTATCATATCAAAAACAAGAAAAATGCAAAAATAATTAATTTGTGTTAGTACTCAAGTTACCCATGCACACTTCGATAGATCGACATTTCAAACATGTTTAGTTCTTCTCTTATTGTATTTTTTCTTCTGTTGACGATATTTCGTTTAATCATATCTGTTCAGGCATTGTTATTTTTATAATATGTTCAGTCAAATAAAATAAAAGTTTAAACGATTTTAAAACCCCATTCCGAGATATTTAAACACTACTACCCCTATCCGTTATCATACGTCATTTCGCAAAAGTCACATGGACAGTGTACTAACACCTAAAGACACAGGCAATTGGCAATAAAATGCAGAGAAAAGTGGTGTACTCTGTAAACATTGGTCCGTCTTATTCTAACCCTTCCGTCATATTGTAATGAGGGAAAGAGTATGACCTGACTATGTGTCATACTCACTCAGATATCTGGTCCATGACAGAAGTAATACATTAGAATGTTTCAAAAATATCACTAAATCAAACTAATATTTCAGTAAAAGTTATTTTCGGCTTTTCAGTCTAAGTAAACCTAGTCTCAAAATTATCCGTTTCACTCCTAAACTGACTCTAGAAAGGTATTATAGAGGGTCGCGTCAGCTGACCTTTCTGCGACCTATGACCCTCCAACGTTATACGTGGGAAGGCAGACTATTGTGGCTTGGTAAGCTGAGTTCTGATTGATCAATTCGATACGTGGGCTGACGCGACCCTCTACTAGGTCTTTCTAGACTCAGTATAGGAGTGAAACGAATAATATTGAGGCTAGGTTTACTTAGACTGTCGGCTTTAAAACTTCTAGATTTCCTTCGCCAAGCTGTGACTTTGACTTTAAGAATGTAATGTTATTTAGGACGAACTTCAGATAAAAGTAAATATTTACATGAATGTGTTATACTGCTGATGTGCAATTGCCCATAGTGGGGTTTTTGCTTTTCAGTTTCTGAAATTCAATGCATGAATTAAATGTCAACAAAAAGCAAATGAATATTTGTTTTCTTTCCTATGAATAGGAAAATGTTTGCTAAAAAGTAAGAACATAAATCTGTGGTTTTTACCCTGTAAGAATGGTATATTCGGTGCACCCTAGGTCTACTAGTATTTTCAGCATTACACTCACACACAAATCGTTCACGATTAGCTGAAAAGTTTCAGTTAGTTATACACAGAATCCATGTGAGTCCCAACTTCAAGAGATGAATTAAATCTCTAACAAGCTGAAATCTTGAAATGCTTAACTTCATTGCTTAATGTTGATCTCTCTCTAGGCATAAATATTTCATTTCAAAACATTTTGAATCTGACTTTTGAATAAAGTTTGGGATAAACCAATCATATTTTCAAGATGAATGTCGAATTATGTGATTAATTGTAAGAAGCAAACATGCTAAATTAATTACACTTTCAGAGTTGTAAAGTTTATAATCACGGTGTTACTTATCAATATTAGGTACACATTGCTATCTGCATTGTAAATGATATTTAAAATAATATTTACATACGAATCATTTTTCGACTGCTTGTATAAAGTGTAAACCCTCTGTGCCAGCATCGTCGTTAATCCACGCATAAATAACAGTACATCCATAAATATACTTTAAAATTCAACTCACCTTTGTTTCCTCCTGAAAAGACGTTGAAACACGGCCATAATTGTGTTCAAAGCATGAGACAACTTCATTTTCCTCTCCACCTTCAAACCATGTGCTTTCGATTGTGTACAGCTCGTGCAATACGAAATTTACTTAAAATCCGTGCATCACAAGATGAAATTGACAACGTCCGTGCAGTAACACATTTTGCTTCATAGAGAGGGAAACATTTGATGGACTTAATAGTGCCTGAAAGAATATGAATAAGAATATCATTTGCCATAAATCACACTTTCGGTGATGTTTTTGACAATTTGTTTTCAAATTATTTAATTTCAGTTTGATGTAGAATTTTGGTGATGTCTTGAAGTAGAAACAATAAAAACAGTACTTGCTCTGGTTTGTCTCGTTGACAACTTCGCCATGACATGCTCAATCTGCACGTGAAATTCGCGTATTGTGCACATGAAATGGAAGCAATGTTTAGAAGCAGAGTTATTTAAGTTTTACACCATTACAACAACTATCATTATAGTATTATTTACTACTAAACACGTATGGAAGTGTCGAGATCATGCAATTTTGATTAAGTATAAGTGCGTCCATTTCATGACGTTATGACAAATTGACGCTTGTTGTCCATGGGTAAAACTGTCGTTTTATGCCTGACACGATGAAAAGGGTTTTTATTTGAAAATTTAGACCTCCATAATTAACGATTTAGATATTCTTCATCAACTGTCTGAGAAATCTGAAGAAAACAAAATCAGTACAATCAGATTTCATTATTTTAAAGGAAGAACTCTTTCTTTTACAAAAAACTGTTTATCACTGCAAAAATCCTTTTTTAAAGGAACAGTCCGGGGTATTTATTGTGGAAACGGAATCAAAGGGGCACAAGCGAATTTCGTTTCCACAGAAAATACCCCGATAGGACTGTCCCTTTGAATAGGGATTTCGCAGAGAAGTATGGGATTTCGTATATGCATATGAATATGGTGTCTTCGAAATTGTAACTCACGGTTTTTCATTTACCTGTCACAACTATTATCGCTACCTTTTGGTTTTGTAAGCGATTATGTTAAGTAAAACGAATCTCCATTTCTCTTGTGACAAACCAACATTATCCGATTCATCTTCACAATACTAAGGAGCTTCAAGACCCAATACCCAATAACACGCTATTGAGAGTTGGATACGCAAGTTGGTGAACAAACTTTACATGTAGGCACACAACTGTAAGCATTTACTTACGAAGGGGCTTAGATTTTGTGTCAAATCAAGATTTAAATGATTTGTTCTTTCTCTGACTAACTAGGTATTTGAAGATTGAAAAAATTATTATAATAACTCAGGCAATCTACATTCCTTTTGATCGTAGCATTTTATTTTCAAATTTATTATATTTACATACTTTAGTTTGATGTTTTATAATCTTGATTCAATAGCACGTTACTTAAGAAATAGAGTCGATCTAACCATCATGTGTTTTGCAATAAAGTATAGTTGTGCCCTGAACAAGTATAGTTAAAGTAGGAGGCACAGTACAGTGCATTTTTGGGCATGTAAATATTTTTTAGATAAACACGAAGTGTTGATAAGTCATGCTGAAAAAAATATCAGAAATTTATGAAAACAAAATTCAAGTACCTAATGAGAATAATCGGTCTTATGGACATAAACCTACATATTATCATTGCTACGGTCTGGTATATCTTAAGATTAACAGGTTTAACAGGTAAGGAGATTCGTGTTTATCTTATAAGTATGTCAAAGTTTTCTCATGCAACAAGTTTGTTGAAACAAATGTGTTATACTTACTACCTACTTCATTAAGGATAACCGTTAAACATATATTTGAAAGTAAAGAAGATAGATGGCATAAGTTCAGTCTAAACAAGTTATGCATATCATGCGATTTATCAATCCGCAGGAATTCATTTTGTATCATACAAAAAAACTAAGAATGATAGTTTTAAGTGATACATAAAACAATCATGATTCGTATAACAAAAAGAAGTGAGGTGAGGTAACATAGATTTTAATGTCGCTTTCAAGAGTATTTCACTTACCGTATTTCCTCGAATACAACCCCGGGGTTCTATTTCGTTCAGTACCCCCTTACCCCCCGGGTTCTAATCGAGGCCCGGGTTATAATGGAGGCCGGGTTGTATTTCTTCAGGTCTGAATTGACGTTTCAAAATCTTCTAGGAATGGCGTTTTCATGGAAAATGATTGATCTAGTTCTACATATCTCGTGGCATTTCTGTTGATATTCATAATTTTATCAAAATCCGTTTCAATCCCTGCAATATACGGTTTCCGTGAAGTATATACTATCGACATATTATACCAGTATTTATGTTAGACCCAGGTTCTATTCGAGACCCCGGGTTCTATTCGAGACCCGGGTTGTATTAATGTCAGCACCCCCTTACCCCCCGGGTTATATTCGAGGCCCGGGTTGTAATGGAGGCCCGGGTTGTATTAGAGGAAATACGGTATATATATCGGCTGCTAGTGTGATTGCATAGAGAAAGTCCGCAACACGATTGTGGATTAGCATGGCGGTGAAACCTGCGAGCATCGCCTGTAATTAACGATCATGAGTGGTACTATACAAACATATCATTCATAGATAAGCTATGGTTGATTTGATAAAATTCATTTTCAATTGGTGGTATATGACATGGATCAGACTATAGTTACACTGATAAAAGGTGTGGTGTACTATTTTAACAAGTCGGGTGTTCCATTAGTTCATTGCGGGACACAACCCAGGCGCTTTCTCGTTCAAATACTGTATGAACACAACGTTTTCATGAAGATATCACTTTCCAGCAATGAAGGCAAATGATTGCGTTTCACAGGTCGATAATAACATAGGTGAGTTGTATTTGAACATTCTAATGAATTCTTCTTTTATTTCAAGTCAATATAATGCATTCCAGAAAACTACGGCAAATATCGACGATTCCCAAGAGAGGAAAACAGATGTCCTTAATTCAATTTAAAATTAATCGACTAAATTAGTTTAATTTAAATGAACTAGGCGAATATATTTTCTTGGTTTGAATGAGTTCACACTTAAATGGCATCATGCACTTTTCGATGCACTCATGTCACCTTATTCTAGGACTAAAAATAATCGGGGTAAGTAAATATATGTTTCGCCCTCTGAAGAGAATATATTTTGTATCATCTGACATATGAAGATAAAACAATTCCATTAAAAAGTATTACAAAAATGCCCAAACCCCCGTTCTATAGTGCATTCACAAGGTACATATAAGGTAAACTTTATCGAGGACTTGACCTCTCCCCAACATCTGACAGTTCACAGAGTGGTTATAACAAATCGCACACTCCGTACTTGTAGGTCAATTGCATTCTACTACGTGTGGTGTTTCTTTAACAATGTTTACTTAAGGTAAACCATTTTATAACTATCAGATCTTAATGTCAGTAAAGTATATGGTGACCCAATTTATCAAGGATTTCAGACCGGTGTTCTGTGTCGTGGACCCCTGGATATACATTCTCTTGAAGGTATTTGATTTTTCAATTTTAAATGCATGATCGATAGTTTAACTATTTGCAATTGATATTCTGTTCATGCAATGAATAAACTTATATCGGCTTATCGTGTTTATTTTTCACGCCTATTATATTAAAATGTTTTCGATAGCGAAGAAGTTAAGCAGGTTTATCTCGTCCTTTTAAAGGGATAGAAGTACGTTTTTTGAAAATTTCATATTTTTAATTTTTGACTGATTATTGTACGTTAATGCTAAATGTATTATTTTGATAATGTCAAAAATCTGATTTAACAAACCAATAATAAATAATAATAATAATAATTTTAACGCCTAGTATCCAGTCGAGGACTGCTCAACGGCGATACACATGGAGATGCAATGTATATTATTACCCTGAATGAATAGTACTTTCGAGTCAAGCTACTAAGCGCCTCGCGCGACCATATAGGTCCGTACTTTCAGGTACCCATTTATACAGCTGGGTGAACTGAGTGCAATGTGGATGAAGTGCCTTGCCCAAGGACACTACACAGTGTTAAGCCCAGGTTACAAATGTTTGGTGTCTCCACCGGGATTCGAACCCGGGCCTTCGGCGTGACAGGCCAGCACGCTAACCACTACACCACCATTGATTTATTAAACCAATCATCGATAGCCAGAGAACAAATTATAAAGATTCATATAAAATTGTGGACCATTTTTGAGTGAATATCTTTCATTTATTTTATATGCGCAAAAGGAATCGCATGCATATGGATGAACTTAACATTTACTATTTGATTTATTAATGCTTCATTTAGTTAAAATACATTGTCTTTCAAATGGAACCATTTATTTTCATTTTCCTGACATCACCTTATATTCCCTCTAAAACGTGCTACTGCCCCGTTAAATCGACTTTTGATCTGCTAGTTGTTTCTGTTTTAGATAAGCCTGTAGTTCAGATATACCATAAACCTATGTTTCATCTTGATATACATATTACCTTTTTGATAATCACTTATATGAGTGACTAATTGTGTTTAAAAATAATAACAAATTATCTTATTATCCTGTGAATGATGTTATAGTTGTTAGCAAAGTTTTAAATTGGCTTCGGGAAATGAAAGCACAGTTTGTCCGTTCGGCCGTCCGAGGCCGAAACTGTCCCTGCATTTCCCGATACAAATTGGTAACTATGCTTACAACTTTTACTTAACCTGCAAGTTTAAGAAGATCCTCTCCTACGGTTATCTTTACCGTTTAACAAAGACCTCGTATATCTACACTGCGTGAAAGCTCTTCAATTACACTTAACATGCAGCCTATCATTCTCTGGCTCTGTTGCATAACACGTCAAGTGTTTTACTCGGTATCCACAATTTTAAGCGTTGAAAGTATACTGTTGAATAAGTAATTAGTTGAACGTTATTTTGGACGGGTATTATCTCTTTAACTCACCATTCATTGTAAATAATAGGCCTCAGCCCTTCCGGGTTCTCGGCTCCATTATTTAAGTGGTGGACAGACAGACAGACAAGTATTTTATTAAAGTCTCACTTGTGTACATTCATTTTATATTTACATAGAACAGGCAATAAAATGCACATATGCGGTTAAAAGTACACAACCAATCACTTGGTGATTTATGAGATACTAAAAGCAAAATATATTCATATGCATAAAATAAATATAAAACTGTACATAAGTTAAAAGCAGATAATATTGTAGAGAACCATAAAAGTAAGAGAGTAAAATTACGAATATAAAAGATGACGGCGTTTTGATAAGATAAGATTGCAGGTCCTGGCAGTGTGTAAAACAATATTACAGTCACTAAAAAGAACGTAAAACTTTAAAGCATCGGTAAAACTAGTAAAATTAGAAAATATCTAGGCACTTTTCCTAAAAAGTTCGTCTCTCTCCTCATTATACAGTGGGCATTTAAAAAAGGTGGAGGGTGTATACCTTTACACGAAATTTAGACCGCGTGCAGATAAGAACATTGGAAACGTTTACATAGACTCTCGTAAATTACAAAGGCCTAAGCATAAATTCACTTCAGTGAGAAAACACTTAGAAGAGTAAATTTTCACCTAACATCGATTGACAGGGACAGTACACAATGACAGGTACAGAGATAACGTCCAAGTCGGAAGGGAAGCCCCCGTCCTCAGGCTTGAAGCGTCAACTTGGTCTCGTGTCAGCTACCAGCTATGTCACGGGAAGTATCATTGGTAAGTTTTCTAGGCTTCGGAGTTCACAACTTACCCCATACTCAGATTGACTAGGAACGACCGATCTCTGAGGAATAAAATGTTAAAACAATAAACTCTAAGGGAAAAGACTAATTTACATGTAAGGGGATATACCCATTTCATTTCAAAATCAATTACGTTCTTTCATTTCTAATTTACATTAACCAGTAATTAGGAATGGTGTGAAGTATGCATTGAGATGAAGGCTTTGGCGTTAAAGACCCATTTTCAGAGTTCAATATTTTCAAAATTTTGCGACCAACATAAGGAAAATCGGAGTAAAATTCATTAAAAAGGAGATAATTTACCAAAATGACCGAAACGGCAGTCTACATGAAGCGAATCAAGTGTGGCTATCTAACAACTTCTTTGTCGCGCACGACTAGATTTTTTTTCATTTTCTCCCAATATGGTATTCGTAGCTGCCAAAATTGATACCCATCGAACGCAATTACTGTACAAGAGACACAGTGTAAATCCTACACACATATAATGATTACGTCAACGAAAACGGGTTCGTTCCTTTTGAGAGTCACAAAAAGTCAAATATTCTCATACAACTGTGCTTTGAGCGTCGAAATAAGTATGTTGTGTAAAAAATATAAATGTGATATCAAAATTTCTACGACAGATTTTTCTACCCAATGATGTATTTATATTCTATAAGCTAAATTTCATCCCGAAACACGTGCAAGTACGAACATGGGTCTTTAACTCTTTAACGGAAAATAAAGTTATAAGCTTTGCTATCAAACTTGTTAAAATGCTTTTATTGCTTTTTAAATAACTAAAAAGCCTAGCACGATAACTTTTTCACTGTTTCTTCAGTCGAATATTCTCATTTACTTTCTGAAGTATACTGGCACACACTATCTTACTGATATTTTGGAATCAATTGCTGGAAGCGATGCTGTTTCTGTTATGAGCTTTGATGTGAGAAGCACAGGTCAAAAATGAAAGTCGCATGTATAGGAAGTTTGGTTCAACATGAAACAGCCTTTTCTATGAAAATAATGTGATGAAATCTCTATAAATTCACATTTACCCAATGAAAGGTATGCTTGTTGGAAGGAAGAAAACTTCTAACAAATAGTTTCCTTGAGCAAACATTTACACTTTTTGCAAATGATAAATACTACTGTTAAATGAATTGTCGAAAATAATATTAGTACTTTGCATTAAAAAGTATACTTGACATGATATAAAGAAACAAATTTCAATAGATGTAAGTTAACCTCCAACATACGTTGAAAAGAAAATCGAGAAACCTTACAACGTAATTTTCCCTTTCCAAAGGAGTTGGTATTTTCATCAGCCCAGCAGCTATCCTTGAGGGGGCGGGGTCCTCGATGGGCGTGGCACTTCTAGTGTGGGTGATGAGTGCAGCTGCATCCTTCTGTGGGGCCATGTGCTATGCCGAGTATGGTAAGTATTGAGATTAAGCAACATTATACTGTTACCATACAAAACAGGTTTTACTCAAATTTTAATATCCCTTGTTCGTTATTCTATCTAATTAGCCACTCCACAATTACTTCCCCAGGTACCCGTGTTCACAAATCCGGTGGTACATACACGTACATTAGGGAAGCCTACGGAGACCTTGCTGGCTTCGTGTACATGTGGACCAACCTGCTGGTCCTCCGTCCTCTGGGCGTGGCCCTGTCCTCCCTCACTGCTGCCGAGTACATCATCAGACCCCTCTACCTGTCCTGTCCTCACCTGGCGCCCGTCTCCGCCAAAATACTGCTAGCCTTTACTATACTGGGTATGTACAGGTTGCTTTTGGTCCTACACCCAGACACAGCAATTTGAAAATAGTCCGTATTTAAACATGTTAAGACAAAATCAGTTTCTAAACGTAGAAGGATAACAATGTCCTCGTCCCTCTGTCATAGCCTGAAGTACGGAAGCCAAATATACGGAAGTCTTCTAGGGCCAAATTTATTATTTAATTATCTTGAAAATTCAAGTTATTATGTTGAAAATTCAAGAAACGAAGTTGAAAAACTTCCGCCAGACAGAAACCCTAGACGGAAGTGACTCTGATTGGCCAATTCTAAAAAAGCGAGTTCAAAACCTTTTGGATTTCAACAATTGACCTGCATTAAAAGATAGATTAAAAATGTCTGCCGAGTCACGTCTAGGGTTTCTGTCTGGCGATGATACTGGTCATATGTTCATGTTGAATTAATGTATTCTAACATGACACGAAAACTTGTTTAAAAATACTGCGTTGTGATTGGTTACTAATAAACATTTTGGAGTAATTATTTCGCCGATAATCACCTCTTAATATTTACGACCGCTTCACATTCCTCCGCGCACGCGTATACAATCTGCACTCGGCGACTTTCTGTTTACAATAGACATGTTGGCAACGACACTTTAAATTTCAATATCAGAAACTTGTTGACATTTTGAAACACCTAATAAATTTAATCTTACTAGATTAGCGTTTGCGGGACACCGCAAAAGCAGAGCAGCCCCGAAACTTGGGGTTTCGCCTTACCCTGTTCCGCCTTCTACAAGCCTCAGCATATTGGGCATTTTCTTGTGACCTTGATTTTGACACTCAAGGTCACGCAATCAATGAATACATTTCATTGAATATAACATTAATGTAACGAATTAAAGTGTTAAAAGTTAAATTCTACCATGACATTTCAAAATCCTCGAATTTCATTGGTTTATTTCTATGGTCGAACCTACGTTCGAACACGATTTTTATGACGGGCGATTCACCGCGGTTTGATACACACTGCCATAGAAACGAACGAGTCGACATGCATACAGTCACCGTACGCTTCGGCAGTTGTTTCGTCTGAATACTAACTGAAAGTCTTTTATTATTGTACTACCCGTACTTTTATATAATGAGAGTTTGGTTCGCATCAATATCGTGCATGTTTATATCCAGGAAATAGTGTAGTTTTAAGCGAAAGGCGGAATTTAGATCAATATAAGCTACCGCAACCGGTTTGGTTTGAGCGATGTCAACAGTGACGTCATAAGCACAAGACATTATGACGTCATAGTGTTGACCGAAGCACAACTGACGTTACGCGGTAGAAAAGAAAGTACATTTCAAACGCTAAAAAAACTCGTCATGGTAGAATGGAGATAAACCTACTGTGTTTTATAATTTTCGTGGTTTAACGTAGATTCGATAACGTTGATGTTACATTCGAAGCCTCACGCTTACGCGTTTGGCTCCGAATGACATCAACAGGTATCGAATCTACGTTAGACCACGAAAATTAAAAAACACAGTAGGTTTATCTCCTAAATAATCCATTTTCTCAATATATGTTGACCTTGCTGTGACCTTGACCTTTGACCTTGAAAGTGAACATGTCATTGTAATTCCCCAGAGGTGAACACTTATACATGTTCATGAGTTCTGAAAAGCTTAATGGGATTAAGTTATATCCAAATTAGTTGCACATTGCAATAACACAAATCTCATGACCTTGACCTTTGACCTTCAAGGTTACACAATCAATGAACACTTTTCATTGAGTATAACAATCATCTAATGATTAAAAGTGTTCATTGTTAAAATAAAGCATTTTTCGCAAAACCATGCTAAAGTAGTGACCTTGCTGTGACCTTGACCTTGGACAGATTGTAGCGAAAACCTTTTCAAAATGTTTTACTCTTCCAAGGATGATACATACCAAGTTAGAGCTTTTCAAGTCATCGCGTTTACAAGGAGGCGACTTTATTCTTTAATTTTGCAGAATGCTGTCAGTGCCCCTACCTCTAATTTCCAAGTGACCACTTTTCTTGTCACAGACTCCCCACTAAGCTTCCATTAAGTTTGAAACAGTTCACAGACACGTAGTGAACAACTATTTTCAGAGTAGCGTCCCTTGATTTGGTAAGTCCTTGTCGCTCTTGTAGGGGTGATTGGTCGACCCATGTATTTAGGTAAAAAATCGTAAATTTGACGACATCGAAATCTGTTTTCTATTGATAATATGCTCAATAGATTACAGATGAGTCTATTTAGACACGTGTTTTTTTAATGTAATGACATTTAATTGTTATGTGTTCCTTATGAAAGTGGACTGACCGTTGTTTTGAAAGTGAGTGCAAGCGGTCTACACCGGTTTCACCTAATCACATTGCTTTTGCGCAAGTCAAAATAGTTCCAACTTATTTTTACTAATTAGTCATGTTAGAATGGTGATAAATCCTTTCTGTTTTTTTATTTTGGGGTTGTATGTCGTGCATTCTTTACCCCTAAATATAATTTCAAACC
This sequence comes from Steromphala cineraria, assembly GCA_916613615.1. Classification (NCBI taxonomy): domain Eukaryota; kingdom Metazoa; phylum Mollusca; class Gastropoda; order Trochida; family Trochidae; genus Steromphala; species Steromphala cineraria. The sequence goes on along the minus strand of OU744722.1, from coordinate 34,038,672 downwards.
GAGCTTGCGAGGAGGAAGTTCGATGTTTCTAACCCAGTTCTTGGTCGTTGATCTTCAGGTCTGTTCGTGATGTGCAACTTCTACAGTGTCAAATGGAGCGCCCGGATCCAGACTGTTTCCACCGTGTGTAAACTTGTGGCATTAGTTGTGGTCATAGTGGCAGGCATTGTGCACTTATGTCAAGGTAGGTCTTATCATTCTTTTATTATTTTGATATCATCAGTCATATAGGTGACATGTTGAAATACTTCATCCATTCATCATTTCCATATCGTTCTATAGCCTCTATTTTGAAATACTTCATCATTTCATTATATCAATACCATTAATGTCATAGGTTCGTTTCAATATTTCAATGTTATCAAGTCCATAGTTTCCATTTAGTTTAAGTAGTAACAGTTTTGAGAACCCCTCACGAACCTAGTTTATATCCTTTAATGGTAGGTAAACATCAAATTAATGTTCGACCAAATTTTACAAATTTGATCTATGAAAATTATAATACCGTTAATTGTTTTGGATGTTTTTTTATGGTATTGTCTCACGATATCTGTTTTTTTTTATTATGTAGGTAAAACCTTAAAGTTCAAGTATGGATATCGTTTTCAGTGAAAATCATGTCGTCAACCGCCTTTTTGAGAAATTCCAATGGATTGGATATATTACCTATTACTATGAAATATTTCACAACTCTCAGGTTACCTTATGAAATATCTACAAGCCTGTTTGCACGATGTTATATGCGATATATTCTGTTTAAAATGTTACACTTTAGCATTTTAGGTCATGTTGAAAACTTAAAGGACCCCTTTGTGACGACCGATTTGACGCCTGGCAAACTTGGGACGGCTATTATTGCTGGGTTCTTCGCATACATGGGCTGGTATATATGATATCATTGAAAATATTTCCAGCAACAGATCTACAACGTAAAAAGTATGTCCTATTTGTCAGCTAAGTTCAAAAAGGGTTTAAACTTATGATTTATCTGTAAGTATAAAAGATATATTGGTAAGGGTGATGAAGGTAATCTACAGTCATTATCATATAAAAGTTATCCTACAAATTAATGGTTTTAAGGAGGTTGGATACAAAATATCGAGGTATTAAGAAATAGTTAAATTTGGTCTTATTTTGTTGAAAAATATGTCTTGAATCAAATTGTGTCATAAAAATACCATGTCACCACAGTTATTGTTCGAAAAAGGGCCCATCCGTTAGGGCACCTAATGATGAAAATACAATAATTTAAAAACTCCTTTTCAAGATAACTTTGGAATATAATTGTTATTTAAATGTTTTTCTATTAAGCCATTGCAGTATGTAAGTAAACTAAGTCGGAAAAAGGGAACTTGAAACTAATATGAAGTTAAGACATGCAAATAACCTTTTTCTTTGTATGATTATTTTTGTAAAATAATATTCTTTTATGAAAAAAAAATCAATTTCTCGTATTAAGATTTTTTTGAAAATTATATATTTTATAGTTAATACACACTAGAATAAGATTAAAAAGAAAAAAAGATATGTCACCAGCGGATAACAGAGATATTCACATTCAATTAAGCCACATCAATGAAAATCAACATCCAGGGGAGATAACTCTTCATTGGCAACATTACCCTTTTTAGAATTTTTCATTAGTTTTTAAGGTTAATTAGTGAAATAAATTTTATCATAAAACAAATACTTATGTTCGCAAATATAACATAGTCATTGTTTTTTGTTAAACTAAATCATTATTTAATTTTTTAGTTTTTTAATCTCACACTTGCAGTGAAAAATAAACAAAATAGCATAAACTTTAAAATAGCTCAATCTGATTATCTGACTGTTGCGTATGTGCAGAAACAAAGGTATCCAACCTCCTTAAATCTGTTAAACCTTGCATAATCCAAATTTCTTAAAATGATAATTCTTTAATAAACCAAATGAAAGGACGAGTGTGACATATCTTTCGTAAGTGCACATAGCACTTTTGCCTAGAGGCGATTGCTCTAGCGCGAGGTTTTGTAAACAGATAGGCGAAAGAAAGTTCACAATTTATCATATGTAAGATTCTCAATTACAAATATTTCGAGTTTTTGAAGTCGTATTCTCAATCAATATAAGAACAAGAGTTTAACATCGTTCAAAGAATACTTTAAAATGTGTTTTTTTTAAATAAAATTTTATTTGTATTATTCGTTCAAAAAATAAGTTTGATAAAAACTAAAATTTTCATCAGCAAGGAACACATAGTATATGTGACAATCAGTACAAGTGCCTACGTTTGAACATATTGACAACATGGGAGGGGTCATGATAGTGAGATTTCTATTTCTTACCTCTGCCCACTTTAAACAAAGAAATTCTAACAAAACTTTGCTCAGACACCAATGTCTACTTCTGAGTTACTTTACTATTTTCAAGTGTTAATGATTTGACTCACACAAAGCTTTAAATCCTCTGTAGGGAGAATATCAACACGGCTGCAGAGGAGATCATGAACCCAAACAGGTATACAAGTTTTCTTGACAGATTTGACAGAAGTTGCAGGGAGAGAGTATTCAGGGCCGAAACTTAAAACTATTCCTTAATTATCAAATATATTAAAACTAGAGATGACCCTCGGAGAAAGGCTTATTATAACAATGTAATTTTCAACCCTTCTTACCAAACCAAAATATTTCGTCTCTCGTCCCGTCTCAAGTCCACGCCCAATAATTGTTGAAGGATTCCAAAATCACGGATTTCTAGTACTTTAAAGATGCATTATCATACTTGCTTGCAGTTCGGGATGAAATTTAGCTATTGAGAATATGAATACAACACTCTGTGGAAAAATCTTTCGTTGAAATTTTGATATCACATTTATACATTTTTTTATCAACAATAACATACTTGTTTCGACGCCAAGATCACAGTCCCCCTGTAAAAAGGGCATAGTATTTAACGAAAAAACGTATATTTATAAACGGGAAGTTGTTAGATGGCCACACTTGATTCGCCTTTATGTCGGCAGACGTTTCGGTAATTTTAGTAAATTATCTCCTTTTTAATGAATTTTGGTCCGATTTTCCCTAGAGTGGTCGCAAATTTTGGCAAAAATACAAGGAAAACAGTAAAATTACTTTTACAATATTGAACTCTGATAATATATCTTTAAGGTTTACATCTTCACTCCAAGTAGAATTTACATTCACCAGAACTATCCCTATCGCGATCCTTGGAGGTTTGGCTATCCCGACCTTGACCTACGTTCTCGCCAATGTCGCCTACCACGCAGTTCTCACCGACCAGGAAATTCTTTCAGGAGTTGCTGTTGCTGTGGTCAGTCAAATGTTTCTTTACTGTAAGGAATACGCCTAAATAACATAAACATGTTTGAACCATTCTTATAATGTTAAATATTCAAATGGAAATTCTCTCAGGAGTTGCTGTTGCTGTGGTCAGTCAAATGTTTCTTTACTATAAGGAATACGCCTTAATAATGTAAACATGTTTGGACCATTCTTAAAATGGTAAATATCAAATGGAAATTTCTCAGGAGTTGCTGTTGCTGTGGTCAGTTAAATGTTTCTTTACTATAAGGAATACGCCTAAATAACATAAACATGTTTGGACCATTCTTATAATGGTTAATAATCAAATGGAGAGATCTCTCAGGAGATGCTGTTGCTGTGGTCAGTCAAATGTTTCTTTACTTTAAGGAATACGCCTAAATAACGTAAACATGTTTGAACCATTCTTATAATGGTAAATATCCAAATGGAGATTCTCTCAGGAGTTGCTGTTGCTGTGGTCAGTCAAATGTTTCTTTACCATAAGAAATACATTGTACGCCTGAAACATAAACATGTTTGGATCATTCTTATAATGGTAAATATTCAAATGGAAATTATCTCAGGAGTTGCTGTTGCTGTGGTCAGTCAAATGTTTATTTAGTATAGTAACTGCCAAAAATCAGTAGACACTTCAGTTGAATTCATCATATGTAAGATTATCAATTTCAAATATTGGAGCTTTTGATATGTATTCTAAGACTGAACCAATCATCTTCCAAAGAATATTTTTCAGTGTCTTAAATTCTGTTCAAACAATGAAGTTTTATGCTATTGTTTCAAAAATTAATTTTGATATAACACAAATGTACAATATCAAGGAAGACATATTTAGTTTTAAAATATGTTTATTTGTCACATATTGACCATACATTTAACATGTAATTATAGTGTAAATTCTATTTTATTCCTATCAACGCTAAACAAATGTATTTAAACAAAACATTACCAAGACGCCAATCTTTTAATTCAAAATTCTGCAAACATGTAATAGTGTAAAGTGTGTGACATAATCAAATTTATTATACGATCCGTGATGAAATACTGGGATTTATCAGTGAAATAAACTGTCTATCTGGCAACAGTGACGATATATTATATTTTCACTGTGACCAGTGACGATATATTATATCGTCACTGGTCAGGTGCCGGAACTACTTTCAGTCATGTGAACAAAAGGGGGTAACTTTCCAGTTTTAAAGTCATTTTAATAACATATTTCATTAAAAATCATATAATAAATAGAATACTTAATGTTGTTTTCCAAATACCAGGTTTATTTCATCTTGTGACATCGATAAAGTTGATATTTCACTCGTGGCTGCGCCACTCGTGAAATATCAACTTTACCCATGACACTCGATGAAATAAACCTGGTATTTGGAAAACAACATTAAGTATCCTCTATACATCGCATGTCTCTCAGACACTTTACTTTATATTTTACTTTCTTTTGCCTTTTTATAAAGGGATATCAAGAGATTTCTTTATCTTACGGAATGTATGTCAGCAATAATTAAGAAAATGGGCTATAGGAAACGAGTTAATACTGCTCAATAAGCTATTCAACTAGTATCCATGTTTCCATTAAAAACTAGTATTTATTTTTGACATTTTTAGATGAATATGGGATCTTCCTTTATTTATATTATTTGTTATGCCACTTCGTATCAAAACACAAATGACCTATAGCCTTATATGGGCAGGTATTTGGAGAGCGGAAGCTGAGTTACTTCAAGTGGATGATGCTCCCGTGTGTTGCTATATCAGCTGGAGGCATAGCCAATTGTGTCATCTTCGGTTCCAGCAGGTGCGTGCTTTCAAATTAAGTACATGTAAGTATTATTTCAGAATTCAGAACTCGTTTTCGTACCATAGCAGTAATATTTCAATCTTTATTTCAGTACTGAGAAGGCCACAGGCCTATAGTACTGTGGCCTTCTCAGTACTGAAATAAAGATTGAAAACATAACAGTAATGTGTGACTGGCATCTTTTTTTTGCAAACATGCGACATTTTGATACAGTATATAGTGTCATTTTCGGCCCAGATAGCATCAAACAACCTTTGGTATATAAACATAAAAACCAATCAGCTTGCGAACAAATAAACGATCATCCACATGAACTCATATAAATTACGAAAATGCATACACGTTCATATAAATATTAAACTGCTCTGTCCTCTGTTGATAGCGACTTTGTGTCCTCTGATGTGAAGAGATTCGGCTATTTTCTGATAATGTCATTGTATTTGTTTTCAAGGCAAATATTTATGCACAAATACAGATATTTCATCACTCACACCAATCACTCTTAACTCACGCACTCACTCAGTTTGCCTTAATTTTCAATATTTGATGTAGAAGAAACTCAAATACGAAATTCAGGTTAAACTACGTGGCAGGGAGAGACGGTCTGATGCCAAGGTTCCTGGGAATGGTTAACAGCGAGAAGAACACGCCCCAACCCTCCATACTACTTCTGGTAAGAGGAAGTCACAACTAATTGGAACATACTTCTGCCATTTATGGCCTTTAAAGCCACAATAAAACCAACATAACCATCGTGATAACCTTTTTCTGAATTAAGTGGCAAAGTTAAGATGTGCATATCCAAAACGTTGCAAAAGGATTCGTCTCTATCTCAATATGCTGAATCATTATCTTTTTAACTGTGTTAGGATTCCGATGCAAAATCATAGTATCATTTTGAAATTTGCACTCTCGTAAACATTGATTATAACATCATAGCAGAGCTTGCGTGCATACTGAAAAGACCGTTCTGATCTCTGATCGCTCGATGGTGTTCACTCAGATGGTTAACTCATTGTTCACTCAGGTGTTCACTCACGTGGTTCACTCAGATGGTTCACTTAGATGTTTCACTGAGTCAGAGGTCATCATTTCAACTGTAAATGGATTATATAATTTGATAATTTTATTATAGATCCCGGTGTTGAACTGGCAAGCATATAATAATCTGATTCTTCTCCAGTTCTTCCTGGGTACAGTGATGTTGATGATGGGAGATGTGCTCACCATCGTGGCTGTCTTCTCTCTCTTCTCCGCCCTAGGAGAGGCTCTAGCTATAGCTGGGATGGTCATCATCCGCAGGAAACACCCTGCCACTAACAAGACCTTCGTCGTAGGTATGCTTTGGTGCAATGATAGATATTATGACACGAGCTATTTTTACACGATTAATTAGAATTCGATTGTGCAATGCTTCGAGGGACGTATTTTGGCAATTGTATTTCTTCTTTATTGCCACCATTAATATCACTTACTGCCTACTTATTTACTCCAGAGAGTCAAAAATGTATTGCTCAATGCTATTTAAAAAAGGATCAAACAAAAAGCTGGTTATTTAGGTGTGAATGATTGTTTACAATTTGCATTAGGGTAAGGGATTATCGTATTTAATGTGTATTTTTGTCCACAGGCTCATTGGGTTTTCCCTATCACCTACGTACTGATATTCGCGTGTATAGCTGTGAGCGCTGTAGCTGAGAATCCAGACAAGTACCTCTTTATCTTCATCATGACCATATTTGGAGTTCCGGTTTATTACGTCACTCGCTCGCAATGGTGGCATCATTGGAGACTAAAACACAAAGAAGGTTGGTATCGATTTAACCAAATATAGCGGAATATATTATTTAACTGCAGTACAGACTCTTCACATAAAGGATCATTCGTGTATGGGTTATACATATCTTAGTATTTTCGTAGCATGTTTTATTTTTAACTCACAACAAATTCTGCTGAAAAAAAATATTCTGCATTTTTGCAATTGAATTCTTAATGACAAACAACCTCAAGGAGACATCAATCACATTTTTTAGAAATATGTTTATCAACAAACTGCTCTACAGGCCTCTGTTTAACCCATTTACTGTTCTTTTTTCTTCCGACTTAAAGTAGTTATTTATTTACATGTACACGCGAATATATTCAACTGCATTTTGTTTTCCGATTTGCTAAATTGTTATATTGACTTCAGAAAAAACGATGATTTTAACATGTGATTTTAAGTCAAATGTGGGTAAAACGTAGATAAGAAAGACCCACCCCTCTATACTCTATTATATAGAGGGACGGGTCTTTCTTATCTACGTTTTACCTACATTTTATTTACGATATCGGGTTCCTGTGCATTAAATGCATTTGCTTGTTAGCCCTTCAAATATCGCGACAGAAAAACCGGAAACTTGTGGACTTGTAACTGACATTTCTCAAAATCTAATACATTTATTGTTAGATTGTAGCTACATGTTAGCATAAATTAGAACCAATTGGAACTATTTCTAGTTACTTCGTAACAGCACTGTCTGTGTTTCAGATTGGATAACCTTGCTGTGCCATCGACTTCTTCTCTGCCAACATACGTTACAACCGCGAGAGTAATCGTTCAATATATCGACCATTTAGAAGTCCCTTATATCCTTATGGCGGCAGCATAAAGACATTAAAACCTGGGAACTCATCTTTTCCCCTCAATCACTGGCCTAATCAAGACCTTGCTGCATTTCTTTTCTGTACCTACTCCTCAGCTTACTGCAGCTGAACTTGATATTTACTTTGGAAATGTGTTGGGCGTTGCTACGAATAGCTAATGCTGTAATTAAACCAAGAATATATATGTAGCTTTTAGTTTCAAACAGGTTTAAATTTTACTTGCAAGTTTTTAACAGATTATAATAACTGAGTTCTCAAACACATTATGAAATTCATTTCTGAAATAAAGTTTATATCAAAGACAGCTTGTTTCCAAGGGTTACATTAAGGAAAATGAAAAATGTTGACATGAAACATATCCAAGATACTTTCATCCTATGTGGGCAAACGACAAGGGAATTATTCGAGTAATGCCCCTCGGACGCTAGTTATTTACACTTATTAGCCTCTTGTGACGTCACTTTTGTTCTTTGAGGTCTTTATATATTTTAATTTCTTCTGAGAAATTATACTCTTTGTTAAAGTCTAGGTGTTAACTGACCATCGCAGTTGAAAAATAACTCTTATTTAGTTTTTCAACCTGACAAAATGCTGTCTCGAAACCGTAAAGTTCACATACGCTATAGTTGACGCGCTGTCATCTGAGCTATTGAGGCAGCGCTGATGGAACTATTATGTTATGCACTCTTATAACGAAGGTCTTAAGTTGATATTTTATTTTTCACGTTAAAATAAACTCCACAAAGAATAATAGAGTGACGTCACTAAAGGTATCTTATCGGGTATTAAGCACGTGGCACACGTGATATATCCCCGAATGTGTTAACACACTTTCAGTTTTTATTCCTTTGGGATATGCCGGATCTGAGCGGAAGGGCTAATTAAACCCAGATAATACCCGGACAACGCTTACAAGGCCCCCCAAGCCGGTTATTATATTGGCTTACAAAGCCCTCTCATCCCATGACATCATTGTCCAAATATCCATTAGTATGCTGAGATATTTTCTTAAAGTTGAAACATTTTGTATTAAAAAAACTGACTCTTTCGAAAATATTTCCTCTTAAACGTACGACTTGAATGATAAAAGGGATAGTTTATGGGTGATTCCTTTCCATGTATAGCAGGACTAGGACAGCAATCTAAGAATGAAATCTGTGATGTATGTCGATATAAAAGAAAGAGAAATACCTCTTCCTCGGACTTTCCGGCAAAGAATGTCCCTGCCCTCGGTTTCGGCCGCTACCTCGGGAGGCGGGCCTTCTTTGACGGAAATCCCTCGCTTGAGGTCCTTTTATCTTACTCAATTGTTCCCTTAACGTTCAGTTCGGGGACATCACTTTTGGAGGATTCGGACGCTTTTATGAGTTGTATTGCGAAAGTGGTATTCATGATGTCTTTAAGAGTATAAAATCTCAAACAGTGTTAAATTTGTTATAAAAATGTATTTTTCGCGAGGTCTCGTACATGAAAACCGGTTGATTTGACTGAAAATCATTCGAACAATTTGAGGATAATATCTCAAATTAAGTTTTATTTGGCCTTCTTAGAGAGACCCTGTATAATGTTTATGCATCATAACGTTTGGAGGAAAAGAGTCTTGATAACAAGGAGGAAGGAGGTTCAAGCAATTTGTTCATATCTGATATGTCAGGTTTAGTTTTAGAAAAAGTATTTTTAGCAAATCGGATCTGGTTAAAGACAAATAAGGGAATGTGTGTATAGTAATTAGATAGTATGAAAGGTATTACGGACAAAGATTACGACCTAGGAATATAAAGTAAGGTCACTTGCCCCGAATATTGGACATGATCTGTTGGTGGGAGATATTTACCGATTTAAGAAGTTTTTAGCAAATGTTTTGTCGAGTGAAAGAGCATATTTCAGTGAGTTTTTATCAATATTTTCTGTTATTTCGAATATTAAAAAATCGTTATGTCATTAATATTCTTATAATTAATACCTCGGATTTTCTATTTATATGAAGCATATCAATTTTGTAAGGCTTTACATATTCTGCAAAACTTGGAAGACTGTACAATTTTCCAATGTGTTCCCAAAAAAATTTATTAGATAAACAATGAAAGATCCACATCAAAATAAAAACAAACATTATGATTGTTGTTACGTCTTAGAAACATTCTTGAACCTGGGCAGAAAAAATGTATTCGTTTCGTCGAGACTTTACACAAGACTATCTACACTTCTCAAAAGAAGTTCAGGAACACTCAAGTAGTATTATCACCAGCTGTCACTAACTTTAAATGTCAGCCGCTCAAAACAAAAATTTTCTTTGAAAGTTTCGTTCATACATATTTGCAATGGGACTCCTGAATTTTAACATTTAATGACTTTTTTTGAAAAATTTATTAATTTTTGGAATTTTGAATTTTAAATCCTCTTTTTTTAGGAAAAAGTCTTCATCAAGGTTAACACTACCATGGATATCACTTTTCCAAGTCACGTATAACAAGACTGCGATCTTTTGAACATGAGCCATCTGATATCCTGTGACTCATTTTCCCTTTTCCTTGTTCTGACATCAAAGCGCAATATACACAAATTCCGTCACTCGCAATATTTGATTTCAATATAATATATTTTTTTATTTAATAAAATCGATAACTTTAACCATGCGCTGATGTTTTCAATATATACAGGACAATATACAAATGTTCCTTAGATTCCTTTGAGTAGTATATATATTTCCAGAAAATCCGTCAATAAAACACTATTTACGAAATAAGGTCATATGTAATCTAAAATGTAGTTGAATATGCATTTATAAAGAACTTTTTAATAAAATGTACCTTTTTTTAAAATGAATGCACCCCTCAAACTTCCACAGATCATATGATTAGATGAACCACAGGAATTGAACTTCAAGGTTTTTTACCAAAACACTCAATTAAAATCATATTTTAAATAAATAGAATTGAATTCATTCAGTGTTTTCTTATTTTAGTTCTTTACTAAAATGAATAATTTATGAAGAGTTTTTGATGATGGATATGGATCCATCCTAATCGGATCGTTTATTCATTCATCAATTAATTTGTTCAATATAGCAACGAATAACGGTTCCTTGGTAAAACAAGTTGATGTTTAAATAGTTGACGAAACAGTTTATAATAGACATATATGATACAGAGGTCTTATTAATTAACCAATTTTGTCAATTGCAATAGAAATGGTTCTCAATATTATTTCAAAATTTTATCTAAAAAATCACAACGTCAGGTTATTCAAACTGGCTACAAAATAACCTTAAAAACAAAATTTTGGAATCAGTTTGTAGATGGTTTATTTGACACTACATATATAAGGAAACATGTATTGTATGCCAGAACAATTGGGTCTAAGTTTAGATTTTCTTTTTCTATAACGTTTCATTCTATTAAAATTGACAAAATTACATTCGAAAGAGTAAATGTTTATTGACATCATGATATATCTTTTTCTAGCGTATATGATGATTAACATAATGATATATCTTGTGCCTAATATGCCACTGTTGTACTAAGTACTATCTATTATCATAAAAACGCAATTGAATAACGTTTTTTTAACAAGCTCAGTAAATCGTAGATATCAATTATTAAAAGAGTGGAACTTAAGCTAACAATTAATATTTAATATACAATCTAGACATTAAAACGCTCTTGTTTTGACATACAAATCTTGCAAAATTTCCAATGTTTATTTTTGCAAGATGAAATAGACAGAAGGTGTCATAATTTTGAAATGCTTTTAGTTCACTTTCGATAACAAATATAATCGACTTTCTGAGAAAAGAATTCGCACAATAACATTGACCTAAAACAAAAGAACAAATACATCTTATGTTTTGAACTTTTAGTCACTTACAAGAGATTTTGTTGACAAAACAAGAACTTCGAAATGTTCACCCCTGGTGACTTCAGAGACCTACCAATACACTGTAGATTATTATATACACTTTTGATAAGTTACAATGGATCTTCTGCGATAAGACTTCACCATGATCCTTCTCGCACTAAGCAATGCTATGTTAAACTCCTAGGGACATCTCTGGATCCTTTCTGGATCAGCACCACAGCGTTTCTTGGTCATGTTCCGGCAAATCAACTAAGGATAAGGTGATTTATGACCTACGAGGGCACTCATACCGAGGTTCATATTTTTCATATGTTGCCCTAGGGCAAAATATCACTTTTTCATTGTGACGTCACGTTAAAAACAGTGCTTTGACGTCACGGTTCACCTGTGACGCCACAATCTATACGGGTCGGCGGCGGCTAGTCCGCCTATAATGAGAAGTAGGTTTTAAGTATTTTCTTTAATGTTGGGACTACGGTAATAAACAGAATATTATATTCGTGCCCATGACATACTATATTTACGACAATCGTGCCTAAATATCGTTCTGGAAATACTGATATTTAGGCACTATGTCGTAAACATGGTATGTCATGGACACTCATATAATATCCTCTATATACAATACAAATACCTTAGCATATGCTGAGAGTTACACTTCACTTTTCCTCTTTTTGACCTAGAAATATGTTTCACGTTAATGTCAGGACAACACTGGTTTGTTGGGACGATAAGAAAGCATGACCCGGTACTAGGACAAGCATTGAAAACTGTGATTCAGGTAAATCTCTTCTTTAACAGAATTTTAGTTTAAACACTCAAGTATATAATAGATTTTGATGAAGAAATTGAAAAGGATTAAAAGTTCACTAAAACCATGTACAGGTTTTATGAAACATTAAGGGCTTGACAATGGCTCCCGAAGATTTGAAAATATGTACATGTAAATGTACATACACGCTTATCTCTTTACGTTTGTCTTCGGCTGACAATATTATCGAGTGAGATAACTTAATTTGTTTTCAAATTAAGTACATTATCAAGATTCGTTCCCCGTGAAACTGTACAGTAGATATCGTGAGAAACAAGGAGAAAATCGTTGGCATACATATATATTCATATTTGGTAAATACAATTGTCAGCAATACATAGATTGATGTACATCTATGGAGCACATATCCTTCATTATTATCTTAGAACAATGAATGACCTTTGAGACGTTGGCTTTGGGTAAGAGATATTAGATCAAATGGTTTTTCAAATTTAGAATGGGTCATAGACACCCAAGTCAAGTTAATAAAAGTTCTAATGTGGTTAAAAAAAATAATTTTGAATTTGGAATAGAGTAGGAGGGGGGGGGGGGGGTTGATTTTATAAATTGTAAATAAACAAAGATTGGTGCTTTCTTCAGCTGCAGATCTGGCCTTAAATAGCCATGTCAAGTCATGTTTATTTCTCATAAGTCATGAAATTATGACAAAGAGTGAACAAATAATAAAACAGTAGTATTACATACATACTAAATTACTAATGGAGCATACGCGATCCATATGTGGTATAAAGAGCAATTTTTACAAGTATTGGTTTATATGTGATGGACATCAGTGAGATAAATTTCTCTATGGATGAATGTTTACAATAATACGCAGGAAGATATTTGTGTCTTAATTCGTTAAACATATTACATTCTAACATAAAATGAAGCTCGTCGCCGATCTTGAAAGGCATAATCTATGTTCTTTATCAATTTTATACCATCTGACGGTTTCAATTGGAAGTCTGTGATTAAATGTTCTAAGTTTTGTGATATATATATGCAAGTTCAAAGGAAGTTGCAGTACCGGGAATCCTCGTATTTAAGCCCTGCCGTTATTAAGCCCATGGGTTGTTAACGAGTTTTGGTTTTCGAAATTTGATATGATATTTCCCCCTTTCAAAATGTCCAAAACAATTATTTCGATGGAATGACTGCCTGTTTTAGGCTACGATAGTCAATAAGGTTTCAAACGTAGAAAATGCATTGGTCTCAAAATTCAAGTGTCATAACAGTTTTAAAACGTTTAATAACAAACAATCAGGAACTGATAGGGTAAAACCATTGATGTTGGTTATCAACGAGTTTTGAAAGAAAAATAAATCTCTTTTTTCCTTCGCCATTGCAGCATTATATAGGTGAAATCCTTAACAAACAAATCGACTACTACAGGGAAACCTTAGATTGAAAGTAACAAGAAAACCTAAGTTTTGTTGTTATTTATCGCCTTCGAAATTAAGCCCAGGGCTTAATTTCAGAAAATATATTTCTCATATGAAATGGGTGAAATTCGAAATTAACCCCAGGGCTTAAATACGAGGATTCCCGGTAAATAGTTTTCAATGTACAAAGTATCTTTAGCTAGACAGAGCCAGTTGCCAACAACAGGTATCTTGACGACAGCTTAAAGGGGCAGTAGCACGTTTTTAGGAGGAATATAAGGTGATGTCAGGAAAATTAAAAAAAAACGTACCAATCTTAAGACAATGTACTTAAACTATATGAAGCAGTAATGAATCAAATATATAATGTAAAGATAAGCCATGCGATTCCTTTTCCTACACAAAATGAATTAAAGGTGTTCACACAAAAATTGCTGCCAATGGATTTTATGTGAATCCTTATAATGTGTTTTCTGACTATGGATGATTGGTTTGTGTAATGAGATTTTTGACACTATCAAAGAAATACATGAAGCATTAGCGTACAATTATCAGTCAAAAATTGAAAATATAAAATTGTCAAAAAACGTGCTACTGTATTAGTAGCAATAACAGCATTTTGTTACAATACAAAGTGTTTTAAACCAATTGTTAGACTCCTCAGTTGGATGAAACTTATTTGTTGCTAATTTCAGGATTTTAAAAGGTTCAGTTCCTTTAAACCAATGAAGGAAATGCCTGTATTAGGAAGTCTATTTTATACTGAACGAGAGGTAAAGAGTTTATTACCAGAGGAAGTGAGTCATGTTAAAAGAGAAAGTGTGTGTATATTTGTACTAACCGAGCGGGAGCGAGGTTTATCTTCAACATTACACGAGACATTTAAGTCACATGACATACTTCAGAAGGTAATGGTTTCTTTTACCTATTCCTTTTCATTTTAATCTAAGGGAAACACACCCCATTCTCTCCCCACAGAGGCAGCTCAGTCATACCTGAGTTAGCCTCTGTTCTATTACCCCAAGATCCTGGGGGTCCGGTAGATTGCCCTAGCGGGAAAAAGTTGTAACTTAAAATATTTCCCTTATTTGCAGCCAATGAAAACACCTTTTTGATATCCATGACACGGGGAGTTCTTAACGTAGTGACATGGAAAATATTATGTCTTTATCTGTATTTTTCAATAACAGTGTGAGAGGGAAACTATTTGAAAATCAGATATGGATAGGTTTTATCATTAGATAGAAACGGTTTTATTAATGAGTAAATTATTATTTGTTTTATGATGTATTTTATTTTACTAAACAACCAAATAATAACTACTGAGAAGGTTAAAAGCGATGGTTTGTAAAAGAAAGAATTACCTCCCCTGGATGTTAAATTTCAACGAAAGCTTTGACGAACCACACGGAGATGGCCGAGATTTTGCGAATGACCACTTTTGAAACGGCGTCGCTGATTGCACAACTAACTTCGATTGCCTCCAATCAGATTTCTACCTTTCTATCCCATTTATAAGCCGTAATAGAACAGAGGCTAATTCAGGTATGACTGAGTTGCCTGAACGTTTTTCTATCGATGGTCCGCTACATTGTTGTCAGGAAAAATCCTTAAATTCCCTTGCATGCGGTTCGTGATGAAATTCAGCTTTTGATAAATGATATACATCACTCGGTATAAACATCTTCGTCAAAAGTTTGATATCATATCTAAATGTTTTAATCAACAATAAGATACTTCATTCGACGTCCAAAATAACGTACCCCCTGCAAAAGTGGCATAGCTTTTAACGAACCCGCTTTCGGTCACCATCATTATGTGTATAGGTTTTACACAGCGTCTCGTTTACCGCAATTGTGTTCGATGGTTATCAACTTTGGAGGCAACTAGTGCCTGATTCGGAGAAAAATAAAATAAAATCTATTTCTGCGCGACAAAAACGATTTTCAAGCGTTTATTTATGAATCGGAAATGATGAGATGGCAACCCGTTTCGGTCATTTTGGTAAACTGTCTCTTATTTAATGAATTTTAGTCCGATCTCCTCATGGTTAGTTGCAAAAGATTGCTAAAAATACCATGAATACAGTAAAAATACTATGAAAAGTATTGCAGTTTGATAATGGGTCTTTAAGCAGATGAACTCTTACAAACTTGGAAAATTTCACTGTTTCATTATTAATTTATAACCTTTTCGTTATTCAATGCTTCATTTCCAGTAAGGAACAACACTTACCATTTTGTTTTGTCAATTAGAATATTGAGTAGATTTGGTAAAGGTACACTGAATTCTTCGGTTTACCCTAAAATTGGCATATCCATGCAACCAAATGTTTACTTTGGACTGTTTGATAGTAATAATGAGTCTCATATTCCATATGAAAAACATGTGTGGACAGTCAAATGCTAGATTTTTATGTCGTTTAATTATCATTATGTTACTGAAAACAATATTGCAAACCATTCTGCAGAACATTCTGTGGCAGTCCGATGAATATTCTACAGATGTTATGCATGTGTTTTCTATCCTTGTTAATGCTTATATATTCTAAACCCTACCAGTCTAAGTAGACCTAGCCTCAATATTATCCGTTTAACTACTATACTCAGTATAGTACGGCCAATAACGTATACTATTAAGGCTAGGTTTACTTAGACTGTAAATCCTACTCAGAACGTTCATATTTAAATCGAAAGAAAATAAGAATTTCAATCGAAATCGACACTTTATGGTCATGGGTGTATTGCAAAGGCATTGTTTCCAGTCAATAGCTTGAGTGAGGATAATTCAAGTAATTAAAAGCCGTTAAAATTGTCCGTTTAATTTTGCAGTAAATGAAAACAGTGTGACCAAGCTCAGGCATTTTTTGATTTGTTAACGTTCAATAGTCTATGATTAAGTCATCATAAACATACATTCCAATTTCAGATGAAATCAGTAATAGGATCTGAATATGTACCATGATTACCATTATTCATTACTCGTTGTGTTACGCATTTGCATTAAAACAGAGAATAAATAGATTAACCAATGAATCACTTCCGGTCATGTCTGCCGCCCCCATCGGTCGCTAGATTTTGCCGCTCCCGGCAATCCACTACCATCCACTTACAAAATGTCTCAAACTACACTGAAACTTGGTGCAAACAAGAAAGCAAGTACCCGGGCTACAAAAAAACAAGCAGAAGTCGGTGAAAACCCAAAAGTAACCGATGAAACGTCACTAACTCAAAAGGATTCATCAACGGAAGAAAATATGGCCGCCAACGTGGCCAACGTGGCCGCGAAAACTGACGTGGACCTAGACCTGAAAAACTTCATTAAAGAGCAAGTCGACCTGATTAGAAGCGATATAAAGAGTCTTGCCAGGAGAGTCGACGACGCCGAACTAGCACTAGAATTTCAAGCTCATGAGACACAGGAGGTCAAGAAATCTTTGGCGAACTTCCAAACACGTTTCGTAGAAATGGACGATCATATGATGAACCATGAAGTCATTTCACGACGAGCCAATCTACTTTTTTATGGCATCGAGGGAAAGGAAACCGAACCAGAAAAGCTCGAGCAACGCATAAAATCTGTGCTGAAAACTGACCTGGAAATGGAAAACGTTGACAACATGCTTGTCTCGACGGTCCACCCGCTTCCCCGTAGCAACAATGGCCGACCAGCCATTATCGCTAAGTTTGTAAAACTGTCTGACAGAAATGCTATTCTCGAGTGCTCAAGAAAATCAGGGAAGAAACTGGTTGCCAAAAACATCAGTATTCGTACGGATTTACCTGTGCCATTGAAAGTTTTGCGTGGAAAACTGGCTACTAAAGCTTTTCATCTTAGAAAGACTGGCTATCAAACTAGAATCAGAGAAAAGGGAATTCAGATAATCCTGGATGTGAGGAAAACTTCAACGGAGCCATGGAAACAACTGAAATTAGAAGAGGATCCCCCCCAAACAATGACTGACTGCGAATTTATAGATCGTGTTTATTCTGGATCGTGTTTTACTTACAGTTTGAAAAATGTGTGTTTATTTGCTGTTTACTCAAGATGAGTTTGTTCTTCCATTAGTTGTGACTTAAACGAATTTCCTTCCATATCGGATCTTACACTTTTTCACTTTTGGGAACTCTACTACAGTACTGTACTGGATTAGGCCTACTGTAGGCCCTGGATTTATATTGACTTTCTACTGGACTATAATTTCTTGGAGCAGTGTTTAAGAACTCTAAGGTATGGTGTGATCGGCCTGATATTATTGTCTACCGATTTACTTATGTTCAACTTTTTTCCATATAAGATTTATTCTCGATGACTGTTTCTAGACTTTCTCTAGTCTACGCATGTGCACGTGATATCGAGAGACTTCGATAGGCGTCATGTGACTTGTCACGTGATCTCCAAGATGGCGGTCTTCCTGTTTGCGTCACTTTGCGAGAAGATTACTTAACCAAGGCATTTTGTAATATAGCACACCTTAAACCACGATGGAGTTGCTATGGTGGTTGTTCATGACAGTGATTTATAAAATGTCAAGTGTTTTCGTTTGCTGTCAATTGTGTTTGTGTGAATGTGAGCGTGTCCGAGTTACAAACCATTTCCATTTTACAATGAATGTGAGTGAAATGTACGTTATTGATGTCCCCACCTCTGAAGTGACTGAACCATTATTTTTGAATTTATCATCACCATATTTCCAACTTTGTGTTTTGTATATCTATCTAAATGGATGAATTCTGTTTGTCTGTAAGTTCAGTCAACTGTAGGGGCCTAAATGACTATTCAAAGAGAAAGGATGTCTTCCATTTTTTGAGAGCTAAGAAATATGATATCTACTTCTTGCAGGATACACATTTTCTGAAAGATAAAGAACCTTTTATTAGAAGTGAATGGGGCTCTGATGTTATATTAAATAGTAATACTGGACAGTCAAGAGGAGTTGCCATATTGTTCTCTAATAAGTTGAATTATAAGATACATGACATTTTCAGGGACGACACTGGTAACCTTCTGATTTTGAATGTAACTATTTGTGAAAAAAAACTAACTTTAGTAAATCTCTATGGCCCTAATTCTGATGAACCTGAATTTTATGCTATGGTCATGGACAAAATCAAAGCCTTTGGAAATTCTCACTATATTCTTGCTGGGGACTTTAACCTTTGTCTGCAACCATCTTTGGATACTTTCAATTATAAGCATATAAATAACCCTAATGCCAGAAAGCAGGTTATTGACATGATAGGGGACCTTGACCTTGTTGATGTTTGGAGGGACCATAACCCTGAAGTACTTGGCTACACTTGGAGACGCCCTAATCCTGTCAGACAAGCAAGGCTAGATTTCTTTCTGATCTCCCAGAATTTATATTCATTTATTAGTCAATCCTCTATAAATGTTGCATACAGATCAGATCACTCTCTCATTGACATAAAAATGAAGTTTTCAGATAAAGATGGCCCCAAAACCACATATTGGAAATTCAACAACTCTCTTTTAAGAGATCCCAAATATGTCTCATCTGTCAAGGAAACTATTAGTAATGTTGTGAAGCAATATGCCCGCTCATTAAAACATGAGACAAACATTGGTGAAGAAAATTTATCAGAAATTGAATTTAAAGTGAACGATCAGTTATTTTTGGAGACTCTATTAATGGAAATAAGAGGAAAAACTATCTCATATTCATCATTTTTGAAAAAATCTAAATTGAAAAAAGAACAAGATTTACTGGAGGATATTAAGCTTTTGGAAACTGATTTTGTTGAGATCAATAAATTGGAGGAAAAAAGAAAAGAATTGGAGGAGATCCGTAAAGCTAAGATGGAGGGCATCATTATTCGCTCAAGGGCCAAATGGATAGATGAAGGAGAGAAGGTCAGCCGCTATTTTTGTAATCTAGAAAATAGAAATTATGTGAGCAAAGGTATGTCACAGTTAGTTTTAGAAGATGGATCTACTGTAGAGAGGACAGAGGATATTGTTCTTGAAGCAAAGTCTTTTTATGAAGGATTATATTCTTCA
Organism: Steromphala cineraria; assembly: GCA_916613615.1. Taxonomy (NCBI): domain Eukaryota; kingdom Metazoa; phylum Mollusca; class Gastropoda; order Trochida; family Trochidae; genus Steromphala; species Steromphala cineraria. The sequence continues at coordinate 34,018,815 of OU744722.1, read as the reverse complement.
AGGGAGCAGGTATTGAAAGATTGTGACCTTGATGAACTATTCTCTGAGGAAGATTTGTATAGGCTAAGTAAGGAGGAGTCTGACTCATTAGAAGGTCCAGTAACTCATGATGAAGTCCTGAAATGTTTGAAGAAGGCCAAAAATAATAAAAGTCCAGGTTCTGATGGGTTTACCTATGAGTTCTATAAGTTTTTCTGGAAAGATTTATCTCCTTTCTTGTTGAGGTCATTCAATTACAGCTTTTCCAACGGTAGCCTGTCAGTGACACAGAGGCAAGGTATTATTACTTGTATCCCAAAAGGAGATAAGCCTAAGCGTTTTTTGAAGAACTGGAGACCTATCTCACTTCTTAATACTGCGTATAAACTTCTTTCATCCGTTATAGCCGAGAGGTTTAAACGTGTTCTTCCAAAACTGATAAGTACTGATCAAACTGGTTTTATGTCCAACAGATATATTGGTGATAACATTAGGCTCATTTATGATCTGATGAATTACACAGAATCCAATGATATTCCTGGAATGTTGTTTTTAATAGATTTTGAGAAAGCATTTGATTCTGTCTCATGGTCATTCATAAATAAGACACTATCATTTTTTGGTTTTGGAGAGGACATTATTAAGTGGTTCAATATCCTTTATAATGATGCTAGATCTTGTTTGAATATTAATGGCACATTGCCTTCGTGGTTTTCTGTGGAACGGGGCTGCAGACAAGGTGATCCTCTTTCGCCGTACATCTTCATCCTCTGCGTCGAAATCCTGGCAGGTTTGGTAAGAAAGAATCCTGATATCAAAGGAATTACAGTTGATGATGAGGAGTACTTGTTGACGCAGTATGCAGACGATACAGAGTTTATTCTTGATGGTTCTCAAAAGTCCTTTGAAGCTACGGTTGACACTTTGAACTATTTTGCTGACATATCAGGTCTTAAAATTAACTATGATAAGTCTCAGGTGGTCTGGATAGGTGCAAGAAGGAATAGTTCTGTCAGATATTTGCCTTATTTAAGTCTTCAATGGAATCCGGAATATTTTTAACTTTTAGGTGTTTTCTTTTCCACAAATCTGGATGTAATGGCCAAAAAAAATTTTGAAAACAAGTTATTTGAGATTCAAGTAATTATCAATCGATGGATGAAAAGAATAATTACACCTCTTGGTAGAATTGCTATTATAAAATCTTTGCTTATTTCAAAACTGAATTACCTTTTTCTTACTCTCCCAAATCCACCAGGTACATTTCTTCAAGAATTAAACAAGATGCTTTTTAAATTTCTTTGGAGCGGAAAACCTGATAAGATCAAAAGAGTTGTTGCTTGTAAGTCTGTGAAAGATGGTGGGCTTGGTATGATTGAAGCTTTTTCTTATGTCAGTTCTTTAAAGTTGTCTTGGATGAGAAAGTCACTTGATGTTACGTATGAATCAAAATGGAAACACTTGTGGTATGCCTCCTCTCCAAAGTTTCACAATCTAGCTGTTTTCGGTAACTCTTTTCCAAGTAAACTTGCCAAGGAAACTAAGAATGAATTTTGGTGTGATTGTATTGTTGCTTTCGATAGGTTTACACATAAGATTCAGCCAGAGTCATATGATGAATTCATAACAGAGCCAATTTATTATAACAAACATATAAAAATTGGTAATGAGGTAATTTTTTCTTCGTCATGGTTTGATAGAGGTGTAAGTCGAATTTGCGATTTTATCAATCCAAGTGGTGGTTATTATCCTTTTGAAGAATTCCAAAATACCTATGAACTTGACATTAACTTTCTCCATTACAATGAACTTATTAAAGTTTTCAAGATTTATCAGGATAAATTAAACATTACAAAGCCTACTTCTTTTGAACAGTTAGATGATAATAATGTTATCAGAAAACTTTTGTCTGTCAAAAAAGGTGCCAAGTGTTATTATTATATTCTAAGTGAATCTGTTGTTAACCTTAAATTCAAGTACAAATGGGAGGAGTGTATTCTAGCTGAATTAGATTGGGAAAATATATTTGTGAAACCTTTAAGGACTACAACAGATACTAAATTGAGGTGGTTTCAGTTAAGAATAATACATGACATTTTGTCAACTAACTCTTTCCTATTTAAGATCAAAATAGCAGATAGCAACCTTTGCACATTTTGTCAATGCAAAGTTGAGACCATTTCACACCTTTTTTGGGATTGTAGACATGTACAGGCATTTTGGCAATCTTTTCTTAAATTGCTAAATGAAAAATGTTCCCATATCTACAACTTGAACTTTGACTTGCAGCTTGTTATTTTTGGGTTGAGAAAAAATGTATACACGGATGATGTTTTTTATTTACTATTATTGTTAGCAAAGTTTTGTATATACAAGTGTAAGGTTTTAAAATCTAAACTAGACTTTAAGCATTTTAGACATTATATGTACAACAGATATGTTATTGAAAAAAATATAGCATATAGCAAAAGCAAACAAGATAAGTTCTATGCAAAATGGATATTATACCATGATGTTGCAAATCCTTCCACCTGAATTATTTCTTCTTGCAAAACAGATTAAAAAATGATTTTATGTACACATATTAACGGGGTGAATGTGTGAGTGAATGTAATGTTTGTTATTGTGTCCTTGTCGGTAAAAAAAAAACAACAGAAATCTGTTTCACCATTTTAATTTCAATGGGGCTTCTGCGTTCCTGGGCAGGAGTCCCCTTTTGTTGTAACAGGATATCTGTAATAAAAAGTCAATTACAAAAAAAAAGATTAACCAATGAATAAATAGTAAAGTAAACAGTAAAACTCTAATTGACTGGTGAATAAATATATATCATCAATTGTGGATTAGACATGATGAAGACAATCTTTACCATCTGTGTCCTTCGAGGTAGTCTTTAGCTTATGATGAAAATTGCACACTTTGGTTATACAAATTCTAATGATGATTTATCACATGTCTGGATGGAAGATAGATGTCACCAATGTATTAGCATATATATCCTGTTGAATAATAACATCGAAATTAAATTCGTATAAAATATCCGGAATACATTATCTCTAAAAATGGATATCATGCCTCGAAATGTCGTTCGAATATCAAAATGAAGTGTTTTTTAATCTGTAAAAATATTTTAATATAATAATTTAATGCAGAGGTTATCTGCTACCAGTGAATAAAGTTATTCCATAAATATATATCTATTTGAAGATTGAAAAGTGTTGAGGTAAGTTAATTTACTAATTACGTAGAGTTGATAGCATGATGTCGCTATTTGAAGATGCTTTAATTCAATGAAATCTTTCAACGTATCACACCTGGTAAACGGACCTAGCTAGTAAAGAAATATTTTTATAATTGTCTTTTTCAGAATCGAACAATCGAGCTCCAGATTTGTAACATAAAAGTTATCCCACTGTGCATTGACGTCAGGTGAACATTTCTTAACGTTTTGATTTTAATAATGCAGAGGACTATATGGGTGACAACTTCTTTCTTCATTGTATGCGACGTTTCGACACAGATTCTTGTGTCGTTCTCTATGGATGACAACTTCTTTGTTCATTGTATGCGACGTTTCTGTGTCGAAACGTCGCATACAATGAACAAAGAAGTTGTCATTAGTCGAGCCTGCTCATTTAGCCTTACGACACGACAGTTGACTGTCAATTTTCTTAGCGCAAAAGACGTGGTTCACGTTTTGCACGTGCAAGTTGATCATTCTTGATCTTCCAAGTTTTAATATGTTTGTCTGCTGCATGACTTAAACTTGCTATTGCTTATATGTAACATAATAATTCATGTATCATATAACTACTCATTACCTAACTCTCCTGTACCTTGGAGGATGAATAAAAATATTTTAAGCCTTACGACACGACAGATGATTTGTCAATTTTCTTAGCGCAAAAGACGTGGTTCACGTTTTGCACGTGCAAGTTGATCATTCTTGAGGTCACGTGATCGCTTAATAGCAAATAGGAACTGCTCATCCGGGCTGCCTCCGTTTTGACTCTCGAGTGTAATCTTGCTCGAATGCCACTTAGGGCAAACGACGTGTATGCTCAACTGCATTGGTGTCACACATTGTTGCCTGGCTGTAAACAATATGGCTGAAAACAAATATTGTTTTCACAAAAAAATTATCAATTTTAATTTAATATCACATGGTCTCTGTTATATGTGGTTTTCCTTTAATGAAGTGTAAACCTGTCATCGGTTTGTTGCGAGTGGGAAATAAAAACAGACTTATATAGAAGCAAGCATATCTTGAGTATGTTGTAAATATCGTGTCAATTGACGTACTTCCGTTACTCCCACGAGATCCCTTCTCGATTTAGATTTAGTGACCTAGATTTGGGCCCCTTTCAGGTTTTTTTTGCAGTTTCCACCGCCGCTGTCGCATTACTTTTTTCCAATATGCTTTCCAGAACTCTTATTCATAACATACTGCGTACACCTTGGGATGGGGACTTTTTGACAAATTCACTTTCAAAGGTCAAGGTCACGAGTTTAAAAAATCACCAATAAAACCCTTGTTGACACGACATGTTTAAAACTGTTTGTGCTATGAAGCTCTATCTTTGGAGAATTAAACATTTTGAAAAGGTCTATGTTACAATTTGTCCAAGTTCAAGGTCACAGCCAGATCACGACAAAAGCATGGTATCACAAAAAATGCTTTAGTTAAAGTAAAGTAAAGATAAGGTAAAGTATTCATTGATTGTGTGACCTCGAATGTCAAGGGTCAAGAGAAAATGCCAAATTTGCTGAGCCCTGTAGAAGGCCATTTTCCAAGATCAGAATTTGTCCGACAGATAGCAGTAAAACTATACATTCAATTCATTAAAAGAATTTCGGCTTGTAACATACTAAAAATGCAGTGCTAAATGACAAGCGATTTCATGTATTTTCTAATGTTTTATGAATTCCATGCAATAATCTTATTCATTTTTCAAAGACTATTCGTCCAATTATATTCAAATTTTTAGAAACCACGCTCACTTTTATACTTTTTCCTGATCTTTACGGTCAAGGGCATGTAACTCTCTTGCCCGAAGCTTCGCTCTTTTGCACTGGTCATTCCACACAACCAGTAAAACAACTGGATTAACTGATTTTTTTAAACTTAATTCATTCCCAACACGAAACACTCAATACTTGGTTTATTTGATCAGTGGCGAGCAGAATGCCAATTAACCCCTGAGGACGTTGAGACAGATTCAATTAAAATATGATTAATGGACTAAACAGGTCGTAATAAGATCATCAACGATGGATTGTTCTTGTATAAACCCCATCGCAAAAGAAAAGCCAACACATTTTCAACATAACAACATACAAAATACTAGTGATTTAAAGAAGTACTTCAAACATTATCATTACGCCAGAAAACATTAAAATTCCATTTTGACTCCCCCAACCCGCCTTGTTCCCCAAAACGACCAAAGTGTCCTTTTCAGAATTGAAAACAGATGGGGTTTTTTAATATTTTTTTTCATCACGTAAGTTGGCTTCTGAGAAAAGGATGTAATATATTACACTGTTTCATTTTATATTATCACTCATAAATTTGCATCAATTAATTTAATACTATTATCTTGTATTATATTATGATGACGTTTCTTTATTTCGTGGAAAAAAAGAGAAAGACGGATACAATTGTTGATATGTGGCAATTATCTTAAATCATTATTCATTTTCGTCGGCAAAATCTCTATCGAAGGCCTCATGCTGACAGTTTGTCATTGATATTATCAAAACATTTCAAGAAAATATATTCAAATACATGTTGACAGACACAATGCTTAGCATAACCTACCAAAGCGGCGTAAAATTCCAACTCACTCACTCACTCAGCATAACCTTTGTGTTTTAAAAGAATAGTATTCATGATTGTTGATTTTTACCGTCCGTGCATTGACTTATCAATCATGAAATCGTTCCATCCGAGAAATATGTGTGGGACATTTACTTTTTTAATTGTCCCTAAAACACGCATTTTCCCACTTAAGTGTTGGATTTTTTTTTAAATCTACCCTGGCCATTACTTTTCCAAACCCTCTTATCTTGATCTTGTTAAATGAAATAATGTTGAATGAGTGAATTATGAATATATTAATGAACGAATGGATGATTTGTGAGGTTATTTTGGCAAAATATCACCAGATGTTCAATTCATAATCCCATTTTTCTTCAGATACTGCTGTTAACAAAATTCCATGCTTTCTTGAAATTAAAATTCCATCGACCTTTTTTGGGCATGGTCACAAATCTACAATTTATTACCCCCTATAAAAAGGAGTACACATTTCAGCCTTCTAGGAATTTTCACTTTTGAAAAGGAGAAGAAAACCTTTCACACAAAAATAAAGCCATTTGCTCTGTAGCTCATCAGGCTTCACATTTGATTTTGCTTTAGGGTGTGGCCAATCTGGTTTCCTTCTTAGTAGGGGCCACAGGGTCACAAAATCTACAATCCTTATTTCTCACTAGTCAAGGAGTCTTTACACAAAGTTACAGCTTTTTAGACCTTATGGTTCTGGAGAAGAAGATGAAAATAGATGTTAAGGGCATGGCCACTGTGGCCCTTATTAGACGCGACAGGGCCACCAAAGCTACAATTAATAATCCTTGCTAGCCAAGGAGTCTGTACACAGAGTTTCAGCTTTCTAGGCCTTTCGCTTCTGGAGGAGAAGATGAAAATAGGTTTTAGGGGTGTGGCCCCTGTGGCCCTTGTGGCCCTTCTTTGGGGCCACGGGGTCACCAAAGCTACAATTTTAAATCCTTACTAGTCAAGGAGGCTGTACACAAAGTTTTAGCTTTCTAGGCCTTATGCTTCTGGAGAAGAAGATGTAAATAGGTTTTAGGGGTGTGGCCATATCCATTTCTATGATATTGATTGATTTAATGATATTGCGAAATAGAAACGCTTTAAGTTTCAGATCTAAGGATTTTTAGTTGGAAAATCCCACTTTGCTAACAGAGTGAAGGTTGTCTAACTTTAAGCCACTGGGGCATGAAGATGTTTTGATAAGACTGTAGGCATTGTTCCATGTTGGCATTAGTGAACGCCACCCCATTTCTTCATCAATTTATGTATTTGTTTCATTTCACTATTCACTATTCGCCCATACGAAATCATCATGCACTTTTTCTGACAAAATGATTCTAAGCAACTTTTTATTTTGCATTCTACGCATGTTTTGTCAAAACCAATCGCAGATGGGCACGGCTTATATTAAATAGATGCAGGACTGTAACAACTTGTTTCTCTCCAGATCTCCTGCACAAACTTACAAGAGACTACCATGAAGAAACTCCAACCGGTCCGTCAAATCGGCATCCTCGGTGCAGTCAGTTACATCACAGGGGGAATAATAGGCGGTGGAATATTCGTCAGTCCATACTCGGTGTTAGCCGGGGCGGGTTCCTCCATCGGAGTTTCTTTATGTATCTGGACGCTTTGCGGTTGTATCAGCTATTGTGGGGCACTTTCCTTTGCTGAACTCGGTAATTTGATAAATCAAATAATTAATCATTGGATTAATTAGATTAGTGTGTAATCCAAATATTCCTGTTTGCATGTTTGTATCGGTGCCTTTCCAAACCTTGAACAAGATTTACATGCATTTTCATGTAAAGATTATATAAGCATTTTCAAAAAATAAATTTGATAAATTTACCGATGAAATTTTTTTATTCAGTTTTCTCAAACTGTATATTTATATTTTTGATATCATTAAACTTAGCAGATTTAGTAAAATAATAATGCAAACTGTAAAATCGTCCGGCTCACCATTTATCCGCTTGGATGGTATATTTACTGTCATGCACCTCATATGCCGAGGATATCGGCCTGAGCGTAGAAAGTTCTGTTTTATCAGTTACTCGAAATGAGATCAATATGCATGATATGTAACACCTAAAGTTCTCTCTGAGAATATGTTACATATTGAATGTTTGTGAATAATGACAAACGCTTAATGCGATACCCCTAAAAGATTAAATTTATTAAAGATATTCAAGGCCAAAAGAAATGATATCCCCGAAAAAAGACTATTTGGATATATAAAAATGACTGAAAAATATGAAATAACAACAGTCTCCATTATAAAAACATAATGGGTAAACCTGATACGTTTATGTTTTTGAAATACATGCCTCGATTTTTTTTAATTATTTCATGAAATTAGAGAGTAACATGTTTTATCCTGTAATGCTACATCCTGTTAGTATGATGTGACTTTATGCATGACATGATTTGGTTATCGTAAATCTGTTTTATGTATTCTTTACCTAATACGCAGAATATTCTGTTCCAAGATATTTTGAAACAGAGATTCAAATTGATATAATATTCTGATGAATGAATTAATTACTCTTCATTACCAAAACATATTCTCAATGAGAACATTCAAAATCAACTTTACATTATGAAGTTTCCGAATTGAATTGTATGTACACTGGCAGGCAAAAGAAAGTACACTCTTCAGTTGAATTTATCATATGTAAAATTTCAATTACGAATATTTAGAGATTTTGATGTCGTATTCTCAAACAGATATGAACAAGAGTTATATCATCGTTCAAAGAGTACTTTTATTTTTTGCATTTAATAATATCAATAATTACTTTCAAAATTATTGTGTATATAACACAAATGTCCATCAACAAAGAAGGAATATCATATGGGAATCAATAAACGTGCCTACCTTTTTACTTGTTGACAATATTTTAAACATGATAATGTAATTTTTTTCTTCTAATCCCTGTCCTACTTTAAACAAAGATGTTTTCACAAAAAATTATCCAGACACTTATTATTTTAATCAGAGTACTGCAAATATGTATTATTGTTAAAGTGGTTTACCTTGATTCATCACATGTCTCTTAGAAGGTTAGTAAATTTAAACAAGCTGTAGTGTGTAACTTTCTTTTGCGTGGTGGTTTATAAAAACGTCCCCCAAAATATAAGTAGATTTGTTTTTTCATTTATATCCATGACATAAGTATTTTCATTAGCCTTAGCATTGTTATGGTAATTTTATTATTTATTTTTATACCCTAGGAACTCGTGTAAAGACATCGGGAGGAAGTTATACTTATATCCGAACAGCATTTGGAGATGTAGCGGGATTCTGTGTCCTTTGGGCCCAGTTGATCGTTGTGCGACCCCTGGCGGCAGTTCTTGGAAGCATGGTAGCAGCAGAATACATCCTTAGAGCATTTTACATCGACTGTCCTGAACTCACACCAAAAAGTGCGAAAGTGCTCGTTGCAACCCTTGTTTTGGGTAAATAATTCAACATCTCTCTGGTTGTTGTAAACGATAAACAAACATGTCACTCAAATGTCAGTTGCCAAATATTTTTTTATGTTTTAAATTTAATTCACGAACAAAGGTTATTATTTCTCGTTGTTGTTATCATCAATGTTATCTATTTTAGTTTTGTAATGAGTTTCATCTCAATATGTTTGTATCACAGCGTTATCATTCACGTCATATCATTTTCTCGTCTTCATAACCGCTATCATCGTCATTATTAGCTGTGATTCGATCACAGATGCACTGGGCAAGATGAACTCTTTGCTAGACATGACATTTTGGAGACTTGTGAAGCTAATTGGAAACAAACCTATAGTGGCCGCAGTTGACTTGCAATGCACACATGACCTGTCGAAGCCAAACCTTTTATTTCCGTCAGGATCCCCATTCACTGTGAAGCTAGAAAACATTGACATTCTTCCAACGTCGATGATCTCAAAGGTCGTGTTCATGAGTCCAACGCCTTTTTGTTGTTATTCAATGAACTCTCAAATATGTGAGGCAATAGCGTAGTATGGAGTCGAATTTGTTTTGTCTGCTAATGTCACACCGGTGTCTGCTTATAATCGATGTCTAGTCTGGTTAGAATTTTTGACACAATGCCGCAGGGCGTATTATAAAAAAAATCTACCCTCTGCTTACGTTGTTAACCTTGGTTGATTTTAGCACCGTTTTTATTGACAGATCCACACCGCTAATTGCTGAAACATTGCCCAAGCGTTGTTTACCGATAACTCACATGATGATAACATAATATGATAGAAGCATTCGCATTAACATCCCCATCAGCATCCGCATCAACATCAACAGCAGCATCATCATCAACATCAACATCAACAGCAGCAGCAGCAGCATCATCATCAACATGAACATCATCATCAACATCAACATCAACAGCAGCATCATCATCAACATCAGCATCAACATCAACAGCAGCAGCAGCATCATCATCAACATCAACATCAACAACAGCAGCATCATCGTCAACATCAACATCAACATCAGCAGCAGCAACAACAACGTCAACATCAACATCAACATCCGCATCAGCATCAGCATCACCAAACTTTGCCACTTGTGTTTAACTATACCTACACTATTTCAGCTCTATTTGTTGCCTGCAACTGCCTGAGCGTCAAGCTGAGCGCCCACCTCCAGACTGTGTCCACTGTGTGTAAGGTTAGCGCCCTCATCATCATCATCGTCGCCGGGCTCGTCTATCTGGTGAAAGGTACGTATGTTAATTAATACTGGCCACCTTTAGGCTTTATTTCATTGCAATCCAAGTGTATGGAAGATCGTCTCCCCTTTTTAGCTCATCAGGTCTGAAAGACCCAATGGGCTTATGGCATGGCATGGCGTCCGGCGTCCGTCCATTCGTCCGTCCATTCGTCCGTCCATCCGTAAACATTTCACTTTTTCGACTTCTTCTCCAGAACCAATTGAATGAACCAAGCTGAAATTTGATGTGAAGACATCTTGGCCAATTGTGATTCTACAAAGTGGTCAAAACCTTAAAAACCTATTTTCATCTCTCCTCCAGTTCAAATCGGTCTAGAGAGCTGAAAAGTTATGTGTAGACTCCTTGGCCAATTGGGTTTCTAAATTGGGTCACAACCTTAAAACTTATTTTCTTCTTCTCCAGTTGCAACAGGTCTAGAGAGCTCAAATTTTATGAATTGTAGCTTTGGTGGCCATGTGCCGCCTACTAAGGTCCACAAGGACCACGTCCTTAAAACCTATTTTCGTCTTCTTCTCCAGAAGCAAAAGGCTCAGGAAAGCGGAGACCTTGTGTACAGATTCCTTGACTAGTGAGGATCATAAATTGTAGCTTTGGTGGCCCTGTGATCCCTGATAAGGGCCTCAGGGGTCACACCCTGAAAACCTATTTTTATCTTTTCTCAAGAAGCAAGACTCCTAAGTTAGATAAGGAGGATTACAATTTGTACATTTGGTGACCCTGTGGCCCCAAGTAAGGGGGGACCACATATGCCACACCCTTAAGCAAAATTGATATGAAGCCTGATGAGCTACAGAGCCACTGGCTCTATGTTTTCTTTTTCACATATTAGATGTGGTATGTTTTCTGGTAAAATTATATTAAATCGGCTTTTTCTTACACTCTTGTTGTACAGCACTGACTGATGAAGAAGTGCCAGATACTTCTTTCATGTCACTCAAAGAACTATTTGAGGTTTTCTAAACTCAATTTTTCAGGCCATACAAGTCACTTTGAAAATGCGTTTGAAATGGAAAGCCTGACTGTAGGCGGCGTGTCCATAGCGTTCTATGCAGGCTTCTATGCTTTTGTTGGCTGGTGAGTACAGATGAGGAACGATATGAACATCTATTCCTTATATATGAAATATGAAAAAGGAAATATGAATGTAACCATAGACCATTACATTTTCTATGTATTCTGCGTTAACTATTTTTATATATCTGAGTTGAACCTGTTACTGTTGATAAGTCTTTAAATGTGATGCTTGTAACATAAAATGACTGAATATAACATTTGACCGATCAATGCATTGACTATATATAATGAAGAAACTAGTTTTTTTCATATCAGCATTTAAACCTGTTACTGTTGAAACGTCTTAACTTATGTTTGCGCACTCTCAGAAACTTGTGACAGATTATGAATGAATATAACCATGTGCATATATTATAAAAAAAACTATTTTTAATATGAGCATTTGAACCTTAAACTGTTGAAACGTATTTACATGTTTTTGCGCACCCTCTGACACTTGTAACAGAGGTTACAAAGAAAGATTTGGATTCAAAATATGGCTGTTTGCAGGGACCATCTGAACAATGGAGTGGAAGAGGTTACCAACCAGACTAGGTGATGTACATACAGTCTTCTATTTTCACTACTTTCGACGTCTTTGATTTAAGTTAACAACTCATAGCCCAGCGGATAAGTGCAATTGTTTAGCTGAATCGTGCATATCGTGATGCAAGCATGAAATTTGGCATGATTGTAGTTTATACCTGTCTTATAACACACAGATCGAGAGGCCTCGCTAATTTTTCATATTGATTCATATGATATATAAGGTCTTCATCTACAGTTGCAATATTTAAGGAAAACGTCAAAGAAATTTCGTTTCTAATGAATCCAATCTTTGAATTTGGAGACGTTCACACCTGTGTCGTTGATTTAAAAAGTAGTTACCATCCATGAGTTATTCAGAAAAAGGTATTTAATGCTGCCCTCCTCTCTCTCTCTCTCCCTCCCTCCCTCACATATTTCTCTCTCTCTCTCTCTCATATCATAATATTCGAATGTATTTTCTATATACAAAAGTTGCTATAACGCTATAATTTTTCAAAATGTATTTAGTTGTACCATTTTGTTACCAGGACGATGCCATTCGCTATCCTAGGGGGGCTAGGTATAGCTACAGTGTGTTATCTCCTGGCTAATGTCGCCTACCACACCGTTATGACCAACGAGGAGATTATGTCCGGGCTTGCTGTCGCAGTGGTGAGATAGATGTGTAACTTCAAATTCATTTATTCTTAAAAACGCCACCAACGGTGGTACATGAGCATAGAAGCATAATTAAAGAAAAATACATAGTTTCCAAGCTGAACAGAGGAAATTTTCATTTATCGAATAGCAACAGCAACCAATAGAACTCAGAAAAACCCTACCACTCGAACCTCGTTGCGATTCTGAACTGAGCAATGCAAACAGTTTTTATCCCACTAGTATGTAATACCGTTGGGTATAGTCATCTCCCCGTCTGTCCGTCTGTCTGTCTGTCCGTTTTCATTTCGTTCCCGGAAGTCAACTCCAAAAGCTCATTGAAACTAGGGATCAGTCAACATGTGTAATTGTACCTTTTGGGATTTTAACTTCTTTGAATATTGTTCGGTTTCCTTGGAAACGTAACGTAGAATGTTATTTCTGGAACATAACTTCAAAACTATTAGACCTAGAATATTGAAACTTGCAATATGCCGAGGGATCACTAAGCATGTATAAAAATGCCTTTTTGGATTTTCAACTTCTTCGGATTTAATTTTTTGCCAGGACGGTTTCAATGAAAACATAACTCCGTTTCTGGAGCAAAACTCAAAACATTAGACCTAGCCAATTAAAACTTGGTACATGGATTAGTCAGCATAAGAAAATAAGCCTTTAATGATTTTCAACTTCTTGGGATATTTTTTGAGGTTGATTTCAATGGAAATGGAACTTATAATTTCGACAGATGACTTTGTTCTCTGTATTAATCTTAGATATACTGATTTATTAGGGACCGGTGGGATATCCTCTTGTTTTGTGACCTGCATAATAATCACAATATAAGATGTGACAGGGTTTGATATAAGCATTCATACTGGCTTTGGCTACAGGTAAACATCTTTGGCCGAACAGCTAGAGTGTAGAACTCTCAACCTTGAGGTTCCGGGTTGAATCCTGTTGGAGGTGGTCTCAAAATCACTTCTATTACAAAAACATTGCTGAAATGTCTCAATGACTTTCTAGTCTCATCGCTGATAAGCTAGAACGAGAAGGTGTGAGTTCAATGATGTTGAGATTCTTCTCCTCATGATAAACTGGTATGAATGTAGAACATATAGAGAATACTAAACGACGCCCCGTTTCATAACGTTTTTATGAAACGAGTAAATAGATTGGTATTTAACGAGAAAAAGCTAGTTAAATACTTATACCTTTCACGAGTTTAATAAAAATGTTCTGAAACGGGACCGAGTTTAGTATTTCATTTATGACCATTGCGGCCGGCCCGCTGACATTGTGACGTCATTCTTTACAATAATGACGTCATCATGACGTCAAATCATTCGGTCAGCGCGCGATGTTATGACGCATATGTCCTTTAGTAAATAGAGGATATTATATGAGTGTCCATGACATACTATGTTTACGACACGAGTGGCTAAATATTAGTATTTCCCGAGCGAGAGCGAGTTTATTACCTACGAGGGCAGTCATACCGAGGTTCATATTTTTCAAGTTTATTACCTACGAGGGCAGTCATACCGAGGTTCATATTTTTCATATGTTGCCCTAGGGCAAAATATCACTTTTTCATTGTATAGTTACCGTTTGCCACAATTCTTGTTTGGCATACTTGCTTTTTAAAAAAACTGACAAATGTCATTCGTAAAAGTGACACATATGTTTCATAACATTGTAGTTTTGTAAAACGGCGATATCTTCAACGGGAGAGCAATAAAACATATTTTCCTGAACTTTTATGGACACAAAAACGTTCTAAAGACGTTATTTGATGAGTCGTAGTTGTGATAGCCACTGAGTGCAACCCTCAACTATGGAAATGTCTATCTGCCCTTGTACGAGATTCTATCTGATTTAAATGTTATTGATGTTTAAATGAAGTTAACGTCAAAATGTTATTATTTTTCATTAGAAGGGATGGCATTTCTATGCATATTTATTACTTGCATTAGGTATTTAATACTCTCATTGATAAATTATTCGTGAGATGGTGTGATTAGCAACAGGGATAATGAATAAATTATGTGGATATGTCAAAGTGATATTGGTGAATATTGACATGGCGATTATGTTGAGGCTTACTATTTAAGTGGAGAAATTCATATGATGAAGAAGGATGATTTGCAAAGGAATGTCAAAGTCATATCGATTAACGTTTTCATTGAGTATCAATGTCCATTAATGAATACTTTTAATGAAATCCGTAGGTTGTATAGTTTACAGCAATTCTTGTTTGGTATGCTTGCTCTTCAAAAAGTTCAAATAATATTTTAGCAAAACTTTTCCGACCATTCACTATGCAAATGTCAGTCGTAAAAGTGACTCAGACTTGTTATAACGGTGATCTGCACATACATCGAGTTTAATGAATGGATGTTGTATTTTGGGTTTATTTCTAGTGTTCAAAATGACATTGCAAGATTTTAACGATTGAATTTACATGACAGTACAAGTAATCATTGTGAATGCTGTATGTATGTAATAGTTACAAGCATAGTAAATTGTATGCATCGGATAACGGCAGGGACACTTTGTCCTCGAGCCAGTACTCGGCTCCGCCTCGTACTGGCCTCTCGGACAAAGTGTCCCTGCCGTTATCCGATGCATACAATTTACTATGCTAGTAACTGACTTACATCTCACTTAATCCGAGTATAATCAACCACAAAATTAATAGTTTTAAATACAATTTTAATTTTCGATAACCTTCCAAGGGTCCCTTCACTGTTTTATGAATGAAGTGTGTAGTACTATGAATGGTGTACGAGCACGTGCTTCTTGCTTGTCAATGCGCGAGGCACGTGCTTCTTGCGTGTCAAAGCGCAAGGCACGAAGTAAATATATTTGGCTTGCAGACTTCGTGCACTCCATGAATATGAGCCTGTTTCAAGACAAAGTTTCACAGGTTGTCAATTTCTGTTCCGATTTTGAAGGTAGAAGACGCGTTATTAGAGTCCTCATAGACAGCTAAATTTTTACAGTGGTTTCTACTTATGAAACGTTTCTCTTGGATTTCTAAAAAAAAGGTACTTTAATCATTCCCATAACAAGCTTAGCCAAAAAAATATTATCTTATCTATTAAATAAATTGATTATGTATATCATTATAAAATTATTTTGGACATTTCTAGACTTATTTTCTTAACATTAAAAAAGTTTTGGTGCAACACAAATCCTATAATGTTTTTTTTCTTGGTATCTTTTTTTTCTAGTGCAAACTAAAGTCTACAGTGTTTTTAGGTGATTATAATATTTTGATTCATGCAAAATGTGTAAGTATTATGATTGTTTTCCAGCTTGTTTTATTTGATTATTGATACTTTTAGTTTACTTGTATGTCTATGTTGTTGATTGATTGTTTTAATACTTGTGTAGGAAAGGTTTACAAAAGTGTCCTTGCATCAGATGTCAGGACTCTTTGGCCTAAGAGTTCCAGATATCGATCATGAACAGGACACTTTTATGAATGGTTGCCATAGACGACGAGGTCTAAGTTGGATGTAAATATGGGTATTCATGCCAAAACAACCAATTTAGGTCTATATTGGAAGAATGTCATATTCGTGATGTACAGATTTTAAGACAAATCCACCTAAATTAGCTTTAAATTAGGTTATTTTGGGATTTACATTGCACTTTCTGTCTAAACTGATTATTTGGTCATTGATCCTTTCGAATGAAATTAGGAGCATGATGTTAATTGTTCTGACCTTTTTGTACACAATTGCGATATTTGTTGGCGTGAACCGATACAAAGCTCATTAGTTGATGAATATATCTTTATTTATATTCATCAAACAGTTGTTCTAATTAACGTTGACATATCGGGCAACTTCAGTTTGCGTCCCTACAGTTTCAAGTTCATCGCGACGTTTTCATTTTCGCCATTTAGTGGTGGTACAATTACTAGTTTTTCACACTCAAAAATGGAAATCCAAATTATTAATAACATTGATATTTTATGCTTATGGTTACCATGTGATCTCAATGACATGCAATATATTGCTATTTGTATGACAAGAAACACATACTTTGCAAGTTAAACTGCATGCATTCGCAGAACCTCAATATTTGTATACAGTCAGACAAGAAAAATTGCTCTGTTGTTCTATGTACATTCACGGGAGAGAAAAAACGTCACCGATCCACGAGTGGTAAATTACACTTAAAACAGGGCTATATGGTGTCTACAAGTCAACCAAGTCATGGATTTTTAAATGTTCGGTTTGTTAAAATCACACCTATTAAAACTATTTTTTTTAGAATCTTCTTAATTAGACAAGATAAGATAATCAAAGAGGGTTTTTGTTTGTATCCATTAGTTTAACAGTTTAGTTTGCGTGTGCGAAGGATCTCCATGTTCAAAATATCCTTTATTCACCTTTTCAACTTAATTTTGAAATGATGCGGTCCAAAACAATTTTTTAAAATCTATTTCAAGTTTCCAAGTGTATTTTGATAGACAGAGAAATAACAGTCTCTTGAAATTTTAGTACTTCTTTACAACGTATGTGTCTAACGCAGTGATTTAGCATGACCTTTCTTTGATAGTAGTCTTTTTGCAGTGCGATATTTTACCTTGTTGAAAATATGGTGACGTTTCTTTTGCTCGCGAATTAACCTTACATGCCAATTGTGTATCCAGGTGTACGGAGACCGAGTACTAGGGGAGTTCAAGTACATCCTGCTGCTGTGTATTGCTATATCAGGTGCTGGCATCACTAACGTCATCGTCTTCACATCCAGCAGGTGCGTGTTATGTGTACCACACAACTAATGCATCAAAATCGCCATTTCTCTATTAATTCGACCCTAAAATTTGTAATATGGTCGAATTGTTGGAGACTGAATTAATGGAGAAATTAAGGTTGACGGGCAATCAGTTACCATACGACTTTGATGACGTTTGCAGTGCCAATCACCAATGAAAATGTCTCGTTGTCATCGTTAGTAGTATTTTATGTAGAGTCAAGAATTGTGTCATGCACGCCATCACATAAAGCAGATGTGTGTATAATACTTGTAAAGTGAACAAGTAATGCACTACGATTTATCATGAACATAGATAATACTGAACGTACAGTAACAATGAAAAAGATATAAGATAGGATTTGTTTATTATCCCTCGCCGCGCGTTAAGCGCGAAGCGGCGGATATAGTATTGGGCAGCGTCCGTCCGTCCGTACGTACGTCCATACGAATAAAAACTTGAATAACTCAAAAACTTTTGACCAGATTCTTTTCAATTTTATCCCACCGGTATGTAATACCGTGGGATATAGTCATCACCTTGTCCGTCTGTATGTCCGTCCTTCCGTCTGTCCGTCCGTCCGCAATCATTTCGTTTCCGGAGCAGAACTCAAAAACCGGTCCACATATCTTTCTGAAACTTTACATTATTGCCCACCTACTGAAGTGGTGCCTTTTGATATTTTCACATTTCTGAAAATTTTATTTGTTATTATTTCCATGGAAACGGCTCTTATTTGGAGGTCCATATAGAAGTTCATGACCTTGACCTTCCTTTCAAGGTCACAACAATATTTTGAAATTTTAATAATAATAATAATAATATAATAATATATATGAATTTATATAGCGCTTGTTTCCAGTAAAAACTGCTCAAAAGCGCTTAAGGGCAATGAACTGTTCTGGGAATAGATGGTTCTAACAGTAGGAGATCTTGAACAAGTGGGTCTTGAGAACTGATTTGAATGTTTCAAGATCCTGGACACTTCTCATTTCAATTGGGAGAGAGTTCCATAAATTTGGGGCAGAGATCTCGAAACTTCTCTCGCCAAATGATGTACGAGCTGAAGGAAGCTGCAAAAGGCACTGATCGCTAGAACGTAGCGTTCTCT